>VIIQ02000709.1:0-360378 GCA_007449985.2 Desmodesmus armatus
AAGGGGCATTGGAGCCAAAATGGGCCGTTGGTGCCTACGCGCACAGGCCACAAGTCAGCCTCATTGGGTTTGTGTCTTGCCCTAGTGAGTTGTGCATGGTGCCAGGGTGGCACGTCCATTTGGCCGGCGGATGGCAACTGCGCCCGATCAGTGGGTTCGGAATTGTTTTCCCACCCCCGCACGTACACACAAACTAGAGACATTGGCTATCAGGAACTGTGCTTAAGTCGTGGCGAAAGTGTTTGTATGACGAGTTATAGCAATTTACGGATGGCCCTCCCCACGCTCTGCGTCCGAGAGCCTTTTACAGCTTCTGGGGCTGGCAGGGCCAGCTGAGCCTCGGAAAATAATTTCTGTTGTTTTTTGGGCTTGCGGCGTGCCTGCTGAGGGTCTGATTGTCTTTTTGATGCTGCTGTGCAGCTTTCTGCTGCTCTGCCTGACTTGCTTTGGCTTCTGTGTGCCACACGATTCCATAGTCTGTTTTCGACAGGGACTAAGTTGAGGACATCGATGCATCTGTTTTTGTAAGGCAGCACCCCTCTGTGCTGCAGTAATTTTGTAAAAGTGTGTGTGTAGTGTGCGTGCTGCCCAGTTTCTCCTGCTTAGAATGCCTGATCAGGCACCGGCACTGGTCAAAGTGTGACATTCAAACATCTGTTACTTCAACGGTTTCAACGGCCTGCTCTGTGCTCAGTGCCAGCTGGCCTGCCAGGCACTACAGGGTGTAGGAGCAGTAGGAAGAAACAGCTTGCGAGCTTTGGTCAGCGCAGGACACGCACGGTGAAATAGCAGCCCCAGCTGTCTGGAAAACATTTCCGAACCCACTGATGCGGGACCGGTGACAGCCGGTTTGTGAATTTGTCATGACGTCGTCCTGCACCTGTTTTGCCGGCTCTGCGGTGCCTCCATCACATAGGAAAGATCAATCATCATCGTTTGAGTGCGATCTGAGGCCTGGGCAGTGCTTCGCGACTATACTGCTCTGCTGTTTGTGCCAAGATCTGGGCTGCAGCAGAGGGCACTTCTGTATGTTGAACGCAAATGCAGTCTCGTTTGCACACATCTGATACTTATATCAAGGCAATGTTTTGCAAGCCCCACAGCCCCAGCACAGCTGCATGCAGCAGGCGAGCATGACAGCTGGCAACAGTGCAAGCAAGATGGCAGCCAAGTGCTATTGCAGCACACACAGGAGTTGCTGGAGTCCGTCACCTGTCTGCAACGATATGGAGGAAGTACGGGGTCCCAGAAATGGGCTGATCAGGCGAAGCTGAGTTTCAGTGCAGTGCAGTATCAGCGAGGCCCTTCCAGGCTGTTGGCCAATTGTGTGCCAGCAGGTAAGCAATGGGCATTGAGGAAGCATGCAGGAACGGTATTCACATGCTAGAAGATACTTGCAAGTTGACTGGTTCGGGATTGCAGCCACACAGCAGCTGTCTTGAAGACTTGTGACTTGCAGCAGGTCCCTAGCCTCTACGTGCCGACACATGCAGCATGTGACACCAGCAGCAGCAGCTGCATTGCAGACCCCAGCCCTAGCTAGCACACTATAGAGCCTTCTTGTCACAGAAGCAGCATGCACGGCACATTCAGCAGCAACCAGTACCAATCAGGTGGCTGTGTTTTTCTGCCTGTCTGCAAGGTGGTTGATGCAAGCGCAGCAGCGCCTCACATTTGGGAGGTGTTGACAAGGCCATGTGCAGGCAACCAGTTGCAATATGGTGTTGCTTTGAACCACAAAGTAAGTCCAGCACAGCTGTCTCTAGCGCGCAGGACAGCATCAGTCGTTGGCCACATGCATGTACAACCCCCCTTGCAAGTACAAGTGCTGTGCAACAGCAAGCATTGCACGAGCTGTGCGGGCCAGCTGCAGCATGGGGTGGTGGCAATGTGCAGTACTAGATGCCTGCCAGACGCAGCAGATCTCTGCACGCATGCCAAACTGGCAGAGTAAGTGCAGGTGCCACCTCCTCTATGTTGCAAGTCCGCATGGACTGAGTCCTCAACCATGCAGCAGCCGTCGATGGCGGCATGCCTCACTGTTTGTGTGGCCCTAAGGCTGTCTACACACCCAGTCTTGAGCAGCCGTTCTAGCCTCCCTTGCTGACTGAGGTCCCGTATGCGCTGCTACCTGCAGGTGACCTTCCCAAAGGGGGGTCAGAGGTCGCATTGACATCAAGCTGCGTGCAGCCTTCCCCGAATCAGGCGCCACCCATTGCAGCTTGTTGGTGTTGTGTGGCTCAGCATCTGCAGCTGTCGGTTGTTCACGTGCATGCCCCTCCTTGTCGGAGGGGTGCAGTGCTGTACAAAATCTGTTGGTGGCTTGGGCAGTGGGCAAGCGGTGAAGCTTGCAGAACGACCCTGATTTTGTTGTTCTAGCAAAATGCATTGAAGGTTGTCACTGTTGCATGTATACTGCCTTTGGGGCCAGCAAGCTTGCTGCTGTGTTGTACGCACATTGGTGTCACTGTACCCCATTCTGGGCAAGGGCCATTGGAGCCAAAATGGGGCCGTTGGTGCCTACGCGCACAGGCCACAAGCTCAGCCTCAATTGTGGTGTGTGGTCTTGCCCTAGTGAGTTGTGCATGGTGCCAGGGTGGCACGTCCATTTGGCCGCGGATGGCAACTGCGCCCAGATCAGTGGTTCGGAATGTTTTCCCACCCCCGCACGTACACACAAACTAGAGACATATGGCTATCAGGAACTGTGCTTAAGTCGTGGCGAAAGTGTTTGTATGACGAGTTATAGCAATTTACGGATGGCCCTCCCCACGCTCTGCGTCCGAGAGCCTTTTACAGCTTCTGGGGCTCTGGCAGGGCCAGCTGAGCCTCGGAAAATAATTTCTGTTGTTTTTTGGGCTTGCGGCCGTGCCTGCTGAGGGTCTGATTGTCTTTTTGATGCTGCTGTGCAGCTTTCTGCTGCTCTGCCTGACTTGCTTTGGCTTCTGTGTGCCACACGATTCCATAGTCTGTTTTCGACAGGGACTAAAGTTGAGGACATCGATGCATCTGTTTTGTAAGGCAGCACCCCTCTGTGCTGCAGTAATTTTGTAAAAGTGTGTGTGTAGTGTGCAGTGCTGCCCAGTTTCTCCTGCTTAGAATGCCTGATCAGGCACCGGCACTGGTCAAAGTGTGACATTCAAACATCTGTTACTTCAACGGTTTCAACGGCCTGCTCTGTGCTCAGTGCCAGCTGGCCTGCCAGGCACTACAGGGTGTAGGAGCAGTAGGAAAGAAACAGCTTGCGAGGCTTTGGTCAGCGCAGGACACGCACGGTGAAAATAGCAGCCCCAGCTGTCTGGAAAAACATTCCGAACCCACTGATGCGGGACCGGTGACAGCCGGTTTGTGAATTTGTCATGACGTCGTCCTGCACCTGTTTTGCCGGCTCTGCGGTGCCTCCATCACATAGGAAAGATCAATCATCATCGTTTGAGTGTGATCTGAGGCCTGGGCAGTGCTTCGCGACTATACTGCTCTGCTGTTTGTGCCAAGATCTGGGCTGCAGCAGAGGCACTTCTGTATGTTGAACGCAAATGCAGTCTCGTTTGCACACATCTGATACTTATATCAAAGGCAATGTTTTGCAAGCCCCACAGCCCCAGCACAGCTGCATGCAGCAGGCGAGCATGACAGCTGGCAACAGTGCAAGCAAGATGGCAGCCAAGTGCTATTGCAGCACACACAGAGTTGCTGGAGTCCGTCACCTGTCTGCAACGATATGGAGAAGTACGGGGTCCCAGAAATGGGCTGATCAGGCGAAGCTGAGTTTCAGTGCAAGTGCAGTATCAGCGAGGCCCTTCCAGGCTGTTGGCCAATTGTGTGCCAGCAGGTAAGCAATGGGCATTGAGGAAGCATGCAGGAACGGTATTCACATGCTAGAAGATACTTGCAAGTTGACTGGTTCGGGATTGCAGCCACACAGCAGCTGTCTTGAAGACTTGTGACTTGCAGCAGGTCCCTAGCCTCTACGTGCCGACACATGCAGCATGTGACACCAGCAGCAGCAGCTGCATTGCAGACCCCAGCCCTAGCTAGCACACTATAGAGCCTTCTTGTCACAGAAGCAGCATGCACGGCACATTTCAGCAGCAACCAGTACCAATCAGGTGGCTGTGTTTTTCTGCCTGTCTGCAAGGTGGTTGATGCAAGCGCAGCAGCGCCTCACATTTGGGAGGTGTTGACAAGGCCATGTGCAGGCAACCAGTTGCAATATGGTGTTGCTTTGAACCACAAAGTAAGTCCAGCACAGCTGTCTCTAGCGCGCAGGACAGCATCAGTCGTTGGGCCACATGCATGTACAACCTCCCTTGCAAGTACAAGTGCTGTGCAACAGCAGAGCATTGCACGAGCTGTGCGGGCCAGCTGCAGCATGGGGTGGTGGCAATGTGCAGTACTAGATGCCTGCCAGACGCAGCAGATCTCTGCACGCATGCCAAACTGGCAGAGTAAGTGCAGGTGCCACCTCCTCTATGTTGCAAGTCCGCATGGACTGAGTCCTCAACCATGCAGCAGCCGTCGATGGCGGCATGCCTCACTGTTTGTGTGGCCCTAAGGCTGTCTACACACCCAGTCTTTGAGCAGCCGTTCTAGCCTCCCTTGCTGACTGAGGTCCCGTATGCTGCTGCTACCTGCAGGTGACCTTCCCAAAGGGGGGTCAGAGGTCGCATTGACATCAAGCTGCGTGCAGCCTTCCGAATCAGGCGCCACCCATTGCAGCTTGTTGGTGTTGTGTGGCTCAGCATCTGCAGCTGTCGGGTTGTTCACGTGCATGCCCCTCCTTGTCGGAGGGGGTGCAGTGCTGTACAAAATCTGTTGGTGGCTTGGGCAGTGGGCAAGCGGTGAAGCTTGCAGAACGACCCTGATTTTGTTGTTCTAGCAAAATGCATTGAAGGTTGTCACTGTTGCATGTATACTGCCTTTGGGGCCAGCAAAGCTGCTGCTGTGTTGTACGCACATTGGTGTCACTGTACCCCATTCTGGGCAAGGGGCCATTGGAGCCAAAATGGGGCCGTTGGTGCCTACGCGCACAGGCCACAAGTCAGCCTCAATTGTGGTGTGTGGTCTTGCCCTAGTGAGTTGTGCATGGTGCCAGGGTGGCACGTCCATTTGGCCGGCGGATGCAACTGCGCCCAGATCAGATGCGGTGACCGTGACAGCCGGTTTGTGAATTTGTCATGACGTCGTCCTGCACCTGTTTTGCCGGCTCTGCGGTGCCTCCATCACATAGGAAAGATCAATCATCATCGTTTGAGTGTGATCTGAGGCCTGGGCAGTGCTTCGCGACTATACTGCTCTGCTGTTTGTGCCAAGATCTGGGCTGCAGCAGAGGGCACTTCTGTATGTTGAACGCAAATGCAGTCTCGTTTGCACACATCTGATACTTATATCAAAGGCAATGTTTTGCAAGCCCCACAGCCCCAGCACAGCTGCATGCAGCAGGCGAGCATGACAGCTGGCAACAGTGCAAGCAAGATGGCAGCCAAGTGCTATTGCAGCACACACAGGAGTTGCTGGAGTCCGTCACCTGTCTGCAACGATATGGAGGAAGTACGGGGTCCCAGAAATGGGCTGATCAGGCGAAGCTGAGTTTCAGTGCAAGTGCAGTATCAGCGAGGCCCTTCCAGGCTGTTGGCCAATTGTGTGCCAGCAGGTAAGCAATGGGCATTGAGGAAGCATGCAGGAACGGTATTTCACATGCTAGAAGATACTTGCAAGTTGACTGGTTCGGGATTGCAGCCACACAGCAGCTGTCTTGAAGACTTGTGACTTGCAGCAGGTCCCTAGCCTCTACGTGCCGACACATGCAGCATGTGACACCAGCAGCAGCAGCTGCATTGCAGACCCCAGCCCTAGCTAGCACACTATAGAGCCTTCTTGTCACAGAAGCAGCATGCACGGCACATTTCAGCAGCAACCAGTACCAATCAGGTGGCTGTGTTTTTCTGCCTGTCTGCAAGGTGGTTGATGCAAGCGCAGCAGCGCCTCACATTTGGGAGGTGTTGACAAGGCCATGTGCAGGCAACCAGTTGCAATATGGTGTTGCTTTGAACCACAAAGTAAGTCCAGCACAGCTGTCTCTAGCGCGCAGGACAGCATCAGTCGTTGGGCCACATGCATGTACAACCTCCCTTGCAAGTACAAGTGCTGTGCAACAGCAGAGCATTGCACGAGCTGTGCGGGCCAGCTGCAGCATGGGGTGGTGGCAATGTGCAGTACTAGATGCCTGCCAGACGCAGCAGATCTCTGCACGCATGCCAAACTGGCAGAGTAAGTGCAGGTGCCACCTCCTCTATGTTGCAAGTCCGCATGGACTGAGTCCTCAACCATGCAGCAGCCGTCGATGGCGGCATGCCTCACTGTTTGTGTGGCCCTAAGGCTGTCTACACACCCAGTCTTGAGCAGCCGTTCTAGCCTCCCTTGCTGACTGAGGTCCCGTATGCTGCTGCTACCTGCAGGTGACCTTCCCAAAGGGGGTCAGAGGTCGCATTGACATCAGCTGCGTGCAGCCTTCCGAATCAGGCGCCACCCATTGCAGCTTGTTGGTGTTGTGTGGCTCAGCATCTGCAGCTGTCGGGTTGTTCACGTGCATGCCCCTCCTTGTCGGAGGGGGTGCAGTGCTGTACAAAATCTGTTGGTGGCTTGGGCAGTGGGAAGCGGTGAAGCTTGCAGAACGACCCTGATTTTGTTGTTCTAGCAACAATGCATTGAAGGTTGTCACTGTTGCATGTATACTGCCTTTGGGGCCAGCAAAGCTTGCTGCTGTGTTGTACGCACATTGGTGTCACTGTACCCCATTCTGGGCAAGGGGCCATTGGAGCCAAAATGGGGCCGTTGGTGCCTACGCGCACAGGCCACAAGTCAGCCTCAATTGTGGTGTGTGGTCTTGCCCTAGTGAGTTTGCATGGTGCCAGGGTGGCACGTCCATTTGGCCGGCGGATGGCAACTGCGCCCAGATCAGTGGGTTCGGAAATGTTTTCCCACCCCCGCACGTACACACAAACTAGAGACATATGGCTATCAGGAACTGTGCTTAAGTCGTGGCGAAAGTGTTTGTATGACGAGTTATAGCAATTTACGGATGGCCCTCCCCACGCTCTGCGTCCGAGAGCCTTTTACAGCTTCTGGGGCTCTGGCAGGGCCAGCTGAGCCTCGGAAAATAATTTCTGTTGTTTTTTGGGCTTGCGGCCGTGCCTGCTGAGGGTCTGATTGTCTTTTGATGCTGCTGTGCAGCTTTCTGCTGCTCTGCCTGACTTGCTTTGGCTTCTGTGTGCCACACGATTCCATAGTCTGTTTTCGACAGGGACTAAAGTTGAGGACATCGATGCATCTGTTTTTGTAAGGCAGCACCCCTCTGTGCTGCAGTAATTTTGTAAAAGTGTGTGTGTAGTGTGCAGTGCTGCCCAGTTTTCTCCTGCTTAGAATGCCTGATCAGGCACCGGCACTGGTCAAGTGTGACATTCAAACATCTGTTACTTCAACGGTTTCAACGGCCTGCTCTGTGCTCAGTGCCAGCTGGCCTGCCAGGCACTACAGGGTGTAGGAGCAGTAGGAAAGAAACAGCTTGCGAGGCTTTGGTCAGCGCAGGACACGCACGGTGAAAATAGCAGCCCCAGCTGTCTGGAAAAACATTTCCGAACCCACTGAAAGCCTTCTCAAGAGTATTGTATGGAACTCAACCTCAGAAGCTCAGAACGCTCCCCCAAAAGAACACTGTGCCAGAAAGCTGCTGCCTTTGCCAACACTGTTACAGCACCAACGCAACTCTGCTGCAGTGGCCATGCAAACACCTACTTTGCCATGCACACAATTCCAGGGCTGCTATCTAAACACAGCACTGCTGCTGACCTCACCCAAACAAAG
Organism: Desmodesmus armatus; assembly: GCA_007449985.2. NCBI lineage: Eukaryota > Viridiplantae > Chlorophyta > Chlorophyceae > Sphaeropleales > Scenedesmaceae > Desmodesmus > Desmodesmus armatus. Next base: position 7,864 of record VIIQ02000709.1, read on the forward strand.
TACTACCAACAGTGACAGAATTTTCCCTGGTCACTGCTGCAAATGCCGCCCCACATCAGCTGCTGCCAGAGAATAAACTCATGCCGCACAAATCACCATGAGCAACGGCTGCAGCACCAGCAGCAGTCTCAGCAGCTGCCCTTGATCCGAGTGCCACTGTCGCGGCCCTCCCACTTATAATTTGCTGGTATGGGTGCGCGGCAAGTGGCCATCACAACTCCTACTACTGACCAAAGCGCCTGATGACACTGCCTAGCTGCAGCACCACCATGGGCTGCCACTGCTGCTGTTAGGCCCGTCTGCATGACCTTGGGCGTGCAGGGTGCCCTAACTAGTTAGGGTACTGTGCATCTGCTGCTGTGATGCTCGTGCTTCCTCACGATATGAGCACTGGCCCTAGCAAACATACGCTTGGAAGGGCCTGCGAAACGGCACAAAAACAAGCACAGCAGAGCGCAAGTCGACCCAGCCGTCTGCCTGCTGATCAGCCATAGCTGTGAGCAACACCAGCAAACCCGATGCGTGATTTAGTGAACTCGCCAGTGGTGCCAATCGCTTGCAGCAGCACCCATCGTAGCTTCTTATCATCACCAAGCGCTATGAAATTGTCCCAGGTAACATCATATCAGCTGCTGCTGCTGCTGCTGTCTGACTGAGCGTTGTAGCAGCCTAGGATCAGAATGTGCTACAACACAAGCCAGCTGCAGCAGCCGATGTTGCGCAACACTCACCGGCACCCTGCCATAGCTGCAGCCGCCTGCTGCTGCTGCGCCAGTGTAGAGTTGCAGTGGCTGAGCCAGGGTGTGGCAATTCAGCCCCATGTATGTTCCTTACCAAGGGTCTGCATGTCAACAGCAGCAGCAAACAGGGCATGCCCTGAAGCATGGAGTTACAGCAAATCAGCAGCATGCGATGCAGCCGCACCAGCGTCTGCACATGCGCTGTGCAGCCAGGCTGGGCAGGAGGGACTCAATGCATATGGCGCAGACATGGTCACACAAGCACTGCCGTGACTGCAGGGTGCTACTGACAGATGCGCGCTGGTGCAGCAAGCATGCATCCGTCAGGAGCTCCCTACAGTCACGACAGTGCTTGTGCCATGTCTGAGCCATGCACACTCCCGAGGCACCAGCTAAACAAAGCTGGCTGTTGTGAAACATTGGCACAACAGCACCTAGACATGTGCAGCTAAGGACTGCGCTGGATTGGCGCTGCCAGGAGGCCACACAAAAGCTGTGCAAAGGCAGGCCAAAACCATCATGTAGTATCAATCACTCACCCGGTTGCACAGATTAGTGCAATATTGGAGACCATGACTGGCAGCAAGTCTCTCTGCTGCAGTGCCAGACCGCGGCCAACTGCTCCCTGGCCGGCAGTCACCTGACACTTCCAGGCAGCAGAGGGTGTGGCAGGCAGCTGCCATTGCCGACCCTGCCATACACTAGGGTGTGCATACACATCACTCGCAGCATGGATGACACCTGAGCTGACTGCTTGGATGGTTTGTTCGAGTCAGCAGGCTGGGTCAAGGGGTGGAGGACTGCAGGGCTGCAGGGAGAGGACAAGGGGGCAAGGCATAAGACAGGGAGGGGGATGGTGGTGGTGGTGGTGGTGGTGGTGGGGGGGGATTGCAGTAACGACCTGAACGAGCACGAGGGCACGCTCAGGGGGGGGGGGGGGGGTGCAATCAGACAGGGAGGGAAGAGCGGCAGTGACTGACTGATCCAGTGAGCTGTGCGCTTGACTTGGGTATCCTCCATGAAGCAGATACCAGGCAGGTGGGGGGGGGGGCAGTCAGGCGCGTGCGTGTGTGGGGGCGGGTGGGTGTTGGGTGGGTGGGTGGTGGGTGTGTGGTGGGTGGGTGGGTGGGTGGTGGGGGGGGGGGGTGCAATTGCGCTAACAACCTCAAAGAGCAAAGCCGCGGCGGGGGGGGGGGGGGGGGGCAACTGCAATAGCACCTCCAAAACGAAAGCGGGGGGGGGGGGGGGGGCAGCTCGTCCCGAAGGAGATCAGCAGCAAGGACTGGTGAAACCAGCTTGCAGCTGCTAGTGGGGGCGCTCCCTCCCCCCCCCCCCCCCCCAATCCCTCCGCCCCTGGTGTCAGTCTGTGGCGGACCCTAGCTGTTGAGCCTCACGGTTACGGTATCCTTTCTGTACACACTAATACAGAAGACGGTTGTTTCTAGAGGATGCATTCCACAGGGCTTCCAGAAGCGCCCCCTTTCCAGAACGCCACTGCTGGAAGGGGGGGGGTGTTTCCCACTGAGCTTCTGAAACCCACGGTTGCAGAACCCCGGAAGCCTACTTCTGGAAGGACTTTCCAATATCTGACGAGTGTTTATGTAAGCAACCTGCCATTGTGATGACACGCTGCAAGCAGCAGGAACACTACCCCTGCATGCCTCCTGTTCAACTGCTAGGCAAAAAGGCGCATCCACACACACCAGCAACCCGCATGAACCACACCCTTGTTACGGATCCCAGTAAAAGGTCATCTGTCAGTTTTGGGGGGTTACCGGATCTCAGCAACCAGGGCGCGCGAGCCCTGTAACTCCGTGTGTGCTTTCACACAAAAAAAAAAGTACATTTTGCGTTTAGCCCATATGCAAGCCTGACCTGAAAATGCGTTTTTACATGCACGCATGTGCATGCTCTGCCATGGAGAAACATCATCGAAAACTCTAATATGTATCATGCATATCACTTCAATGACCGGAGGGCCTCCCAGCACAAGATGCAGTGCGTCCAGGAGGTCAAAAAACGAAATAAACTATGCTAAATTCACACCATGCCGTGATCGGCTAATGTCACCGTAGCACGTTTCTGTACTATGTTTGCATATTTTAGCGCGTGCTCAAGTGGTGCAGGCGAGCAGATGATGCTCTTGTCCTGCCCAATAACAATGACCATTCCAAGCTCGAAACACAGTCACATGCAAGGAACAAGTCATAAAAAGTACGTTTGAATCACAAAGCGACCAGATCGTGTCTCAAAACGGCCCTTACATCAAGCTGCGCGCCATCGGACAGGCAACATGCAAAGTACATCGCTAGGGACAGTCACTTAGCCCTGATTTTCTTAGCTTTGGTGTCTGTCTAAATCGGGAGTGGTCACGAGGAGCAGGCGTGCTGCTGATGTTGAGGCACCAGCTGACAGCCCAACAAGATGCAGCACCTGCTGCACCTCAATCGGCTCCTCCGGGGCAGCTTAACGTCATCACCAATCACATCACACTCAAACTACAGCGTCCAGTGCTGTCCTGCAAAATCACTAGACAGCAAGGCAGGCTTGCCGGGGTGGGGGGGACTACACTCTTCTTCCCAGCACTTGGTGGGAGGGTGCGGAAGCACAAAAGCTTTCAAGTGCAGCAACTGCACACACTAACACAATTCTACAGCAGGATGCGAAACAACCACTGAGTGAATTAAAAGAACAGGAGGGGACCACTGGGATCCGTTGCCGTCCCTGGTTAACGATCAAAACACGATGTTTGGTTGAAATCATACTGTCGGACACAGCAGGCAGTAACCCAGGGTATGTGCGCTGGAATGTGCGATGTCATAAAGGCTCTGCGGCCATCGCCAATCCTGCAGCTGCTCTGTCTGAGCCTTCTCTGCTGTAGTGTGCCTGCCCTCCAGGCGCACCACAAGCCTCCAACAACACAAGCGCCCCCCCCCCCCCCCCCCCCCCCCCCCCCCCCTCAGCGCCCCCCTGCCCCAACCACCCCTCACAGCTCCCTCCTCTGTGACCTTCCAGCTGCCTTCCCCTGTGACAGCCCCCCCCCCCTCTCACAACTCAGTCCCCTTCAACAGCGCCAACCCCCTCTCACAGCCCTCCTACCCCTCCTTTCGCTTGTCCCCCTCCGCCCACAGCTGCCCTGCCCTCACAGCCCTCCCCCCCCCCCCCCCCCCTTCCTCCCCTCTTCCCCCCTCCCCTCCAGCTGACTCCAGCAGCCTCACCTGCGTGTGTTGCTTTTGTGCGGATGCTGCTGCTCATGGCTGAGGGCAGCCTGATCAACACAAACTGACACATGTGCTGTGAGCGCTGCTGCGCTGCGTTGCAGGAATGGGCTTCCTAATCCAAGGGCGGTCTTTGCCACATCTGCTGCAGGGCTTCACTCACACAGAGGACAGCTGGGTTATAGAGACCGGGATCCATATCACATTACGACCTTCAACTGCAGTGTCGATTGAAGGTTGGCTGCCAGGGTCACAGGCCCAGCTGCTGCATGATCTGCTGCAGTGCTGCCACTGCTGTCTCGGAGAACTAGGACGATGACGAGCAATGAGGTGTATGTATAGTCGAAATTGAGTCGTGATACATTGATGATCAACATTTGGCGCAGTGCACATGCGTTGTCTGTCACAGTGTGTAAGGGTGAGTGTACAACTGTCTGATCCCTGTCTGATCCCTGTCATCACCTAACAGCTGTAGATTGCCACACGTTTCCAGCGCGATCAAGGACTCATGACCTTGATCACGAGGTTGTTTGCACAGTGCGGGAAGCAGAGCACCTCACAGATAAGCTCATGAGCAGCAATCTGCAGTGCCTGGTCGGGTCTGTTGGGGCGTTGCTGGCTGAGATTGGCTGACAGGTGCCGAGCAACAGGTGCGCCTGGCTCATTATGCATATGGTTTAGACATGTGTGGCCCACTGGGCCAATTGACTTGGTGGAGGCGACCACAACACTGACATGCGGCCTGCGGTGTGTCGCTTGCAGGGCTGGGTTGCAACACAGTTGGCGGCCAGCAGCAGCCCTGTGCCGAACACAAACAGCCTGCAAGGTGGTAGCCATGTGGCATGGAAGGTAGCCAGCAGCAGCGATGTGCTGGATGCAGCGACCAGAACCTGCTTGGTGGCAGTAGGAGTAGGGTTTCACCCAGCTTCCGATGCCACCCCGCTGGAGCCGCCCTGACACACTGCAAGTGCGCACAGCAGGCTGCAGCAGCGGGATGCGGTTGCGATCTGCAGCACTACAGCAGCCATGACACAGCAGGTGCAGTTGGACAGCTGTTGCAGCAACTGCCTTTGCTCAGCAACGCGTTTGGAGCCATCAGCTGGTGGGTACTGCTGCTCAGTCACCCCCTGTTTGCTGCCACCATGAATCTGTAGCTGTGCAGCCTCCAGCGACATTTGTTTGCCTGCTGGTGCACCATACTGCACAGTACACTGCAGTGGGTGGGATCCTGGTCTACCAGCAAAGCAGCTGCAGGCTTTTTGTGTCAATCAGCACTGCTGATTTAGCAGAGACTTGTACTGCCAGTATCGCTGCTCTACTGCTAAATTGACTGCAGTGTCCCTGTCGCGCCCTTGCAACAGGCCCATTGCTCCTTGCAAATGCAGTCGGCCTGTTTCCAGGTGTGTTTGGCATGTACATGGCAGAAGAGCAACAGCCAGCTGTATGTGTGTCTTTTTTCCTGCAGGTCTTCGTGCGCAGTGCAGCTTCCCGCCGCCGCTTGTGGGCAACACGATGGCATGTCAACTGCACATGCAGGACCAGGAGACAGCTGCGCATGCTGGAGTGAGAACCACTCGGTGACTCAAGCAGCATGTGACAACTTGACCTTGAAGGTAAGCCGCAACTGAACTGCTAGCAGCTGCCATCTGGAGAGTGGGTGGTTTGGGTGGGGAGGGAAGGGGGGTCACAGGAACATTTGGTGGGGGGGGAAGGGGGGTCACAGGAACATTTGGTGGGGAGGGAAGGGGGTCACAGGAACATTTGGTGGGGAGGGAAGGGGGTCACAGGAACATTTGGTGGTGGGGGGGGGGGGGGGGGGGGTCACAGGAACATTTGGTGGGGGGGGAAGGGGGGTCACAGGAACATTTGGTGGGGAGGGAAGGGGGGTCACAGGAACATTTGGTGGGGAGGGAAGGGGGGTCACAGGAACATTTGGTGGGGGGGGAAGGGGGGTCACAGGAACATTTGGTGGGGAGGGAAGGGGGGTCACAGGAACATTTGGTGGGGAGGGAAGGGGGGTCACAGGAACATTTGGTGGGGGGGGAAGGGGGGTCACAGGAACATTTGGTGGGGAGGGAAGGGGGGTCACAGGAACATTTGGTGGGGAGGGAAGGGGGGTCACAGGAACATTTGGTGGGGAGCGAAGGGGGGTCACAGGAACATTTGGTGGGGGGGGAAGAGGGGTCACAGGAACATTTGGTGGGGGGGAAGGGGGGTCACAGGAACATTTGGTGGGGAGGGAAGGGGGGTCACAGGAACATTTGGTGGGGAGGGAAGGGGGGTCACAGGAACATTTGGTGGGGAGGGAAGGGGGGTCACAGGAACATTTGGTGGGGGGGAAGGGGGGTCACAGGAACATTTGGTGGGGGGGGAAGGGGGGTCACAGGAACATTTGGTGGGGAGGGAAGGGGGGTCACAGGAACATTTGGTGGGGGGGGAAGGGGGGTCACAGGAACATTTGGTGGGGAGGGAAGGGGGGTCACAGGAACATTTGGTGGGGGGGGGGGGGGAAGGGGGGTCACAGGAACATTTGGTGGGGGGGGAAGGGGGGTCACAGGAACATTTGGTGGGGGGGGGGGAAGGGGGGTCACAGGAACATTTGGTGGGGGGGGGGAAGGGGGGTCACAGGAACATTTGGTGGGGAGGGAAGGGGGGTCACAGGAACATTTGGTGGGGAGGGAAGGGGGGTCACAGGAACATTTGGTGGGGGGGGAAGGGGGGTCACAGGAACATTTGGTGGGGGGGGGAAGGGGGGTCACAGGAACATGCGAGCGCAGCGCGGTGATGTTGCTCGCAACGGCAGCAGCAGGCTGGGGTGCCGCACTGGCAGTGCACAGCAATGGGCTTGCTTGATTGGGGTACTGCAGGCACTGCAGAGCATTGGGACAGCAGCAAGCCTTGGCAACAGCCATGTGCACCCAGCCTTGCATCCTGTAGTTCCATGAGGCATGATGATAGCCTTCAGTCACAGTGTGGAGTTGACGCCAGTCTTTGGCTGACGGTGTGTGTGCCTGGTGCATGTGCTATTGCAGGTTCTGGGTGCAGGCATTGATGCAGCAGGATGCCGTGTGATTGAGCCAGGAGGGCAGCTGTACGGCCAGCGCAGTACATGGCTGTCTTGCAGCACAGGTGCCCCCATGCCATGGTGTTGCTGGCAGCTATGGGTTCGAGGGTACGTTGCGGACACGTTGCAGCAAGCCCTGGGTTTGGGTGCAGCAGCTGCACTCTTGTGGGGTCGTTTGGCAGGCAAAGTCCTGTGACGCCATGTTGTGTGCAACTTCGCGTGACTCACACACAGTGCTGTGCAAGCAGCAGCAGTGGTGCATCTCGTGTTTATGACATATGCACAACACAGAGTGTGCACCTGGGGGGTGTGCTCACTACTGTGACTGATTGACCAGAGGTGATAACTGCTGATCATGCATGAGCGGCTCACAAACAAAGCAGAGTGCAAGGGCTTGTCATGAGAAGTCAGCAGTATATCCATCATTGAGAGGCACGAGACTGACTTGTGATGTAGGGAGAAAGAGCACCAAGTCAACCCAGCCAAGCAGCCAGTAACCTTCTTTCCAAGGTATTGGTGGCGTCGAAAGACACCGTTTTGGGTTGGGGTGGTCACAAGGACCGGGTGGTGTGAGCGCACCGCCCTCACAACAGCAGCTCCATGGTTGTACAGCCGTGCACACTTCGCCGCCATCTTGCACCACCACACAGTAGGCCGCAGGTGTAGGCCCCTCAGTGAGGCCATGCACCCAAGCTCAAGAGCCTGGAATGCAGGAAGGACCTAGACCCTTCCCACCCACAGGACCCGCTGCGAGGGCAACAACAGCAGCAGAAGCACACAAGCAGCTGCACTACCTGGGGACTGCAGTCATGCTGGCAATGCACCCACCTTTCTCGTTGAGGTTACTTTGCCTAATGGCAGGCACAGCGGCCTACAAGGACGTCCTTGTAGGACCGCCGGCGCTGCAGGCGGCAGCTGGAACTCTGCGAAATGCTGTCACCAGCCGAACCTGCCTCAAGCTGGCGCCAAAAGGCCAGAAGGTTTTGGAAGTGAGCACTTGCCATTGTTGCTTGTCGAGTATAGCTGAAGATGGTGTGTGCTTGTTGGCGAGTACTCGTAGTGGGTTGTGGTGTCCAAGGTTGCGGGAGCTGGGATTATATGCAGCCCTGGGGTGTGAAAGGCATCGCCTCAGACTCAACTTATTGCCTCAGACTCAACTCTGAGTCTGAGGCAGAGTTGAGGCACGCCGAGCACGACTAACAATGTCACGGTGGTACAAATGCTGCCCACTTGACGAATGGCGCTTTTCGGCCTCATGGTTGCTTGCGGGAAATTGATTTGTGCCTTTCCTAGGGTCGGCCTGCTCTTGTGTGAGCAGTACCATCGTCATGAGGGCTGCAAGCTGGCTGGCTGCGGCCACTGTGTCTCTGCTGTGTGAATTCAAATTCACTGTTTTCAGCAAGTACATGCTGAAAGGTGTTACAGGTGGAAAAATCGGCTTAGTGCATGCTGGAAAGTCCTGCCAGGTACCGACTGCACCTGCCAGGGAATGCTCTGCAATGCAGCACCAGCATGGAGCATTCCTTTCACTGCCAGCCATCTCAGTTCAGTACCTTTGCTGTTTCTGAATATTGGACACATAGGCACATGGCCGGGGCTGGCAATACAAGATATAAATGGCCAAGCTCCTGCCAGTCAGCCTGTCCACAAAGTACTACCACAATGCCAAGGCGCCCGGGGCTGACCACAAGCTGCCAGCAGGCTGCTAGCACACGAGCAGCAGCAAGTTTCTAGATGAGACACGCCTCATGCATAAAACACCCACAAACCCAGCGGGCTGTTGGACCATGCACCTGCCATCCCCTTCACAACAGGAAGCGCAGGTGCATGTGCTGTCAGCCTCACACAGCAACCCTGGTGCAGTGTGCATTGTACCAACCACATCAAGCACACCCCTTGCATACGTTACTGTTGTCATGCTGGCTGCCGCCTAGCAGCAGTACAAGCATGCTGCTCTTCAACACCACTTCTGCTGCTAACGCTGTCTGCTGATCAACATCGCACTTCATAACAAACTTCACCAGCCTGCATGAGTCATGCTGCTTCACAGCCAAGGACCACCCAGCCTGCTGCTGCTGCTGCTGCTGCTGCTGCTGTGACACACCAAACCACCAACGGCAGCACTAGTGCTACAGCACTGCTGAATGTGACAGCTGCTGCTCCAGTGCTGTTGACGGCTGTACATGTCTCTGCATTGGAAAGCACAAGCAGTCTCTCCACCGGCTCTGGCCTGTCAGGAGGCAACAGCAGACAGGCACTAGCACAGTATTGCAACCTGCGGCACCACTACTGCCGACAACAACTGCTTGAAGTGACAGCTGCTGCAGAACTGTTCATTTGCCGCTCTACACGCCTCTGCACTTCATGTGGCCACTCCTGTAAGCTGGCTCGATGAGTGATGCAGGTGCCTGCTGAAACCACCTTTGAAGGCACAGGCAACCCCACCAACGGCAAGGCCCTGTCAGGAGAGGGCATGTAGGCACAGCAGGCAACGAGGAGTGAACTCACCAGACAAAGAGCGCTCACTACACTGGCACTACTGCTATCACCACAGTGCTGCTGCTACTACGTCTAGACGTACTGTGTCAGATGGCAAATCCAGCACAACCACTACATGCAGGTCCCTGCTCCATCAGGCTATGCCGCCCTCTGCTACAAAACGGCAGCAGCCTGCAGGTCTCAGTCGCACACCCACCATGAGGTGTAGGCCTTGCCGCCAGCTGCTGCAGTTGCCAGCACACCAAGCCTGGCGCAGAGAACCCAACACATGCAGCCATTGCGACAGCGCACTCTGTCAGCGCTGCTGCTACATGCCATGCATGTCCATAGTCGCACTGCACTGTTGACAACAGCCTACCACTGCAGCTGTTACCACACAGCTTCAACTTCAGCAGCCTGCACAGCCACCACAGCAGCAGGACAGAGCAGCAATGCGCATCGGCAGCGTTGGTGGGATACGGCTCCTGTGGCCCTGCATTGCTGGAGCGCTGCCAGTTGCAGCTGCCCGTGCCATGAAAGCTGGCCAACACACCCCGAGTGCCACACCCAGCAGCGGTAGTCCAGAGCCTGTAGTGAGCCAGTTGCTGCGCATTCAGCAGCACCAGCCGCTGCGGCATGTAGCCGCTGCCTGCTGGTGCTGCCAGCCAGGGCACCTGACTCGTGCATGAGGCCAGCATGCCTTATGAACATGGTTGATGCGGCATTGCTTGCTGCAGTGGCCCTGTAGCTGTGGAATTCAACAGCAATCAGGCACCAAGCACAACAACATCAAATCAGGTACCAAATACCGGCAAGCAGTGGGTGACTGAGAGGGATGCATGCACATCATTACTCACCAATACAATGCTGTCAACGTCGTGGGCGTACGTCGTCCACATCAAGCAGTCCAGCAGCTGCAGTGCAGCTCATTTGCTGTAGGGGTCAAGCTCCCTTGCAACAGCCAAGGCTGCTGTAGTGCTGCTGAGCCTCACCCTGCAAGCCTGATGGCCACCTGCCTTCCTCCCACCGGCTGTGGGGCTGGCAACGGCTGCTAAACCTGCAGGAAATCGTACGGCACGTGCCAGATGCAGCTACACAGCTGACCTGCACAGTTGCAGAGCTAATGCGCACAATGGCGCAGTGTGGGCAAGAATTGCACGCCTGACAGCACCCGCCTCCCCCCGGCCTTGCTTGCAAGTGGCACAGGCTGGCCGCCCGTTAACCAAGATACAGCTGCATAGTGTGGATGTGCGACAGACAGAAGTAGCATGCTGCAGCAGCAACACGGCGCCATTGCACAGTGCATGCCAGCATGTTCCCACGGCGGCTGCAACCTGGTGCTGATGACGCTGTTGGTGAGCAGAGCTATACGTGCTGATCGATCCCAGAAGCAGCTGTGCTGCCTTCCCTCCCTTTGCTGGGCAAGTTACTTCCTGAATGATTTCTGCATGGCTGCTGGTCTCACCACCTGCTAGCTGCAAAACCTCAAAGGTGAAGGGCTACTGCCAATCGCTGGAGTCAAATGAAACTACACTTAACTGGCTGACTCAGCCGCATGGCATACAGCTATGCAAATGGAGGCATTGCTACTGCAGTGAGTGCTTGCACAAGCAATGCATGCGGCATGTTGATTTGAAGCTAACAAGCTGGCTGGTATACACACAGGGCCCCGCCCACACTGGCCCACCCACACTGAAGACCAGGCTATGGACAGCAGCTACTGGATCTTGACCTGCCGATGCAGGCACTATCAGTCACCCCTGTTCTGGTTAGTGGCGGGAAGGCGCGCAGCCATATCGCCTTGCGCTGGGAGTGACAGCAGGGTTGCAAGCGCCAGCTGCTTCCATACAGGACAGCTGTGCAACCATGACAGTCTGCTGGAGTTGGTGCAGTTGGGATCAGCGGGGTGTGCAGGCATGTTGTATGTGTTGCTGATGAAGAGCATGGCAGCACACTGCACGCAGCTGCAGCATCACTCACTTGCTGGTGCGTGTGCAAGTGCATGCCCCCCCCACCACCCCCGTGCGCAGGTACACTCCACTATTACGTTCGAGCAAGAAACATTGTTCAAAGGTTCTATCATTGCCTTGACAATCTCTTTACCTGAGCCCAAAGCTCCTGCTGCTGTTTGCACCAGCGCCTGCATCAGCCGAGACTGTCGTGCACTGTCTGCTGCTGCCCCGCATTCACTAGGCCGACGACCCCCTAACCCGGCTACCCCACCCCTAGCCAGGTGCTCCGGCTAGGGGGCGGGCCAGCCCCAGCTAGGGTGCCAACGGCCGGCTAACCCTGGCTAACTGGGTCAGGGTTTTGCCACCAATATTCAGCATCTGCCTGGGGGGGGGGCTTGAGCTGTTGGGTCATTTGGGGGGGGGGGGGGGGCTGAGGCTGTCGGTTCAATCTGAGGGGGAGGGGGGCGAGGGGAGGGGAGGGAGTGGAGCTGTGCGTTTATGGGGGGGGGGGGGGGGGGGGGGGCTTGAGCTGTTGGGTCATTTTGGGGGGGGGGGGGGGGCTTGGAGCTGTGGTTTCATTTGGGGGGGGGCACTTGAGCTGTCAGTTCAGAGGGGGGGGGCTGAGCTGTGGTTCTTTTTGCGGGGGGGGGGGGGGGGGGGCTTGAGCTGTCAGTTCAATCTGAGGGGGGGGGGAGGGGAGGGAGTGGAGCTGTGCGTTTATGGGGGGGGGGGGGGGGGGGGGGCTTGAGCTGTTGGGTCAATGGGGGGGGGGGGGGGGGGGGGCTTGGAGCTGTGGTTTCATTTGGGGGGGGGGCACTTGAGCTGTCAGTCAGAGGGGGGGGGGCTTGAGCTGTGGTTCTTTTTGCGCGGGGGGGGGGGGGGGGGGGCTTGAGCTGTCAGTTCAATCTGAGGGGGGGGGAGGGGAGGGGAGGGGGTGGAGCTGTGCGTTTATGGGGGGGGGGGGGGGGGCTTGAGCTGTGGGTCATTGGGGGGGGGGGGGGGGCTGGAGCTGTGGTTTCATTTGGGGGGGGCACTTGAGCTGTCAGTTCAGAGGGGGGGGGGGTTGGAGCTGTGGTTCTTTTTGCGGGGGGGGGGGGGGGGGGGGCTTGAGCTGTCGGTTGATGGGGGGGGGGGGGCTGGAGCTGTCGGTTCATTTGTGGGGACGGGGGGGTGGGATGGGGGGGGGGGGGGGGTTAGAGTGGACACTGTCCACTCCCTGGCAGGAAGTGGAGGGAAGGGGGGTCAGCGTTGTGGCTTACTGCGGGGCCAGCACTGCTGGTCACAACTGTGCTAGGCCTTGTTGGCAATTCAGCAGCAGGCACCACCACCTTCTGCAACAGCCTCCCGACAGCTGCTGTTGCGCCGGACGCGCTAGTGCCGAGCCCGTATGACAACAGCAGCTGGCAGGATGCCGCTGCTGCGGGCTCAGCCTGAATTCCAAGAGAGCACCAGCAGCAGACTGTGACAGCATGTCAGCAGGACAGCAGTGCGCCTGTATGCCGGGTGCGTGTCACGGCGCCAGTGCATGCAACGTGCAGCAGGGGTAGTAGCCTGGACATGATGTCCAGCTCAGGGGCTCAAGCACGGAAAGGTTGGCAGATCTATGGCACAGGAGCATGCACATAGGTCAGTACTTGTGCATGCACATGCGTCCTCAAACTCCCTACACCCAGTTGCACAATGCACATGCTCGGGGGCACACCTAGTGCCCAATGCGCATGCATTCCTTGCCATGTCGGGGTAGCCGCTGCCACACTTTGGAAGTGTGTCAGAGGGTTGGCTGGGAGTGGTTGGTGGCTCTCCTGCGCATGCTAGCACAGCCACACGGTGAGCCACTACTCACTGCCCAGCAAACCCCTGCATACAGTCTTGTGTACCTGGCCCTTTGCAACAGTGGCCTTGTGTACATGGCACACTGGCACACAACTGTCAGCAAGGTGAATAGGTGCGCCCCCCCCCCCAAAGCACGTGCTGCATGCTGCATTGTAGCAGTGTTGCTTCAATCCTCAAGTAGCGCTGGCTGCATAGGATGCACTTGTTTCGTTTCAATGCCATTTCACTCCCCCCTTCCCTCTGTTCCCCCATCACCTCTTGGAGGTGAGTCACCTGTGAGTCACAGCCCATGCAGTTGCAATGAAAATCACCCACTGCGGTCTGAAGTAACTGGGTGGTAGCAGAGGGGAGTGGTGTCATACCATGCTGTTGAAAAGAGCTGGGGTACAGGAACTGGGGTATGTTGGAACTTGGGATCTGGGTTGGTGGAGTTTTGTATGTACAGCCACTTGACAGTGTTCAAGTCATCGCACAGGTACAGAGTAAGGAGGAGGGTAGTGAGTTGTGGCTGTGAACCTGTCAAACTTCCTGCATCCTGTCTGACTCTGAGACGCCCACTCCGCACCACCACCCCAGTTCACCCCCACATGCATGTTTGGTGTTTGTCTTGCCGGTTTGGTCGCTGTACTGGCTGAACAGCTGACTGGCTGAACTGTGCATTCGGTAGCACCGCTGACAGCACACCCCATCCGGTATACAATGCAGCTGTGGGCAAGTGGGGCGGCTGCCTTTCAAAGGGGTGTGAAGGTGCATTTTGGGCCTAGGGTTGTTTGGCTGCTAGTTTATGCCCACAACTGACTGGCTAGCCTCCTGTATGCTTTAGCGCTGGGCGTGATCTGTTCAGAATAGCATCAGCAGGATCTGGTGTGACTGGTTGGGTCATGCCTCCAGAGTCTGCAGGGACTAGGCTCTGCATGGCTCAAAGTAGCTGCCCACATGCCCGGTTGCTGCCTCATGCACACCTTCACGGTCCACGTGCAGGAACGCATCACGCAGCAGCCAGGCCAGTGTGCTGCACTTATGCCATAGTATGCTGCATCACACATGTAGCTTAGATGTCTGCAGCCTGCCCCCCCCCCTACACACCTACACCCATACCCACAATAGGTCGACGAACCCCTAATCCGGCTCCCCCCCCCCCCTACCCACCCCCTAGCCCTGACCGTACCCCCCCCCCCCCCCCCCCCGGGTACATGGCATGCGCAAGCATGGTTTTGCATGCTGCATTGCACGTGTCGGTCAGAGGTGTGTCTGGCATCCCTGCCCTCCAGCGCACCTAAAAGTGCTTGCGGCACACCTTACCAAGCAGGGCATTGGGGCATGATGCGATGCAGGGTGGGGTGCGGGGTGACTGGTGTTGTGTTGTCCCTTGTCATGACGTGCAGGTGCTAGCATGATCGACGGACAACACACACACTCACAACTCGCACCACAGCCCTTCTGAAGTCATCAGCTTCACAGCTTCAAGGTTCAGGCCATGGGTTTGGGGGGGGGGGGTGAGCTGTCGGTTCATTTGGAGGGGGGGGGGTGAGCTCAGCTGGCAGATCGGCGGCATCCTGTGTGGCACGTTCAGACAGGCCCCGAGTGCAGCGGGGGTAGCCTGGGTGTGTGTGGCATGCACATGAAAACACTTCAACATGAGGTTGTGTTTCTGTTTGTGCTGATGTCCCTCAGGGGACAGTGGCACTGCAGGACCCTTTTGAATGCATCTATCCACAGTGGCTCTTCTGCGCAGCATCCTGAGACTCTCAGAGACTCTGTCGGACAGTTGGTGCATGCAGAAGCATCAGACAGTTGCTGTGCGCAATTGTTGCGCCTTGGCGAGGTAAGACAGGGCATGAATGCTGCCGGCCCTTGCACCTGCAGCCTCATGCATGCAGCCATGCAAGGTGCGTGTATCACAAACCATGATATAGGCTTGATCAGAGAAACACAGAGGCGACACTCACTGCTGGTTGGTTACTGGTTTGTCGTGCAATGCATATCTGTAAGCGCTTAAAAAGTTCCTACACGCTGACTGCATGTGTGTCTGGCGCCATGCTGTCCTGTCGCAGGTGTGACCCTGGTGCAAGCAGTGCAGCCACTGGCCACATGGCATGTGGGCCTCCAGCATAACAGCAGTAGTGCCCAGCAGAACTTCTGCTGGTGTCTTGCAGCACGTTGCTGGATGGCAGCTGCGCGGCATCTGGCCAATTGGGGTTGCGACCGTTGTTCCAAGGAGTTTTCACAGCCATGCTGTGCGTCACAGGACAGGCTGCAGTAGCTGTTGTCTTGCCTGATGCTGGCTGAACGATTAGGCAATTGAGACAACTGCGGGAGTAATTGTGTGCGCTGGTTGGACCCACTGCCAGTGGGTTCACTGGGTGCAGTCGCTGCATGTAGGCTGCGAGCAACTGGATAGAACGTGACGGGCACCAATTGTAGATGCCTTGGTGAGCAGCTGCTGATGGTTAGGCACAGGATAGTAAGAGCACAGTACTGTGTGCAGTGGTTTGCAGGTGTTGGGACCTTGCCAGCCCATCAAAGCGCATGAGGTGACAGTTTGCAGGTATTTGCACAGAAAAGCAAAGCATCAAGCTGACGCTCAATGCCACGGGCCCATGCTGGCTAGTGAGTCCTGGGAAACAGACACCGATTCCTGGGTTGCTTGTGCAGTCTTGAAAAAGCTTGACTGCATGACAGACCCACACAGGTCATGACGAACAGCCCGTAATCGCCCTTTCCAAGGGTATGGTGGTGTCGAAAGACACCGTTTGGGTTGGTTGGTCACAAGGACTGGGTGGTGTGAGCGCACGGCCCTCACAACAGCAGCTCCATGACAGTACAGCCGTGCACACTTCGTCGCCATCTTGCACCAACACACAGTAGGCCGCAGGTGTAGGCCCCTCAGTGAGGCCATGCACCCCAAGCTCAAGAGCCTGGAATGCAGGAAGGACCTAGACCCTTCCCACCCACAGGACCCGCTGCGAGGGCAACAACAGCAGCAGAAGCACACAGCAGCTGCACTACCTGGGCACTGAAGTCATGCTGACAATGCACCCACCTGTCTTGTTGATGTGGGCCTGCCTACTGGCAGGAAGGACGGCCTACGAGGACATCCTTGTAGGACCGCCTACGAGAAAGGGATGAACCTGAGCGCCACGAAGAGCTGCGAGACAGGCTGTCACCAGCCGAACCTGCCTCCAGTTGGCGCCAAAAGGCCAGAAGGTTTCGAAGTGAGCACTGGCCACCGTAGCTTGGTTATCTTTTGTTTGAAGAGAAGTATTTTGGCTGTATGTTGTGCGTACTGGATTGTGGTTCCAAGGTTGCCTCAATATATAGCGGAGGTCGAGTTTGGCGCGGCCTCAGACTCAAATCTGAGTCTGAGCCCGAGTTGCTGTTGTTGATTTTTTTTCTATGTTGGGAGTGAAGCAGCCAAACGGCCCCCAGAAAGCTTTGCAATGAACACTTGAAGCAATAATACGGCCGATTGGCAGCATGTGGGGGCCTTTTCGACTGGCCATCTTGATGAGGGCTGCAAGCTGGCTGGCCGGGGCTACTGTATCTCTGCTGTATGGAATAATTGTTTTCAGCAAGTACATGTTGGAAGGCGCCACAGGTGCAAGAAGCGGGTTAGGTGCATGTCGGGAGTTCCTGTCAGGGATTGCGCTGCAATGCAGCAGCAGCATGCACCATTTTTTTCTGCCAGCCATCTCAGTTCAGAGCCTTTGCTGTTCCAATCAAACATAGAGACATGGCTGAGGGTGACAAGTCAAGATGTGGATGGCAAAGCTCCTGCCTGTCAGACTGTCCACTTGTCCACCATGCAGTACTACCACAATGCCCACTTGCAAGGCGCCCAGGGCGGGGCATATTTATGCTTGTAATCAGCTGCCGCGGCAGCTTGTAATCAGCTGCCAGCAGGCTGCCAGCACAGTGCAACAAATTAGCAGCATCAAATCTTTACATGACACACGCCTCATGCAGGAGACATCCACAAACCCAGCAACGGGCTGTTGAGCACCGGCCACACCCTTCACAACAAGAAGCACACTGCATGTGCTGTCAGCCTCACACACCAACCCTGGTGCAGTACCGTTGCAGTCACATACACTACTGTTGCTATGCTGGCTGCTGCAGTACTGTTACAGTCACATACACAGTGCACTGGGTGAGGTTGCTGCATGTAGGCTGCGAGCAACTGGATAGAACGTGACGGGCACCAATTGTAGATGCCTTGGTGAGCAGCTGCTGATGGTTAGGCACAGGATAGTAAGAGCACAGTACTGTGTGCAGTGGTTTGCAGGTGTTGGGACCTTGCCAGCCCATCAAAGCGCATGAGGTGACAGTTTGCAGGTATTTGCACAGAAAAGCAAAGCATCAAGCTGACGCTCAATGCCACGGGCCCATGCTGGCTAGTGAGTCCTGGGAAACAGACACCGATTCCTGGGTTGCTTGTGCAGTCTTGAAAAAGCTTGACTGCATGACAGACCCACACAGGTCATGACGAACAGCCCGTAATCGCCCTTTCCAAGGGTATGGTGGTGTCGAAAGACACCGTTTTGGGTTGGTTGGTCACAAGGACTGGGTGGTGTGAGCGCACGGCCCTCACAACAGCAGCTCCATGACAGTACAGCCGTGCACACTTCGTCGCCATCTTGCACCAACACACAGTAGGCCGCAGGTGTAGGCCCCTCAGTGAGGCCATGCACCCCAAGCTCAAGAGCCTGGAATGCAGGAAGGACCTAGACCCTTCCCACCCACAGGACCCGCTGCGAGGGCAACAACAGCAGCAGAAGCACACAGCAGCTGCACTACCTGGGCACTGAAGTCATGCTGACAATGCACCCACCTGTCTTGTTGATGTGGGCCTGCCTACTGGCAGGAAGGACGGCCTACGAGGACATCCTTGTAGGACCGCCTACGAGAAAGGGATGAACCTGAGCGCCACGAAGAGCTGCGAGACAGGCTGTCACCAGCCGAACCTGCCTCCAGTTGGCGCCAAAAGGCCAGAAGGTTTTCGAAGTGAGCACTGGCCACCGTAGCTTGGTTATCTTTTGTTTGAAGAGAAGTATTTTGGCTGTATGTTGTGCGTACTGGATTGTGGTTCCAAGGTTGCCTCAATATATAGCGGAGGTCGAGTTTGGCGCGGCCTCAGACTCAAATCTGAGTCTGAGCCCGAGTTGCTGTTGTTGATTTTTTTTCTATGTTGGGAGTGAAGCAGCCAAACGGCCCCCAGAAAGCTTTGCAATGAACACTTGAAGCAATAATACGGCCGATTGGCAGCATGTGGGGGCCTTTTCGACTGGCCATCTTGATGAGGGCTGCAAGCTGGCTGGCCGGGGCTACTGTATCTCTGCTGTATGGAATAATTGTTTTCAGCAAGTACATGTTGGAAGGCGCCACAGGTGCAAGAAGCGGGTTAGGTGCATGTCGGGAGTTCCTGTCAGGGATTGCGCTGCAATGCAGCAGCAGCATGCACCATTTTTTTCTGCCAGCCATCTCAGTTCAGAGCCTTTGCTGTTCCAATCAAACATAGAGACATGGCTGAGGGTGACAAGTCAAGATGTGGATGGCAAAGCTCCTGCCTGTCAGACTGTCCACTTGTCCACCATGCAGTACTACCACAATGCCCACTTGCAAGGCGCCCAGGGCGGGGCATATTTATGCTTGTAATCAGCTGCCGCGGCAGCTTGTAATCAGCTGCCAGCAGGCTGCCAGCACAGTGCAACAAATTAGCAGCATCAAATCTTTACATGACACACGCCTCATGCAGGAGACATCCACAAACCCAGCAACGGGCTGTTGAGCACCGGCCACACCCTTCACAACAAGAAGCACACTGCATGTGCTGTCAGCCTCACACACCAACCCTGGTGCAGTACCGTTGCAGTCACATACACTACTGTTGCTATGCTGGCTGCTGCAGTACTGTTACAGTCACATACACAGTGCACTGGGTGAGGTTGCTGCATGTAGGCTGCGAGCAACTGGATAGAACGTGACGGGCACCAATTGTAGATGCCTTGGTGAGCAGCTGCTGATGGTTAGGCACAGGATAGTAAGAGCACAGTACTGTGTGCAGTGGTTTGCAGGTGTTGGGACCTTGCCAGCCCATCAAAGCGCATGAGGTGACAGTTTGCAGGTATTTGCACAGAAAAGCAAAGCATCAAGCTGACGCTCAATGCCACGGGCCCATGCTGGCTAGTGAGTCCTGGGAAACAGACACCGATTCCTGGGTTGCTTGTGCAGTCTTGAAAAAGCTTGACTGCATGACAGACCCAAACAAGTCATGAACAGCGTAACCGCCCTTTCCAAGGGTATGGTGGTGTCGAAAGACACCGTTTTGGGTTGGTTGGTCACAAGGACCGGGTGGTGTGAGCGCACCGCCCTCACAACAGCAGCTCCATGACAGTACAGCCGTGCACACTTCGTCGCCATCTTGCACCAACACACAGTAGGCCGCAGGTGTAGGCCCCTCAGTGAGGCCATGCACCCCAAGCTCAAGAGCCTGGAATGCAGGAAGGACCTAGACCCTTCCCACCCACAGGACCCGCTGCGAGGGCAACAACAGCAGCAGAAGCACACAGCAGCTGCACTACCTGGGCACTGAAGTCATGCTGACAATGCACCCACCTGTCTTGTTGATGTGGGCCTGCCTACTGGCAGGAAGGACGGCCTACGAGGACATCCTTGTAGGACCGCCTACGAGAAAGGGATGAACCTGAGCGCCACGAAGAGCTGCGAGACAGGCTGTCACCAGCCGAACCTGCCTCCAGTTGGCGCCAAAAGGCCAGAAGGTTTTCGAAGTGAGCACTGGCCATCGTAGCTTGGTTATCTTTTGTTTGAAGAGAAGTATTTTGGCTGTATGTTGTGCGTACTGGATTGTGGTTCCAAGGTTGCCTCAATATATAGCGGAGGTCGAGTTTGGCGCGCCTCAGACTCAAATCTGAGTCTGAGCCCGAGTTGCTGTTGTTGATTTTTTTTCTATGTTGGGAGTGAAGCAGCCAAACGGCCCCCAGAAAGCTTTGCAATGAACACTTGAAGCAATAATACGGCCGATTGGCAGCATGTGGGGGCCTTTTCGACTGGCCATCTTGATGAGGGCTGCAAGCTGGCTGGCCGGGGCTACTGTATCTCTGCTGTATGGAATAATTGTTCTCAGCAAGTATATGTTGGAAGGCGCCACAGGTGCAAGAAGCGGGTTAGGTGCATGTCGGGAGTTCCTGTCAGGGATTGCGCTGCAATGCAGCAGCAGCATGCACCATTTTTTTTCTGCCAGCCATCTCAGTTCAGAGCCTTTGCTGTTCCAATCAAACATAGAGACATGGCTGAGGGTGACAAGTCAAGATGTGGATGGCAAAGCTCCTGCCTGTCAGACTGTCCACTTGTCCACCATGCAGTACTACCACAATGCCCACTTGCAAGGCGCCCAGGGCGGGGCATATTTATGCTTGTAATCAGCTGCCGCGGCAGCTTGTAATCAGCTGCCAGCAGGCTGCCAGCACAGTGCAACAAATTAGCAGCATCAAATCTTTACATGACACACGCCTCATGCAGGAGACATCCACAAACCCAGCAACGGGCTGTTGAGCACCGGCCACACCCTTCACAACAAGAAGCACACTGCATGTGCTGTCAGCCTCACACACCAACCCTGGTGCAGTACCGTTGCAGTCACATACACTACTGTTGCTATGCTGGCTGCTGCAGTACTGTTACAGTCACATACACAGTGCACTGGGTGAGGTTGCTGCATGTAGGCTGCGAGCAACTGGATAGAACGTGACGGGCACCAATTGTAGATGCCTTGGTGAGCAGCTGCTGATGGTTAGGCACAGGATAGTAAGAGCACAGTACTGTGTGCAGTGGTTTGCAGGTGTTGGGACCTTGCCAGCCCATCAAAGCGCATGAGGTGACAGTTTGCAGGTATTTGCACAGAAAAGCAAAGCATCAAGCTGACGCTCAATGCCACGGGCCCATGCTGGCCAGTAGGATCCCCGGATTCCAAGGTTGCTGCAGTCTTGAAAAAGCTTCTGACTGCATGACAGACCCACAGTCAAAAAGCTTGACTGCATGACAGACCCACAGTCATGAACAGCGTAATCGCCCTTTCCAAGGGTATGGTGGTGTCGAAAGACACCGTTTTGGGTTGGTTGGTCACAAGGACTGGGTGGTGTGAGCGCACCGCCCTCACAACAGCAGCTCCATGACAGTACAGCCGTGCACACTTCGTCGCCATCTTGCACCAACACACAGTAGGCCGCAGGTGTAGGCCCCTCAGTGAGGCCATGCACCCCAAGCTCAAGAGCCTGGAATGCAGGAAGGACCTAGACCCTTCCCACCCACAGGACCCGCTGCGAGGGCAACAACAGCAGCAGAAGCACACAGCAGCTGCACTACCTGGGCACTGAAGTCATGCTGACAATGCACCCACCTGTCTTGTTGATGTGGGCCTGCCTACTGGCAGGAAGGACGGCCTACGAGGACATCCTTGTAGGACCGCCTACGAGAAAGGGATGAACCTGAGCGCCACGAAGAGCTGCGAGACAGGCTGTCACCAGCCGAACCTGCCTCCAGTTGGCGCCAAAAGGCCAGAAGGTTTTCGAAGTGAGCACTGGCCATCGTAGCTTGGTTATCTTTGTTTGAAGAGAAGTAATTTGGCTGTATGTTGTGCGTACTGGATTGTGGTTCCAAGGTTGCCTCAATATTTAGCGGAGGTCGAGTTTGGCGCGCCTCAGACTCAAATCTGAGTCTGAGCCCGAGTTGCTGTTGTTGATTTTTTTTTCTATGTTGGGAGATTCCTGGGTTGCTTGTGCAGTCTTGAAAAAGCTTGACTGCATGACAGACCCAAACAAGTCATGAACAGCGTAACCGCCCTTTCCAAGGGTATGGTGGTGTCGAAAGACACCGTTTTGGGTTGGTTGGTCACAAGGACCGGGTGGTGTGAGCGCACCGCCCTCACAACAGCAGCTCCATGACAGTACAGCCGTGCACACTTCGTCGCCATCTTGCACCAACACACAGTAGGCCGCAGGTGTAGGCCCCTCAGTGAGGCCATGCACCCCAAGCTCAAGAGCCTGGAATGCAGGAAGGACCTAGACCCTTCCCACCCACAGGACCCGCTGCGAGGGCAACAACAGCAGCAGAAGCACACAGCAGCTGCACTACCTGGGCACTGAAGTCATGCTGACAATGCACCCACCTGTCTTGTTGATGTGGGCCTGCCTACTGGCAGGAAGGACGGCCTACGAGGACATCCTTGTAGGACCGCCTACGAGAAAGGGATGAACCTGAGCGCCATGAAGAGCTGCGAGACAGGCTGTCACCAGCCGAACCTGCCTCCAGTTGGCGCCAAAAGGCCAGAAGGTTTTCGAAGTGAGCACTGGCCATCGTAGCTTGGTTATCTTTTGTTTGAAGAGAAGTAATTTGGCTGTATGTTGTGCGTACTGGATTGTGGTTCCAAGGTTGCCTCAATATTTAGCGGAGGTCGAGTTTGGCGCGCCTCAGACTCAAATCTGAGTCTGAGCCCGAGTTGCTGTTGTTGATTTTTTTTTCTATGTTGGGAGATTCCTGGGTTGCTTGTGCAGTCTTGAAAAAGCTTGACTGCATGACAGACCCAAACAAGTCATGAACAGCGTAACCGCCCTTTCCAAGGGTATGGTGGTGTCGAAAGACACCGTTTTGGGTTGGTTGGTCACAAGGACCGGGTGGTGTGAGCGCACCGCCCTCACAACAGCAGCTCCATGACAGTACAGCCGTGCACACTTCGTCGCCATCTTGCACCAACACACAGTAGGCCGCAGGTGTAGGCCCCTCAGTGAGGCCATGCACCCCAAGCTCAAGAGCCTGGAATGCAGGAAGGACCTAGACCCTTCCCACCCACAGGACCCGCTGCGAGGGCAACAACAGCAGCAGAAGCACACAGCAGCTGCACTACCTGGGCACTGAAGTCATGCTGACAATGCACCCACCTGTCTTGTTGATGTGGGCCTGCCTACTGGCAGGAAGGACGGCCTATGAGGACATCCTTGTAGGACCGCCTACGAGAAAGGGATGAACCTGAGCGCCACGAAGAGCTGCGAGACAGGCTGTCACCAGCCGAACCTGCCTCCAGTTGGCGCCAAAAGGCCAGAAGGTTTTCGAAGTGAGCACTGGCCACCGTAGCTTGGTTATCTTTTGTTTGAAGAGAAGTATTTTGGCTGTATGTTGTGCGTACTGGATTGTGGTTCCAAGGTTGCCTCAATATATAGCGGAGGTCGAGTTTGGCGCGCCTCAGACTCAAATCTGAGTCTGAGCCCGAGTTGCTGTTGTTGATTTTTTTTCTATGTTGGGAGTGAAGCAGCCAAACGGCCCCCAGAAAGCTTTGCAATGAACACTTGAAGCAATAATACGGCCGATTGGCAGCATGTGGGGGCCTTTTCGACTGGCCATCTTGATGAGGGCTGCAAGCTGGCTGGCCGGGGCTACTGTATCTCTGCTGTATGGAATAATTGTTTTCAGCAAGTATATGTTGGAAGGCGCCACAGGTGCAAGAAGCGGGTTAGGTGCATGTCGGGAGTTCCTGTCAGGGATTGCGCTGCAATGCAGCAGCAGCATGCACCATTTTTTTCTGCCAGCCATCTCAGTTCAGAGCCTTTGCTGTTCCAATGAAACATAGAGACATGGCTGAGGGTGACAAGTCAAGATGTGGATGGCAAAGCTCCTGCCTGTCAGACTGTCCACTTGTCCACCATGCAGTACTACCACAATGCCCACTTGCAAGGCGCCCAGGGCGGGGCATATTTATGCTTGTAATCAGCTGCCGCGGCAGCTTGTAATCAGCTGCCAGCAGGCTGCCAGCACAGTGCAACAAATTAGCAGCATCAAATCTTTACATGACACACGCCTCATGCAGGAGACATCCACAAACCCAGCAACGGGCTGTTGAGCACCGGCCACACCCTTCACAACAAGAAGCACACTGCATGTGCTGTCAGCCTCACACACCAACCCTGGTGCAGTACCGTTGCAGTCACATACACTACTGTTGCTATGCTGGCTGCTGCAGTACTGTTACAGTCACATACACAGTGCACTGGGTGAGGTTGCTGCATGTAGGCTGCGAGCAACTGGATAGAACGTGACGGGCACCAATTGTAGATGCCTTGGTGAGCAGCTGCTGATGGTTAGGCACAGGATAGTAAGAGCACAGTACTGTGTGCAGTGGTTTGCAGGTGTTGGGACCTTGCCAGCCCATCAAAGCGCATGAGGTGACAGTTTGCAGGTATTTGCACAGAAAAGCAAAGCATCAAGCTGACGCTCAATGCCACGGGCCCATGCTGGCTAGTGAGTCCTGGGAAACAGACACCGATTCCTGGGTTGCTTGTGCAGTCTTGAAAAAGCTTGACTGCATGACAGACCCAAACAAGTCATGAACAGCGTAACCGCCCTTTCCAAGGGTATGGTGGTGTCGAAAGACACCGTTTTGGGTTGGTTGGTCACAAGGACCGGGTGGTGTGAGCGCACCGCCCTCACAACAGCAGCTCCATGACAGTACAGCCGTGCACACTTCGTCGCCATCTTGCACCAACACACAGTAGGCCGCAGGTGTAGGCCCCTCAGTGAGGCCATGCACCCCAAGCTCAAGAGCCTGGAATGCAGGAAGGACCTAGACCCTTCCCACCCACAGGACCCGCTGCGAGGGCAACAACAGCAGCAGAAGCACACAGCAGCTGCACTACCTGGGCACTGAAGTCATGCTGACAATGCACCCACCTGTCTTGTTGATGTGGGCCTGCCTACTGGCAGGAAGGACGGCCTACGAGGACATCCTTGTAGGACCGCCTACGAGAAAGGGATGAACCTGAGCGCCATGAAGAGCTGCGAGACAGGCTGTCACCAGCCGAACCTGCCTCCAGTTGGCGCCAAAAGGCCAGAAGGTTTTCGAAGTGAGCACTGGCCATCGTAGCTTGGTTATCTTTTGTTTGAAGAGAAGTAATTTGGCTGTATGTTGTGCGTACTGGATTGTGGTTCCAAGGTTGCCTCAATATATAGCGGAGGTCGAGTTTGGCGCGCCTCAGACTCAAATCTGAGTCTGAGCCCGAGTTGCTGTTGTTGATTTTTTTTCTATGTTGGGAGATTCCTGGGTTGCTTGTGCAGTCTTGAAAAAGCTTGACTGCATGACAGACCCAAACAAGTCATGAACAGCGTAACCGCCCTTTCCAAGGGTATGGTGGTGTCGAAAGACACCGTTTTGGGTTGGTTGGTCACAAGGACCGGGTGGTGTGAGCGCACCGCCCTCACAACAGCAACTCCATGACAGTACAGCCGTGCACACTTCGTCGCCATCTTGCACCAACACACAGTAGGCCGCAGGTGTAGGCCCCTCAGTGAGGCCATGCACCCCAAGCTCAAGAGCCTGGAATGCAGGAAGGACCTAGACCCTTCCCACCCACAGGACCCGCTGCGAGGGCAACAACAGCAGCAGAAGCACACAGCAGCTGCACTACCTGGGCACTGAAGTCATGCTGACAATGCACCCACCTGTCTTGTTGATGTGGGCCTGCCTACTGGCAGGAAGGACGGCCTACGAGGACATCCTTGTAGGACCGCCTACGAGAAAGGGATGAACCTGAGCGCCACGAAGAGCTGCGAGACAGGCTGTCACCAGCCGAACCTGCCTCCAGTTGGCGCCAAAAGGCCAGAAGGTTTTCGAAGTGAGCACTGGCCACCGTAGCTTGGTTATCTTTTGTTTGAAGAGAAGTATTTTGGCTGTATTTTGTGCGTACTGGATTGTGGTTCCAAGGTTGCCTCAATATATAGCGGAGGTCGAGTTTGGCGCGCCTCAGACTCAAATCTGAGTCTGAGCCCGAGTTGCTGTTGTTGATTTTTTTTCCTATGTTGGGAGTGAAGCAGCCAAACGGCCCCCAGAAAGCTTTGCAATGAACACTTGAAGCAATAATACGGCCGATTGGCAGCATGTGGGGGCCTTTTCGACTGGCCATCTTGATGAGGGCTGCAAGCTGGCTGGCCGGGGCTACTGTATCTCTGCTGTATGGAATAATTGTTTTCAGCAAGTATATGTTGGAAGGCGCCACAGGTGCAAGAAGCGGGTTAGGTGCATGTCGGGAGTTCCTGTCAGGGATTGCGCTGCAATGCAGCAGCAGCATGCACCATTTTTTTTCTGCCAGCCATCTCAGTTCAGAGCCTTTGCTGTTCCAATGAAACATAGAGACATGGCTGAGGGTGACAAGTCAAGATGTGGATGGCAAAGCTCCTGCCTGTCAGACTGTCCACTTGTCCACCATGCAGTACTACCACAAGGCCCACTTGCAAGGCGCCCAGGGCGGGGCATATTTGTGCTTGTAATCAGCTGCCGCGGCAGCTTGTAATCAGCTGCCAGCAGGCTGCCAGCACAGTGCAACAAATTAGCAGCATCAAATCTTTACATGACACACGCCTCATGCAGGAGACATCCACAAACCCAGCAACGGGCTGTTGAGCACCGGCCACACCCTTCACAACAAGAAGCACACTGCATGTGCTGTCAGCCTCACACACCAACCCTGGTGCAGTACCGTTGCAGTCACATACACTACTGTTGCTATGCTGGCTGCTGCAGTACTGTTACAGTCACATACACAGTGCACTGGGTGAGGTTGCTGCATGTAGGCTGCGAGCAACTGGATAGAACGTGACGGGCACCAATTGTAGATGCCTTGGTGAGCAGCTGCTGATGGTTAGGCACAGGATAGTAAGAGCACAGTACTGTGTGCAGTGGTTTGCAGGTGTTGGGACCTTGCCAGCCCATCAAAGCGCATGAGGTGACAGTTTGCAGGTATTTGCACAGAAAAGCAAAGCATCAAGCTGACGCTCAATGCCACGGGCCCATGCTGGCTAGTGAGTCCTGGGAAACAGACACCGATTCCTGGGTTGCTTGTGCAGTCTTGAAAAAGCTTGACTGCATGACAGACCCAAACAAGTCATGAACAGCGTAACCGCCCTTTCCAAGGGTATGGTGGTGTCGATAGACACCGTTTTGGGTTGGTTGGTCACAAGGACCGGGTGGTGTGAGCGCACCGCCCTCACAACAGCAGCTCCATGACAGTACAGCCGTGCACACTTCGTCGCCATCTTGCACCAACACACAGTAGGCCGCAGGTGTAGGCCCCTCAGTGAGGCCATGCACCCCAAGCTCAAGAGCCTGGAATGCAGGAAGGACCTAGACCCTTCCCACCCACAGGACCCGCTGCGAGGGCAACAACAGCAGCAGAAGCACACAGCAGCTGCACTACCTGGGCACTGAAGTCATGCTGACAATGCACCCACCTGTCTTGTTGATGTGGGCCTGCCTACTGGCAGGAAGGACGGCCTACGAGGACATCCTTGTAGGACCGCCTACGAGAAAGGGATGAACCTGAGCGCCACGAAGAGCTGCGAGACAGGCTGTCACCAGCCGAACCTGCCTCCAGTTGGCGCCAAAAGGCCAGAAGGTTTTCGAAGTGAGCACTGGCCATCGTAGCTTGGTTATCTTTTGTTTGAAGAGAATTATTTTGGCTGTATGTTGTGCGTACTGGATTGTGGTTCCAAGGTTGCCTCAATATATAGCGGAGGTCGAGTTTGGCGCGCCTCAGACTCAAATCTGAGTCTGAGCCCGAGTTGCTGTTGTTGATTTTTTTTTCTATGTTGGGAGTGAAGCAGCCAAACGGCCCCCAGAAAGCTTTGCAATGAACACTTGAAGCAATAATACGGCCGATTGGCAGCATGTGGGGGCCTTTTCGACTGGCCATCTTGATGAGGGCTGCAAGCTGGCTGGCCGGGGCTACTGTATCTCTGCTGTATGGAATAATTGTTTTCAGCAAGTATATGTTGGAAGGCGCCACAGGTGCAAGAAGCGGGTTAGGTGCATGTCGGGAGTTCCTGTCAGGGATTGCGCTGCAATGCAGCAGCAGCATGCACCATTTTTTTTCTGCCAGCCATCTCAGTTCAGAGCCTTTGCTGTTCCAATGAAACATAGAGACATGGCTGAGGGTGACAAGTCAAGATGTGGATGGCAAAGCTCCTGCCTGTCAGACTGTCCACTTGTCCACCATGCAGTACTACCACAAGGCCCACTTGCAAGGCGCCCAGGGCGGGGCATATTTGTGCTTGTAATCAGCTGCCGCGGCAGCTTGTAATCAGCTGCCAGCAGGCTGCCAGCACAGTGCAACAAATTAGCAGCATCAAATCTTTACATGACACACGCCTCATGCAGGAGACATCCACAAACCCAGCAACGGGCTGTTGAGCACCGGCCACACCCTTCACAACAAGAAGCACACTGCATGTGCTGTCAGCCTCACACACCAACCCTGGTGCAGTACCGTTGCAGTCACATACACTACTGTTGCTATGCTGGCTGCTGCAGTACTGTTACAGTCACATACACAGTGCACTGGGTGAGGTTGCTGCATGTAGGCTGCGAGCAACTGGATAGAACGTGACGGGCACCAATTGTAGATGCCTTGGTGAGCAGCTGCTGATGGTTAGGCACAGGATAGTAAGAGCACAGTACTGTGTGCAGTGGTTTGCAGGTGTTGGGACCTTGCCAGCCCATCAAAGCGCATGAGGTGACAGTTTGCAGGTATTTGCACAGAAAAGCAAAGCATCAAGCTGACGCTCAATGCCACGGGCCCATGCTGGCTAGTGAGTCCTGGGAAACAGACACCGATTCCTGGGTTGCTTGTGCAGTCTTGAAAAAGCTTGACTGCATGACAGACCCAAACAAGTCATGAACAGCGTAACCGCCCTTTCCAAGGGTATGGTGGTGTCGATAGACACCGTTTTGGGTTGGTTGGTCACAAGGACCGGGTGGTGTGAGCGCACCGCCCTCACAACAGCAGCTCCATGACAGTACAGCCGTGCACACTTCGTCGCCATCTTGCACCAACACACAGTAGGCCGCAGGTGTAGGCCCCTCAGTGAGGCCATGCACCCCAAGCTCAAGAGCCTGGAATGCAGGAAGGACCTAGACCCTTCCCACCCACAGGACCCGCTGCGAGGGCAACAACAGCAGCAGAAGCACACAGCAGCTGCACTACCTGGGCACTGAAGT
The DNA here is from genome assembly GCA_007449985.2 of Desmodesmus armatus. Taxonomy (NCBI): domain Eukaryota; kingdom Viridiplantae; phylum Chlorophyta; class Chlorophyceae; order Sphaeropleales; family Scenedesmaceae; genus Desmodesmus; species Desmodesmus armatus. The sequence continues at coordinate 37,203 of VIIQ02000709.1, forward strand.
CATGCTGACAATGCACCCACCTGTCTTGTTGATGTGGGCCTGCCTACTGGCAGAAAGGACGGCCTACGAGGACATCCTTGTAGGACCGCCTACGAGAAAGGGATGAACCTGAGCGCCACGAAGAGCTGCGAGACAGGCTGTCACCAGCCGAACCTGCCTCCAGTTGGCGCCAAAAGGCCAGAAGGTTTTCGAAGTGAGCACTGGCCATCGTAGCTTGGTTATCTTTTGTTTGAAGAGAAGTATTTTGGCTGTATGTTGTGCGTACTGGATTGTGGTTCCAAGGTTGCCTCAATATATAGCGGAGGTCGAGTTTGGCGCGCCTCAGACTCAAATCTGAGTCTGAGCCCGAGTTGCTGTTGTTGATTTTTTTTTCTATGTTGGGAGTGAAGCAGCCAAACGGCCCCCAGAAAGCTTTGCAATGAACACTTGAAGCAATAATACGGCCGATTGGCAGCATGTGGGGGCCTTTTCGACTGGCCATCTTGATGAGGGCTGCAAGCTGGCTGGCCGGGGCTACTGTATCTCTGCTGTATGGAATAATTGTTTTCAGCAAGTATATGTTGGAAGGCGCCACAGGTGCAAGAAGCGGGTTAGGTGCATGTCGGGAGTTCCTGTCAGGGATTGCGCTGCAATGCAGCAGCAGCATGCACCATTTTTTTTCTGCCAGCCATCTCAGTTCAGAGCCTTTGCTGTTCCAATGAAACATAGAGACATGGCTGAGGGTGACAAGTCAAGATGTGGATGGCAAAGCTCCTGCCTGTCAGACTGTCCACTTGTCCACCATGCAGTACTACCACAAGGCCCACTTGCAAGGCGCCCAGGGCGGGGCATATTTGTGCTTGTAATCAGCTGCCGCGGCAGCTTGTAATCAGCTGCCAGCAGGCTGCCAGCACAGTGCAACAAATTAGCAGCATCAAATCTTTACATGACACACGCCTCATGCAGGAGACATCCACAAACCCAGCAACGGGCTGTTGAGCACCGGCCACACCCTTCACAACAAGAAGCACACTGCATGTGCTGTCAGCCTCACACACCAACCCTGGTGCAGTACCGTTGCAGTCACATACACTACTGTTGCTATGCTGGCTGCTGCAGTACTGTTACAGTCACATACACAGTGCACTGGGTGAGGTTGCTGCATGTAGGCTGCGAGCAACTGGATAGAACGTGACGGGCACCAATTGTAGATGCCTTGGTGAGCAGCTGCTGATGGTTAGGCACAGGATAGTAAGAGCACAGTACTGTGTGCAGTGGTTTGCAGGTGTTGGGACCTTGCCAGCCCATCAAAGCGCATGAGGTGACAGTTTGCAGGTATTTGCACAGAAAAGCAAAGCATCAAGCTGACGCTCAATGCCACGGGCCCATGCTGGCTAGTGAGTCCTGGGAAACAGACACCGATTCCTGGGTTGCTTGTGCAGTCTTGAAAAAGCTTGACTGCATGACAGACCCAAACAAGTCATGAACAGCGTAACCGCCCTTTCCAAGGGTATGGTGGTGTCGATAGACACCGTTTTGGGTTGGTTGGTCACAAGGACCGGGTGGTGTGAGCGCACCGCCCTCACAACAGCAGCTCCATGACAGTACAGCCGTGCACACTTCGTCGCCATCTTGCACCAACACACAGTAGGCCGCAGGTGTAGGCCCCTCAGTGAGGCCATGCACCCCAAGCTCAAGAGCCTGGAATGCAGGAAGGACCTAGACCCTTCCCACCCACAGGACCCGCTGCGAGGGCAACAACAGCAGCAGAAGCACACAGCAGCTGCACTACCTGGGCACTGAAGTCATGCTGACAATGCACCCACCTGTCTTGTTGATGTGGGCCTGCCTACTGGCAGAAAGGACGGCCTACGAGGACATCCTTGTAGGACCGCCTACGAGAAAGGGATGAACCTGAGCGCCACGAAGAGCTGCGAGACAGGCTGTCACCAGCCGAACCTGCCTCCAGTTGGCGCCAAAAGGCCAGAAGGTTTTCGAAGTGAGCACTGGCCATCGTAGCTTGGTTATCTTTTGTTTGAAGAGAATTATTTTGGCTGTATGTTGTGCGTACTGGATTGTGGTTCCAAGGTTGCCTCAATATATAGCGGAGGTCGAGTTTGGCGCGCCTCAGACTCAAATCTGAGTCTGAGCCCGAGTTGCTGTTGTTGATTTTTTTTTCTATGTTGGGAGTGAAGCAGCCAAACGGCCCCCAGAAAGCTTTGCAATGAACACTTGAAGCAATAATACGGCCGATTGGCAGCATGTGGGGGCCTTTTCGACTGGCCATCTTGATGAGGGCTGCAAGCTGGCTGGCCGGGGCTACTGTATCTCTGCTGTATGGAATAATTGTTTTCAGCAAGTATATGTTGGAAGGCGCCACAGGTGCAAGAAGCGGGTTAGGTGCATGTCGGGAGTTCCTGTCAGGGATTGCGCTGCAATGCAGCAGCAGCATGCACCATTTTTTTTCTGCCAGCCATCTCAGTTCAGAGCCTTTGCTGTTCCAATGAAACATAGAGACATGGCTGAGGGTGACAAGTCAAGATGTGGATGGCAAAGCTCCTGCCTGTCAGACTGTCCACTTGTCCACCATGCAGTACTACCACAAGGCCCACTTGCAAGGCGCCCAGGGCGGGGCATATTTGTGCTTGTAATCAGCTGCCGCGGCAGCTTGTAATCAGCTGCCAGCAGGCTGCCAGCACAGTGCAACAAATTAGCAGCATCAAATCTTTACATGACACACGCCTCATGCAGGAGACATCCACAAACCCAGCAACGGGCTGTTGAGCACCGGCCACACCCTTCACAACAAGAAGCACACTGCATGTGCTGTCAGCCTCACACACCAACCCTGGTGCAGTACCGTTGCAGTCACATACACTACTGTTGCTATGCTGGCTGCTGCAGTACTGTTACAGTCACATACACAGTGCACTGGGTGAGGTTGCTGCATGTAGGCTGCGAGCAACTGGATAGAACGTGACGGGCACCAATTGTAGATGCCTTGGTGAGCAGCTGCTGATGGTTAGGCACAGGATAGTAAGAGCACAGTACTGTGTGCAGTGGTTTGCAGGTGTTGGGACCTTGCCAGCCCATCAAAGCGCATGAGGTGACAGTTTGCAGGTATTTGCACAGAAAAGCAAAGCATCAAGCTGACGCTCAATGCCACGGGCCCATGCTGGCTAGTGAGTCCTGGGAAACAGACACCGATTCCTGGGTTGCTTGTGCAGTCTTGAAAAAGCTTGACTGCATGACAGACCCAAACAAGTCATGAACAGCGTAACCGCCCTTTCCAAGGGTATGGTGGTGTCGATAGACACCGTTTTGGGTTGGTTGGTCACAAGGACCGGGTGGTGTGAGCGCACCGCCCTCACAACAGCAGCTCCATGACAGTACAGCCGTGCACACTTCGTCGCCATCTTGCACCAACACACAGTAGGCCGCAGGTGTAGGCCCCTCAGTGAGGCCATGCACCCCAAGCTCAAGAGCCTGGAATGCAGGAAGGACCTAGACCCTTCCCACCCACAGGACCCGCTGCGAGGGCAACAACAGCAGCAGAAGCACACAGCAGCTGCACTACCTGGGCACTGAAGTCATGCTGACAATGCACCCACCTGTCTTGTTGATGTGGGCCTGCCTACTGGCAGGAAGGACGGCCTACGAGGACATCCTTGTAGGACCGCCTACGAGAAAGGGATGAACCTGAGCGCCACGAAGAGCTGCGAGACAGGCTGTCACCAGCCGAACCTGCCTCCAGTTGGCGCCAAAAGGCCAGAAGGTTTTCAAAGTGAGCACTGGCCATCGTAGCTTGGTTATCTTTGCCTGTTGAGACTACCCCGAATGTTGCACAATTCCCGGCCCGCAAAAATGCAATAACGCGGTTCCAGCAACATGGGCCTACGCACGCTCCATGCAGCTATACCAATGCATTGCCTAGGTTTTGCAAACAATTATAAGCTTGTCGGATCGGCCACTGCGTGCCTGTTGGCAAGGCAGTCTGCTCACGGTCGTTTGTTTGCAATGTTGAGGCAATCCGATGATGATATACACACTGTATAGCTCTCTTTGTGCGCGCAGAAATAGTGCTGCTTGCCAGGAACGCTGTCGCTGTCTATGTAAACTGACTTCAACGGCCATCGGCCCTCGGCCCACGCCGTGTCTGACAGTTACTTACAGCAGCCAGACCAACGCCTTGTGAGACAGCACACAATGTTCCTGACCCGTCATTGCACAATTCTACGTACGACATGATTCATCCGGCAGAACTGCCAAGCTGTGTGGGCAGGCGATCAGTCACAGTCTGCAGGTTTGTGCACGGCACATCGGCACCTGTTGTTCCTGGGAACAACTGCATTGCCACAGATCAGGACAAGGAAACGTTGCTGCAGCTGCTCAAGGACGGTAGCGATGAAGAAGTGCTGGACCAGCGGGGCCGGGCTGCCTGCACTGCAGCACAGCAGCTGGCTGCTGGCAGAACAGCAACAGCAGCAGCACCCCATCGTGGCCCCACTATCTGCCCGCACCAGGCAATCCTAGCGTATGCAAGCATAGTTGGATCAGCAGCAGCAACAACAACAACAGCAGCAGCAGCAGCCAAGTGCCAGCCGCAAACGCCAGCAGCAACCAAAGCCACAGCAGCGCTGCAACCAACTCATGCCTAAGGGGGGGGTACCCTGTGAATTCTACTCTATGTAGATTCTACAGAATCAATGAGTTACGTCAATATATCACGCTATTCTACACACACAATGCAGTGCGTGAACTAATAGCACAACAACCACCACACAGCAAGGCACCAAAGGCCCAGCAACACACCACACAACGCACTTTTGCGGTTGCACGCAAGCATTGGTTGCTGTAGACTGCAACAGCAGCCCAGCTGGTGGCCGACATGCATGTCTGCAGTTGGTGTGAGCGTGTAGCACTGGGAGGCACACACACAGGCAGCTGCGGCGTGACATGCGGCAGCTCGACAGCTGCGGCGTGACATGCGGCAGCGAAACAGCTGTGATTGCCGAGCGGCAGTTAAACAGCTGTGAGTGCCGAGCGGCAGCTAAACACAACGGCAGCTCAACATGCCTACTTAACCTCTAGTTTGTTTGAAGAGAAGTATTTTGGCTGTATGTTGTGCGTACTGGATTGTGGTTCCAAGGTTGCCTCAATATATAGCGGAGGTCGAATTTGGCGCGCCTCAGACTCAAATCTGAGTCTGAGCCCGAGTTGCTGTTGTTGATTTTTTTTCTATGTTGGGAGTGAAGCAGCCAAACGGCCCCCAGAAAGCTTTGCAATGAACACTTGAAGCAATAATACGGCCGATTGGCAGCATGTGGGGGCCTTTTCGACTGGCCATCTTGATGAGGGCTGCAAGCTGGCTGGCCGGGGCTACTGTATCTCTGCTGTATGGAATAATTGTTTTCAGCAAGTATATGTTGAAAGGCGCCACAGGTGCAAGAAGCGGGTTAGGCGCATGTTGGGAGTTCCAAGAACCATGGATTGCACTGCATTGCAGCAGCAGCAGCATGACCATTTTGTTTGCTGCCAGCCATCGCAGTTCAGTACCTCTGCTGCTCCTGGACAGTGAGATATAGAGACATAGCCGGGGCTGGCAAGTCCAGATGTATATGGCCAAGCTCATGCCTGTCAGCCTGTCCAAGCAGTAACACTACCATGCCCAACTGCAAGGCGCCCGGGGCTGGGCATATCTATGAATACACTACTGTTGCTGTGCTGGCTACTGCCCAGCAGCAGTGCAGACAGCTCCTGCCCAGCGGCAGCGCAAGCAGCTGCTGCTCCTGAACACCACTGCTGCTGCTCTCTGCCGAACAACAATCGCTCATCACAACAAATTAGTACCAGCCTGCAGCCTGCATGAGCCATGCTGCTCCCAAGCTGCTGCTGCTGCTAGCGCTGTCCCGCACCAAACCACCAGCGGCAGCACTAGTATGTTTGCTGGCACCTCACCCTCCTTTGGCCCACCCTCTTGCAGAGCAGCTGCTGCTCTAGTGCTGTAGCCGCTGTGCCTGCCTCTGCATTTGGTGTAGCCTCCCTTCATACAATTGGCTTACTGTTACTGTTACATGGTTCAGGCTGAGCCTGAACACCCCGTAGGGCTTACCGTAAGCCCTAACTCTGAGAGTTAGACAGGCGCCTGCTGATTCCACCTCAAAAGCACAGGCAGTCCCTCAACCAGCAGTGTCTTGTCAGGGGTCAACACAGAGGGACAGCAAGCAGGCAAATAAACAACTGATGAGGGAACTCACGGAACTCACAGGAGGATAAGCGCATCCTGAACCATACCACTCGCAGTGCAGTGCTGCTGCTGTTATGTCTCACTATGACCAATGACATGCAAGCACAGTGCTTTGACAGTCCACCTAGCCTAGGTGGACTTTCTGAGACATTCTGAGAATGCACAGGTACCTCGCTGCTTGCTGCATCGGACTGTCCTTCACCGCACCAACACACATGCAGCCCGCAACTGCCAGTTGTACACCCACCAGAACATGCAGTCCGGCCTCCAGCTGTTGCGGTTCCCCCCAGCCTGCTGATGAATTTTCAACAGATACCCTCAGGGCATGCAGCTGTCATGGTAGCTGGAAATCGTTGGAACTTTGGGTTGGCCCTGTGAGATGGTCGGTCGGCATGGGGCGGGTGGGCGAAGTGGCGGCCACCCAATGCTGTACATGGTGATGAGACACGGCCTGCTTGGCGAGGTGGTTAGGCAGACAGCCCAACGTTGGATTGCATGCATACCCTGCGGCACAGTAAGAGCAGGCAGCAATGGCAGGTTGCTGCAAGGTGGCGCACAAAATACAGTGCACTGAGGAGGCTGCAGATCTGGGCTGCCAAAGGCCGCAATCACCAGTCCCGCCATACAAGGCATACTGCGGTGGCAACACCACAGCCAGACCTGCTAGACTGGGCAGAAGGAGGGATTGGCTGTCGCATACAACAATTCATACATATGTGCAGCCATTAACAACTTGCAAGGAAAGTGAAACTGGCAGCATCCTGAGAAGGGTGCATGCAGCGCTGGCCGCTGCCGGTGCTGCTGCCTGCATCCATTTGAGACTCCCATCCACTTGCCATTGCCCAGCACCCCTGCCTCCACGCAAGTGAGACAACACCCCCCTGGCTTCAAACCCATACCAACCTCTTCGTCCTCCCGATCGCGGTCCCATCATTCAGCACCCCCCCCCCCCCCAACCCCCCCCCCCCCCCCCCCCCCACACACACACACACACACACACACACACACCCTCCAAGCTGCCACACCTGTGAGCCACTTGTTGTCCCAAGTGGTCAATCCAATGGCAGGCCGCATCCCTCTGCTGATGTATGTTTCAGAGCAGCCTCTCGATCACAGCCCCAACGCTGCCGGCCACAGTGCTGCACTGCATGTTCTGTTGTACATCAATGGCTGCTGCTGCCGCTGCCGCTGCTGCTGCTGCTGTCGCTGCGTGCACCCCAAGCGTACGTTGCTGACAATCTGCTTGTGCCTCCATGCTGCCAGCTGTGCCATGCACTGATTGCACCAAGCTAGAGATTTGTGACTGCTGCTGCTGCTGCTGGTGGCTGTCGCTGTGCACGCCTCCACTGCAGCCGCTGCTGCTGTCGATGTACTTTTCCTGCAGGTCAGCGTCCACATCGTCCTCTGCAGCAGTGTGGCCAGAGGCTGCCAGCAGCTCGGCAGGGACAGGGACGGGCGGCCTGCAACAGCAGCAGCAGACAGACGTGCGCACAAAAGTTTAGGGTTTAGGGTTTAGGGTTGCCGGCAGCGGAAGCAACGACGACCCCACAGCAGCAGCCACCAACAAGCCCCACCACTACCACCACAATCAACCGGCCCCCCTCCTCTTTCCAGCAACCCCACCGCGTCTGTGGGAAGGCAAGGGTTTATCACTGCACCTCCCTGATCTTGTTCACCCGACCCACATCAACAGAGCGCACCCCCTCCCCCTCCTCCTATCCTGCCCACATCGCCCTCACCACCAAGCAGGGCCCGACAAATGTGCCACCCCACATGACCAATGCAACACCTCATGAACCCCACCACATGACCAATGCGACAACTCATGAACCCCACCACATGACCAATGCGACACCTCACGAACAGCACCACATGACCAATGCGACACTGTATGACCAGTGACCAATGCGACACCTCTTGAACCCAGCCGCATGGGCCACGTGCGCACCTGTCCAGCTGCGCATAGCAGGCTCCATTGGCCTTGTCCACTTGCCCCACAAGCCGCGACAAGCTGGCCTGGTCCTGCAGGCAGCAGCAACAGGAAACACAGCATAGTCAGTATGTGTAGATGACTGCGCGAGTGACTTTCTTGCTGTTGTTGGACACCAGGAGGCAGGTTCTTGCTAATGAGGGCTACTGCAAGCAAACAGCCGCCACCGTGCTTTGGGAGCACCCAAGCATAAGTGTTTGACAGTTTGACAGCCTTGAGTCGGGGCGTGCTTGACAGCCTTCCAGCCCCCCGCCCCCCCCAAGGCAAGGCCCACCTGTATCGCCAGTGGTGTGAAGCCCACCAGGCCTTCCAGGCCCCGCCTCGCCACCCCCCCCTCCCCCCCCCCCCCCCCCCCCCCACACACACACACACACACTGCCCCCCCCCCCTCCCCCCCTCTGCGTCCCCCCCTCCCCCCCCTCCCAAGGCAAGGCCCACATGTTATGCCAGTGGTGTGACCCCCCCTCTCAACGCAAGGCCCACCTGTATTGCCAGTGGTGTGAATCCCACCAGGCCGTATCCCTCCACCACATCCGCCAGGCCCTGGGACAGCTTCCTGAACCTCTGTGTGAAGGGGCTGCGGCCCATGGAGGCAATCAGGTAGGTCAGGTCCTGGACCTGCGTGTAGTACTCCAGGTTGAACGCTGCAGCCAGCAGCAGCAGCAGCAGCAGCAGCAGCAGCAGGAGAGTGACAATGTGCAAGCAGCAGAAGCAGGAGCAGTAGAAACGAACAGCTGACACAAGAGCAGCTGCGACAAGAGCAACACACACTGCCATGGCATGCACAGCTGTTGCACGTCATAGTTGACATGTGGGCACACCCACAAGCACGCGCATGTTGTGCGCAGTGCGTACGTTCAATGATGCAGGTAACACATGCAAGGCAACACCCAACACCTGACAACGCCCACAACACACACATGACGTGAACGCTTATTGCTGCTTATGTGTGAATCGACACTCTGCTGCTGCTGCTGCTGCCGGCTGGGCTCACCAACACCCCCCCCCCTTCTCCCACCCACCCACCCACCCACCCCCCACCCCCACCCCACCCCCCACCCCACCCACCCTCCCACCCCCCTCTGTTGACCGCTTCCCTCCCCCCCCCCAAAGTCCCACCCACCGAGTCGTCCATAGTGTGGCACTAGGTCCACCTTGCTGAGCACGTTCACTTGGGGCAGTTCAAGGTGCAGCATGGTGGACAGAGACAGCAGCAGCGCCGATAGGTACCTGTAAGGGCACCGCCAGCAGCAGCAGCAGCAGCAGCAGCAGCAGCAGCAGCAGCGGCAGCGGCAGCAGCAGCAGCAGCAGCAGGGGCAGCGTTGATGGCATGGTCTTGGATACGCCTGATGTGTTGAAGGGTACCAGCAGCTTCCTGCAGCGTCCCATCTATGACATGCATGTTGATGCACAACTGCCGCTTGGAGGGTTGGCGACGTAAAGGTTGACCAGAAGAGCCAAGCCGACAGGCCACAGCAGTCCAACCTGCTCTCCCTGATAGTGGATCCCACTGCAGTGTCACCATCGCCACTCACTCCCTCACTCACTTTGATGCGTCAGTGGCGAGGTGTGCATCCACCAGGTGCACTGCTGCCAGCCTGTAGTGCCACTGGCTGGTCACAGCCTCCAACACCTGGACACACCAAAAGATATAGCGAGCACCTGAGCTGCATTGCATGCTTGATGCATGGCAGAAGGGAGACTCATGCTGGAGCTGTAGGGTTGTGGGATAGCAGGTCTGGCATCAGCAGTGCTCCGGCCAACACCCTGTTTGCAAACCATTACAGAGGATTCAAGCCCTGCCGCCCTCCCATCCTGCTTTGCCTGACGCCCTAACTCACCGCCAGATGTCACAGCATCCCCCCCCCCCCCCGTCAACCCCCCTACCCCCTTTTCCTCGCACCTTACCCATCAACCCCACCCCCTATCCCCTGGCCCCAACCCCAACCCCTCAATCTTCGTCCACACACACCCCCCCCCCCCCCCCCCCCGGGGTCCCCCTCAAACCCCCTACCCTACCCCCCTTCCCGAACCACCTACCCCCCCCCTCACACCTTGCCCGTGACCCCCGACCCCCTATCCCCCTCCCCCAACCCCGTGCCTCCCCCCACTCTGCCCCCCCCCCCACCTGCTTGAAAGCCTCCTGCCCTGTGAAGAGCTCCACCTGTCCAGGGCAGTCAAATATGAAGTAGTGGTTTGATGCAGCCAGGGGTTCCAGCCGCTCCTGCAGCCAGTCAAGGTTGGCTGCTAGGTACTCCATGCAGTACAAAATGCCTGGAGGGGGGGGAGTAGGGTACATGGGCAGATACAGCGGGGGGGGGGGGGGGAGTAGGGTATGTGGGGGAGGGGCAGTAGGGTACGTGGGGGAGGGGGAGTAGGGTACAGGGGCAGATACAGCTGGTGGGAAACCAGCTAGCACCATTAGGTGGCAAGCAACACACCCAGTAGCTCATGCACAACTGCTGCACCTGCCCGAAAGGAGATGGTCTCCAATTCATCCACACTTCACCACACAGCTGCAGGGCACATCTCCACCCCAGCAACCAATTCCTTTTAGTACCACTCAGCACACCCCTCTCTTCTTGTCCCACCCAGCACACACCACTAAAAAGTAGCAGACAAGCACCCCCCACTCCTTCGACGCCCAACCACACATACCTATCACCAAACATGCAACCCTGCCTGACTTAGGTCCTAGTCCCAACTTACCGATGCACATATTCACCCCAGAAACCCCATTCCCTGACACTCTCTGCAATTTGCACGCCTTTACCCCCCCCCCCCCCCGTGTCCCCACGCATTCCCCTACCTCCGTTGGGCCCCAGTCCCAGGGTGTCCATGCTCATAACCACCCCAGCAACCCCATGCCCTCACACTCTGCACTCTGCACACCCAAATTGCCCCCCCCCCCCCCTACCCCCCCCCCCCCCCCCCCCGCGCACGCGCCCCCTACCTCCGTTGGGCCCCAGTCCCAGGTTAGTCATGACTGCCTCGAGGTCCACCAGGTCTGACACATCTACAGCGGGGCTGTAGGGCAGCACGTCATTCGCAGGGTCTAGGTTGATGAGGGCAACCTGTGACGGAGCGGAAAGGGGGTTGGGCGGGTGGAGGGAGGGGGGGATGGAGGGGCGGGGGGGGGGGGGGGGGGGGGGGTGCAGGTTGAGGAAAGGCAGTGGCATGTGTGTGGTGTGTGTACTTTATGTGGGGCCGGATCTGAAGCTACTGGTGTGTGAAAAGGGGTTGTGGAGCAGCCAGTTGTCCTCGGCTTTCCTACCTGCTGCTTCCGCTGCCAAAGAAAGTGCTACCAAACGAGGGCCCAACAAGTCGTTGGCTGTCGTACTGAAGGTGGCCAAAGTCCTACCTACCTAGTAGACCCCTCAGCACTGCTGTGAAACCTGCACACCTGGTCCCCCCCCTCCCCAAAGGTCAAATACGGCCCAACTGGGGCAATCACTGCTAGGCTGCACTGCCAGCTGGTGGTTTACAATAATAAGCAAACTTCAGTTCCCAACATACAGCATGCACAGCACTGTCACAGCGTGCGGTTTCAAATCAGGTTTGTGCCACAACGGTGCAAAGGGGTGGGGTGTCAGAGTTGTCAGTGTTTTCCTCAACTGCAACCACTGCAATGGAGAGGTGCAGTGGTTGCGATTGTGGACAAGGGCCCAGCCAGAGGTTGCGCACCTTTCGTCCCAGTGCTGTGAGGTACTGGCTGACTCCATTGCAGTAGGTTGTCTTGCCGCTGCCAGGGGGACCGATCACCAGCTGACCAAACGGCATGCCTGCCTGGCCTGGAGGCCCCTGCCCACTCCTGCTCCTGCGCCTGCTCCTGCAGTTGCTACTGCTGCGACTGCTGCTGCTGCTTGTACCTCACAGGTAGGTGGAGTCTGCTATTGTTCACCGAGTTGTTGCTGGCTTGTTGGCTATGGTGGACTCCTGAGGCAACTGCTGCTGATGACACTGATTCTGCTGTTGCAGGAAGATAACTCCCACAGGCAGGCCCGTCTCTGCAATGGTGAGCTGTGCTGCAGGAACTACTTGACCATCCAATGGAAAGTTATAGGAAATCACAGTGCTGCCTCTGGAAGGGCAGGCAGCGCAGCCAACTGAAGAAACAGTAAGAACAGCCTGGCACCGCAGATTATTGTTTCGATCGCAGCTGGGCTGTCACAGTTTCAGAGCGGTATGTGTGAGTGAATTGTCGTTTGGTTCTGCAGGTAGGTGTCTGTGTCTTTCACCAGTGCAGATTAGTCTTGGGCATGATCGATCTCAACTGCTTTTTGAATGTGACTTGAGGCCCTGTTCTGATGGTGTGACCACAAGCATGTTTTGATGATTTGATGCAGTGCATAGCACCTTCGTCGCCACTGTTCTGCATCTTAAGATGAATCAAATCAAAGCATAGATCAAAGCAGCATGAAAGACTCACTGGACACCCACTGCAGGGCAGACATGATCCAACATGCCTCAGGTCAGGTTCAAACAGGGGAAGTTACGCAGGTGTGGCTTCATCAGCACACTGGACCACCCAGCATGGCATGCATGCCTGGATCAGCAGTGGCATGCTGTGAAGTGCTGTGTGTTGCCGTAACTGCAGTTACCTCCTAAAAAGACAGCTTCAAGCCATTTAACCTTGCGTCAGATGGTTGCTGGATTATTCACCCTGTCAGGCTGACACCCAACAGTCTGTCTGACAGACAGCCTGTGTCAGCAACACAGCGGCATCGTGGAACGCGCTGGTCTGCCACTCAGCTCATTACCTCCAAGTATCATGAGATTCGCTGAGTTGATGCTCCCAGTGTCAGCAGCGGATACACATCCGGACAAGGCAATGGATCTGCATTCTAGGCAAGGTCATCCCTTGCTTGCAGCTGTGATATAGGGCCCCTAGAGTGTTTGCTCTCTACATGCCACAGCTGAGCCAGCACAGTCCAGTCAGTACATTGTTGTGCATGCGGCCTTGCCTCCTTTTTTGCCATGGCACTGAAGACCTGCCATGCAGTCGGCCCCCCCTGCCGTGTTTGTTTGATCGCCACTGCAATCTCAATTGTCTTGCATGCTGCTTAGCAGACAGTTCACACAGCTCAGCAGCTGACCACCACCTGCATGCATCAGCAATACATGAAGCAGTGCACAGCCCGTCCCAAACCCAGAAAATATATTGCCTGCCTGCCGTACTCCCTTCAGCCTTACAGAAATGACAAGAAGTGGTGCCGCTGGAGGGGCATGTGGGGCACTGCTGATCTACATGCACTCCCACTATGTTATACCTGCTGGCGGTCAATCAGCTGGCAAGATGTGCAGCAGGGGACAGTGCTATGCAGTGTGTGTCTTTGCCCTGCTGCTGCAGGCACAGCAGCATCACCGATGCAGACCTGACAGGTGAGGGGCCAACCAGAGGGGGGGGGGGTGCACAGCATGCCCGGGTTTCGAGATGACAAACGAGCAGCTGCAGGAACAAAAAGATGCTGGCAACAAGCAGCTGCAGGAGCAATCAGATGTTGTGTTGGAACCCGTTGTTCCCAATGGGATCCTGGGGTGTACTAAAGAGTGTTCACACAACAAGCGGCACATCACTCTTGGAAACTCATTCATTCAATTGGTTTGGCCGTCTGGTGCGTCAAAGTGTGCATTGTGTGTGTGCTGGTGCTCACGAGGTCTTTGCAAGCAGCTTTGTGCCTTTGAGCGTGCTGCTGTGCTTTGTTGCTGCTGGCGCCGGTGTGGTACAAGCCTGCTGCTGCTGCCAGGCCCCATGCTCATATTGGGTGACCCTACAGGAGCACGAGGGGCCCTCTTCATAGCAGCTGCACCCTAGGCAGCAGCGGTGGCGGCAGTGCCAGGCAGCAATTGAGACTGTTGCTGTTGCTGCAATGGCTGTTTGTTGCAGCACGGCGGTAATGACATCAGCGCTGCAGGAATCCTGCTGTTGTGCAGGTGCTGGCTGACAGGTGAGAGGGACAGGGAGCCTGACGCATGCATCAGCACACACAAAGCGTAATCCATAGGCTGTGCATAGTGCTTTTCAGCAATGCAGTGTCTCAGCTGGGACCCCCTCCAGGCATGATGTTGCTGGCTGTTTCAGATCAGGCACTTGATGCACTCTCAGCACTCTCTGCTAGCATGTGTAGGTGGGTTGTGTGATTACATGGATGTCATTTTGCATGTTTCATGCCTAGCAGCATCGCAGGGGCACTGCATTGGTCCAGGCTCATGCTGTTTGCACCAACAGTAGCGCTTGGTAGTGCCACCCCTGATTATCGCCGCTGTTGCTGCTTTTGCCGCTGTCCTGTGTGAGCGCAGGGCCCAGGCGCGTGTCGTGATAGGGATGATGTCGTCAAACGCCAAAAGATGCACTGCAGCATAAGGGCTGTCTGGATCTCCTGCTGGCTGCCGCTGGGGTGCTAGCGGGTCCAGCCTGAGGGCACCCACTGAGGCCATGAGGCAACCTGGACCGTAGGCATGTGGTCATAGATGCAGCTGCTTCTGGAGCTGTGTGTGGCGCCTGGGCAGTGTTTTGTTTGCAGCGCTGTCCTCATGGACATGCAAGGGCCCCCATCGTGAGGCTGCATGGCCTGCAGTGGTGTGTGATTATGTCGTGGGTGTGATCTCCAGACCTTGATGACTTCAGAGGTCTGCCTCTGCTGTGCATTATGATGCTGATGATCCCCACTGCAATGACCTGTTGGTGTGTGTGTGTTGGCTGGTCGCACTGACTCTTCTGAAGATTGCTACCTCATTGTTGAAAGGGGCAGTCACTCCCTTGTTGCTATTTTTGCTATTACCCGGCCACAAGCAGCACATCTTTTCGTCTTTGTGCCCAGACCGCCTGGTGTCTTTCATGCACTTTTTTTTGGTAGGTATAAGGGTGGAAGTTTGTCTGTTTTGCACACAATGCGCTGCAAACTTGTTGTATCATATGCTGTCGCCTTTGCCTGCAAGGCGGGCTCGTGCATTGCGTCCTGGAGCATGGTCTTTGTGGCCGCACCCCTGCATGTGGGGTTGCATAGCATGCGCATCTCACGCCAGAAGATAGCTACTAGTGCAGTGTGCTGTTACATTGCACATTTGTCAACTGCACATACCCACTTGCAAGTGGATATGCGTGGCACACATACAATGCATACTGATAGGCAACAACCCATCATGTGATTGTGTATGCTTTGAATGTATTGTTGACGTCACAGTCACGCTCCCTGGCAACATGTTGGTCAAACTGAAGCGAATGCTCATAATTCGCTGATTATGCATTGGTCACAGCAGACCCTGACAACACCAGCACAAGCGCAGCGGCCAAATCTACTGCAGAGAGGCCGCAGTGCTGCTGAACAGCAAGTCAGCACTCAGCACACATGGTGCACCTCTTCACACTTGAGCTGCAACGTCACGCTGTATGGTACAAACCAGCTGCCTTGGGGGAGGTGGCCCAAAGGACATCATGTATCCTGATTGATAATATCGATCAACGTCGCCTGGTGGGCACCATCCAGGCTGCACCACATAACCTTCCTGCTGAACAGTGTTGCCAGGTGCTGGCTGCAATCGCAACAGCCTCATTGCCAGCTGCAGCGCAGGTGCAGTATGGCATCGTCATATCCAACGCCACCCTGCACACAGCCAGTTACCACATACAACAGGGCAGAGCACAGGGCAGCAGTTGCTCACCACGATGGATGTTGGACAACCTGGGGTTGACTGCCACTCAGTAAGTGTGTCACTGACGGGCATATTCGTGGCTGCTAGCACTGAGTCCAACTGCGGACCCCATGGATTTCGGCCAGCAGCCTGAGTACCCTTTTGCTTGGCAAGCAGCCTGAGTACCCTGACGCATGTACAGTCTGCACTTGCAAGTCGCCGACTTTGGGAACGGTTTCCAAAGACCCTGGAGTGTGTTGTTAGCTGGAACCACTGCTTTGAAATAACCCTTCCCCACACACTCTTGACTGCACACTCACCGTCACTGGGGGGCCAGTGCCACAGCCGCCCGCAGCACCACTTCTCGGTCTTTGTGGTTGAGCAAGCGCCGCAGCAGCTTGCGCCACACCGGCTCGTCGATATGGCCATCGTCACCGTCATCAGAGTTCTGGCAGCAACAGCAGAAAGCAAGGCAGGGGCATGTTGTGAGTTGCCACATGGCGAGCGGCACTGCCGATGCTGCAGCGCAACAGCCATCAACACATGCTGATTGCCCACTAGCTGCACCCAAATGCAGGCTTGGCACAGTACATGGTGCATTGTGCAGTAGCATCCTTACAACCACTTTTGCTGACCTGAAACTATGAACATGACCCACTGCAAGCATGCTACGCAGCACGATATGACATGCAAGGAGTGATGCCAGCCAGGCGCTGCTCATATGTCAGTGCCAACTGGTTGCAATACAAAGACATACAACAGGAACTCTTCTGCCTTCAGTTCTGGATGGGGGAAGGCAGTTCAGACCTTGATCTCACCGTTTGGTCCTCTGAGAAGTCAGTTAGGCAAAAGGGCTGGATGCTCCCTCCACCCATGTACAGTAGGCAGGTCAGCTGCTTCAGCTTTGCCAGCTGGAGCAGCTGCGCCTCTGCCACGTTCACGCCGTAATAGGCACACAGCTGCAGCTTTCTCAATCCTGTCAGCTGACACAATGCCTTCAGCTCCTCTGCTGCTGTGGACTCTCCGTGTCCAACTAGCAGTTCGAGTGTATGCAGTCCACTCAGTCCCTGCAGCCCAGCCAGCATCTCTGGGTCATACCGCAACTCCATCATGTCCAAAGACGTCAGGGCAGGGCAGCAGAAGGCAAGGCCTGTTGGAGCCCTCACATAATTGTCATCATCCTCGCCAAGGTACTCCACCCCACCGATGTCCAAGGACCGCAAGCAGGGCAGCTGCTTGCCAGGGGGAAACACGTGCTGCCACAAATCTTCGGCCACTGTGCAGCCGCTGATGTCAAGGCATTGTAGCCTGCTGTTTGATGTCAGGCTGGAGTAGGCTGCAGGCGGCGCTTCATCAGCCAAAGAAAATTCCAGCTTCAGCATGGTCAGCTCCTGCAGGTGCGGTAGGAGGGATAGCAGCTGCTCCACCCCAGCTTCCCTACGAGGTATCTTGCAGTCGTACAACTTCAGTTGTCGTAGCTGGGGCTTGCCAGTGAGGACACCTGGCTCAACAGCACACCCTGACAGATGTAGGCTCGTCATATTGTGGCAGGCTGTCAACATGCTAGCAGTGACCCTGCAGGCGTGTCCATCTGTGTTATCACTGTCATCATCGCTGTCGTCTGAATCATCAGAAGTGGAGGACTCTCTGTCTGACTTTGTGTTGAGCCGAAGGTCAGCTAACCGGGTCAGAGCCTGCAGGGGCTGCAGGACAAGGCCAGCACCGCCGGGGCCTTGCAGTGGGACGTCCTTGATCTTGAGGTAGGTGAGCTTGGTGAGGGGCCACAACACGCTTGTGGGGAACTGAGCTGGCTGACCGTTGTTGGACAGCTCCCAAATGCTGAGGCGCTGCAGACCAGCAGGCAACTGTAACAGCGCGTCTGCTGTCTCACAATCGCCAACCAGCTCACAATCCATGATCTCTAGCCCCATGTGGTCTGCTGGGTTGCCAGCCATCAGGACTTGATTGAAACGCTGTCCTGGCTGTGTTGCCCAACGGGCGGTGCTGGCCGGGACGGAGGGTGACAGGCACACACGGAGGGTGCAGGAGGGCAGAGAGGGGAAGGGAAGAAAGACAGAAGTGCCAAGCTGCTGGCACCTAACCGGTGTGGAGGCTGCCCCGGTGTCTAGGCGCTGCAGGCCTCGTTTCGCTTCGTGAACACTAGTGTGAAGTGTGCTGTTGTCGCACGACTGGCCCTCTGGGGACGAGAGCTTGTACGATTGCTTGCTGAAAGCTTTGTTGGACAATAAAACAGGCAGGCAAAGGCTGCTGTGTGCAGGCAAGGCTGCGGGACCCTTGGGTCGATCAGTCAGGGACCTTGGGTCCTGTGGACAGAAACCAGTTGGAAGCCTTGTGTTACAAGGGGTGTGTCCAGCAACGGCTGTAGACAAGTCACAAATTGCTGCTGGGGCAGCAGCCCTTTTATACCCACAGATTTGGTGCTGAGTCAGACAACAGAATGCTGAGTCAGACTGCTGAGTCAGATAACAGCTGCTGAGTCAGACAACAGCTGCTGAGTCAGCACCAAGTGACACTTTGCAGGCAAGGCATCGCAGTCCCAAACGAGGGGCTGTAGCCAAGCACTAATATGTATTGAAGCCAATGGTGTGGTACTCCCAGCAGCCACACATCTGTTGTGCAAAACACCCGGGGTCACCCGCAGGTGTGGTGTCACTTGTTGCTGCTGTTTGAGGCTACAGCTGTGAGTACCGCAGCACCATTCACACAAAACTAGCATACGCCAAGTGCAGTGGCACTCAGCAGGTGCACTGCAACCAGATAGCACAAGTTACTACTGGCTGGAGCTACTAGCAGCTTCCTTGTAGTAGGTCGTAGTAACTACACCCTACACGCTGCATTGGTACACTGCTTGGCCAGGCTGATAAGTACATGCTTAGCAGCTTTGAGCACTACTGCAGTACTCCAAGGCTTTGCAGTGCACGCTCGGCGCCGCGCCGCGCAGGCTGCCATGCAGTAAGTCACACAGGAGTGGGGCTGCCAGTCGCGGGTCACTCCAAGTGAGGCAGCTAATGGTGCAACAGTTGCACTCTGTACGCCAGCAATCAACTTCGAAAGCAATCCCGACTCCAACTGTTAGCTGCTGACCCGCGGTGTACGTGGAACACCCACCGTGGGGCAACAGCTGCATCTGCACCCTGAAGGCGGACAAGCTGAGTTCCAGGAGTTGAAGGTTTGGTGGCAGACTGATGGTGAAGTTTTCCTTCCACCCCTACCCTTCAGCTGAAGCTTCTCCAAGTTCTCACCATACTTGGCAAGGTACATTGTAAAGCTGTCTGCCTTCTGCTGGGTCCACACATCTATGTCAATGCTGCGCAGCACCAGCACAGTTGCCTGGTGCAGGCTGCTGTGGGCCAGAGCAGCTAGCATCAAGCTGCGGTAATCTTGTTCGTCCGCAAGGCACTTGATCACTGCCATGAGGCAGGGGTCTGGCAGCGCCAGCAGCCTGCTGAGCCCGTGTGCCTGTGCTGACTGCTGCCTTGCTTGCGGAGGGGGCTGTTCTTGCCGTCCTGAAGGGCGTCAACAACACCGAATTAAGGCAGAGGAACGATTTTCCAAGTCAAGCAATCTCATATTCCCGACGAAAGGGCCGATCGGTGGCCTGGAAGACAACAGCAGCAGCTCATCACTCAAACAGCCAGCAGCCGGATGCTGCCCTACCTGCAGTCAACCAGGTTTTGATTGAACCTGGTCATGGACTTCAAACCTTTCTCTAGGGCAGCAAGGCGGCACGCTGCAGTGGCCATGTGTTGAGAACTGGCGGGTGGGATGCTCGCAGGCGTATAGAAGAGTTGATTTGATCTGAATTTGAACACGAAAATCGGCAATCTGCACATTTAGACTTCCTTTAGATGGGGTTGGCCGATCTGACCTCCTGGAGGTGCCTCACACAGTTTTCACACTATTTGAAAGTGGTGACCTGGTCTAACAAGCTGGGTGTTGTTGGCGTGCGTGACACGTCTGGGTATGTTTAGATACATTACATGATCTCGGCTGGTTCTGCAGCTCATGAGTGACATCTTCAGTGAGCTACTCAGGTACTTGAGCGCCGCTCAGCGGCTTGCAGATATGCAATGTGATGTTATTTGATAGATGGTGCCGGGTACAACGGAACATCCCTTGCATGCAGTGTTTTGTTGAGGTCCCAGTCACCTTCAAGCAGGAAAAGCTTACAGATCCACCCCACGCCCTGCAAGCAGCTTCATAGCCGTGTGCAGCCCCACCTTTTAGCGCTTTGGGTTGTTGCTGTACCATGCATGCTTGGTCTCAATGTTGTGTGAAAGGCACACATGAGTTGTGCACCCTTGCCTGTTCAGCAGGATTGTCTCTGTTCCGGAGGAAAGGGAGGAGAGGGGGTGAAAGTCTACGCTTTCGCCAGAGACAGAGACCTGTGGTGATAAGCAGCTGATTGCAGAGATTGACCCCGGTACAACATCACCTAGCACTTTGTTTCTCACTTAAACCCTCCGTGTCTGCCACCTGCAGAATTAGGCTGTTGCTGGACAGCTGCACCTGGTGCAGCCAAGATGGTCCTGCAGGAGCACATCCGCTCTCACATAGACGCATCGTCTGCCCGCTGGCAGCCACCCAGCTGGCGGAGCTGCGCAGCAGCAGCAGCAGCAGCAGCCGTGGCAACAGTCGTATGCAGCATCGCGCATTTTTGCTTCGAGAGTCCAGGCAGCAGCTGCAGGCAGACAGGTGAGCTTGAACGAGCCGGCTGGGGCGTTGAAAGGCAGCGGGTTGGCTTGCTTTTTCCAGCTAGGGAGCAGCTGGCAGATATAGCAATGCTGGGCGTATAGTGTATATAGCAACGGTGGGTGTGTAGAAGCTGTGGCATGCTGTGTCAATCTACATCGGGGTCGCTTGAGTGCTGAAGGGCATGCTGCAGACAGTGCAGAGGGGTTCACGGTCATGCTTGAGCCTTGACAGCGCACAGTGGTGAAGCAATCTGATGAAGTGATATGTGCTCCTGCTTGCAATGGTGCGTGCTGCTGTATCTTGATGCTGCTGGCACAGGTTGCGCCCAGGACCCGTTGACCCAGGACCTGCTGCTCCAGACAATGCCTCTTTGAACGCACCTTGAACGGCATCACATACCCCACACGCAGCTTGAGCGTGTGCAGCGCCAAGGGCTGCGCCAGGCAGCAGTGATGGTGCCGCGGCAGCTGGATGATCAAAGCGTGCTGGGACACACGAGCACTCCATCAGTCCTGTTATTGTGGTGTTGTACAGTTGGATGGGTCACAGGTAGGTGGTGCAGGCAGCTGCCTCATACTTAGGCGCATGCCGAACATCTACCTGAAGGCTATGCAGGGCAACCTTCCAGCGGTGCAATGATGCTTGTAGACTTCACATACTCTACCATTGGTATGTCCCTGAGTCCCCATGTTCGTATGCTCTGCGCTCTCAGCACATGTGCAGGGGGCCTCAGGCCCAGCCATCTTGTGTGGTATATGTATCACCACATGCAGCAAACATATGAAGCGTCCCAGGTAGTGCACACAAGTACAGTGCCGTAGTGATTGCTCTTCTTGCATGTTGTTGCTGCTGCTGCAGCGGCGGCTGATTTTGCAGCAAGCAGGATCAAGACAACTAACATGCGCTGAGGGAGCCGAACACACAAGCTGCACATGTGCTGCTGGCATCATCAGAGTGTGGCCAACTGCTGGGAGCGCTTGTGGGCCCTGGACACCCAGCTGTGCCCTTGTGGCAGCTGCAGCAGCAGCTATGAACATGCGCGGGTTGGAACTCCACAGGTGAATTTGGCTTCCACAACTGCGCCCTGGCAACCGCTTTGTGTGACCGCTTCAATCACAAACACCTGCTACCTGTAATTGAGGCATAGCCAGTCTGGCAGTGGCTGTCGCCAAACAGACACGTTTCGAGAGGGGCTGCATGGCATGATGCTCTTCAGCTGCTGGAGGGTCAAGCCCAGAGCAGCACAGGCAAACAGGAACACGACTTCCAATTGTTGCTGCCCTGGACTGGAGTTGCCGCAGGTGCTGTCAGGTTTGGGCGCGCTGGGCTTTGCTGCCAGTGGGACTGCCATGCCTGCAGCAATGTTGTCTCTGCAGCATGTTCAGCAGGTTTTGGCTGGCCTGTATTTGATTGCAGGCACAACACAGGCAGCGCCCTAGAGGCAATCGGTGAAGCGTGCTGACGCTGGCCCCCAAAAGCTGCTGCTGCTCTGTGGTGCTGGTGGTGGAGGTGTGGAGGGCTGCAGTTCTGCACCCTTGGGGGCAGGGCTAGATTACATCCACTCCCACTTGTTTGTACCTGCTGGCAGCCAATCAGCTGGCGAGCTGTGCAGCAGCAGTCAGTGCCATTCAGTTTGTGCCGTTGGCCTGCTGCTCCTGGCACCAGCAGCACCACCCATGCAGACCTAACAGGTGGGGCCATTGTTGTGTGTGTGTGGGGGGGGGGGGATGCATGTATGGATTCCAAGGGGGCCAGTTGGCAGCTGCAGGAACGCGTTGTTGCCGCGTCATGGCAGGTTGTTTTCCTCGAAGACACGTCCACCGGTCCAAGGGTGGTTCTGAGCTGCACCACAACATGTTCATTTGAATACCAGCACCCCTTGCACTTGGCGGACCTTGACCATAACCAAGGGGCCCCAATGTGGTTGCAACAACGCGCAAATGGTGTGTGCTGGAGCTTGGAGTGTGCTGCTGGTGCTCAAACGCGCACATTGTGTGTGTGCTGGCGCTCGTGAGGCTTGTTCAGTTGCTTTGTGCCTTTGAGCTTGCTGCTGTGCCTTGTTGCTGCTGGCACAGGTGTGGCACAGGACCTGCTGCTGCCAGGCCCCTTGTTCCTCTTTGGTGACTTGACAGCACGAGGGGTTCTCTTCGTGCCAGCTTCACTGGCAATAGCAGTGGCGGCACTGCCATTCAGCAGTCGTCCTGCAGCAGTGGAGGCTGGTGGTGGTGGTGGTGCTGTGTGGCTGTAGGGTGAAGCACGGCGGTGATGACACCAGCACTGCAGCAATCCTGCTGCCATGCAGGTGCGGTCATAGCCTTTCCACTTTCACATTTGGCTGTGCACTTTGTCTCCGGCAACACAGTGAAATTGCTGACACCCCGCCAGGTGCATGTCTGTTGCTGGCTCTACCCGTCTCACTACGTGATGTCTTGTCAGAAAGTGTAGGTGGGTTTGCAATCATGAGGGTGTTGTTTTTGAAATTGTCACGCCTTGCAACGTGACAAGAGCACTCCATTCGTCTTCGCTCATGCTGTTTGCACCAACAGTACCGCTCAGAGTGGCACCTCCTTCCTCCACCGCTACTGCTGTGATTCCTGTCGTCTTTGTGCGCAGGGCACAGGCGCTTGTCGTGACGAAGATGACGTTGCAAGCGCCAGAACATCTACTGCAGCGCAAGGGCTGTGTGAGTCTTGCGGCGTACCTGTTCAACAGCGAGGCCCACTGCAGTTTTGTTGTGATGTTCTGCGGTGCATGCATGATACCTACGCTTAGGGCATGCTTGTGTGGAGCGCCGCCATGCTGCAGCAGTCCTGTTGGCATGGTGTTTTGGCTGACCTCCCCCTCCTTTTACGTGACACAGTGGGATGCTTGCCTGCCGGAGGCTGCCAGCTGTCTATGCCTGCCCTCACTCTGTTGCAGGACTCTGTTGCGCATGGGCCGTTACCGCATGTGCGCGTGAATGTCTGTGGTCCCTTCGGTGCTCTGATTGTCGCTGCGCAAGGTTGTGGCTCCATGAGGGAAGGCTTTCATTGTCAGCATGATAGATTTCATGAGGGAACTGAGTGTGCTACGTTGCAACAAGAAGCCTGGCTCAGTTGCTTGTGCCTTGTACTCGCATGGATCTGAGCTTCTTGTGCCCAGCACGGCATGCCAGACATCCGCACAGGTTGCCACACAACTGTGTGTGCGCTTGCTGGCGCACCTGATCACTAGACATGTGGACGGCAAGTGCTTGTCATCCGAGCATGCAAGTGGCGCTGACAGGGTGGTGGAGTCTTTATGCCGATTTGTGGTCCACGTCACTGATGCATATGAATGTCAATCTGTCAATCAATTGCAGAATGTGCTGATTGTGGTCAGCAGGGCAACTGTTGGTAGCTTGATCCGGCTATTGGTCAGGGTAGGTCATGCGACTGCAGGATGCAACTCTGACGCTTGGGTCAGTCTGCAGGGTTGGGCAGCAGGTAGCTGCTTCAGGGCCTGACGGGGGTGAGGATGGCTGAGCAAAGCCCTGGCAGGAGGCGCACTGCGGCTCAGCTGGCAGGCAGCTGGACCAGCGCACGAGACATGTGATCGAGACAGGCAGAGCGCAGGCCTTGTCCTTGGCTCATGTACTGGGGTACCTGTCAGTGTATGGTGTACACTTGAAGGGACTCCTGCAATTTGCACACTTTTCCCACTCAATTCTATTCCACTGACAACAACACGAAGATGACTCATCAGCTCAACGAAGCTGGAGAGGGCCCCAGGGGGTAGCCGCGGTGTGTTGAGCAGGAGGTCCTGCACCTGACTGTGAAAGCCGTCTACTCACAGGAAGGATTCTGTGTTTTTCTGCCGTGCTGCTGCAAAACGATCGTCACAAACTACACCACCCCTGCAGATACAAGCAAGTTGGGCTGCAGCGGCACAACAGTGGTACATTACGTAAGCAAGACACATAGCAAATTCGAAAATCCTGGGCACAAAAGTCTGATGATCACAGTCATCCATCATCTGCTGATCTTACGAACATCTGCGTCTTCTTGTTGTTGCAAAGAAGGCCACATCCGCTTTGTTGTGTCGCTCAGCGCGCCACGTTTTCATCATTGCAGACAGGACACCCTGCTCGTCCCTTGTCAATCATACAATTACTACAACACCAAGAAGGTAACGCAGTAGCGGCCTTGGTGGCAACTGACCGCCCAGTACCTCTTGAGGGCTGCTGCTGTTGCACGTGTGCTGTTGTTCCCAACATGCTCATGAAATCAGTCCAGGCCACGGATCGTCTCAATGTTTTGAATGTGAGGAATGCACTCAGAAAAAGCATAAGTCCTTTTTTTGGTGGCCACTGCCTCGCAGGATGTCAAGTTCTTGGATGTACAGGATCAAGCGCGCCATGGCAGCGATCGTCGGATCAGCACAAGCACAGTCCGGTTCGCTCATGCAGCTGCCTGACTCCTGCCTGGTAGCAGTGATGATCTGCCTGTTGGAAGATGATCTGCAAAGCTTCTTTCAGGCAGCCAGAGCATCCAGCAAGCTGCACCAGGCAGCCTTGGAGGCGTTGGACACCATCAACCTGAACGCCACCCACCAGCAGCAGGCGGATGGCTGCATGCTGTACCTGGACAAACACAAGGAGTATGTGGACAAGATCTGCGTCATGGGTGCTGGCATCACCACACTCACCATCAACCTGCCCATTTACCTAGAGCTTGGCTGCTTGATCCTATGCGATGTCAACTTGCAGCTGCACCCAGGCCACATGTTCCTAGGCGGGCGGAAGGCTGACAAGAAGTATGGTCGCATGGCACTACAGCTCAAATCCTGCAATATCCTAGGTGACGATGACACGGGAGAGGCGCTGTGGCAGCTGCCTGCCGGGCTGCAGCATCTCAGCGTCTCAAATTGTCTCATCCAAGGAGAGCCGCTGCACTTCCCCACAGGCGCGTTGCAGCACCTTACACAACTCACCTACATTGAGCTTGCTGGGCTGCAGCTGCAGGGACCTGACACGCACAACCCTGTCCTGCAGCCGCTGCAGGCTTTGACCCGTCTGGCTGACATCCGTGTGGGCAGAGTGTCTGAGGAGGTTGTGATTGTGGACTCAGACAGTGACGCCAGCAGTGATGGCAGTGATGATGACAGTGATATGGCAGATGATGACGCTGACCAGGATGATGACAGTACTGGGTCAGGTGATGATGACAGCGCTGGGTCAGGTGATGATGACAGCGCTGGGGCAGAAGATGATGACAGCGCTGGGGCACAGGACATGTTCAGCTTCACTGCTGGCATGTTGTCAAGTCATGTGACGCGTCTGCAACTGTTTGGCTTTTTCCTTCAGCCAGATGCCCTGACTGGCAGGACCCAGCTGCACCACCTGGACTTGGACTACTGCAGTGTACTTGGTGGTGCTTCTGGAGTAGCACAACTACTGTCTGAACTGCAGCCAATGCAACAGCTGACAAAGCTGAAGCTTGGAGGAAGCTTGAGGTTCGACGAGTCCCAGCTGCAGGAGCTGCCCTCATCAGCCTACTCAAGCCTGACAGCCAGCAGCAAGCTGCAATGCCTCAAGATCGGCGGCTGCATACTGGCAGCAGGCGCCTGGCAGCATATCTTTCCTCCAGGCAAGCAGCTGCCAAACCTGCAGTCTCTGGACATCATGGATGTCTGGCACGCAGATGGGATCAATACAGCACTCAATGAGGGCAGGCCCCTCTTCAGCTGCTGTACTGGCCTGAGGGCTCTGGACATGTGCATGCAAAACAGCGCGGACCTTCTGGTTGACTTGCAGGGGCTGGGTAGGCTTGAGAAACTGTACCTGGCTGTCGAGGGTGACAGTGACATAGCAGCTGAGACTGTGGACACGGTGCGTCAGCTCACACAGCTGAAACGACTGGTCCTGGATGACTGTGACCTGCCAGAGGGGCTGCTGCTGCAGCTGACACGGCTGAAGGAGCTGACACATCTGGCTTGTCGAGGCCAATGTGGAAGGACGGGGGTCAGTGAAAAGCTCTGCTTGACCGATAAGGTGAGTCAGTACTTTGTCCTGAGCCTGAGCTGATGCTTTGTCTGCTGCGTTCTGTGGTTGGCGTACCAAGCTGGTGTACTGTCACTTGAAGGTAAATAGCATGATGGCTCGTTAGCTGGTTTCACAGCGGCAACCTCAGGCAAGGTATGCCGGCTTCACCGTATGGTGCCTGTACATATGCATGTGCAGGATCAAAGTTCAAGTTCTAACTTCCAACCTTGCGGCACTTCTGCATCTCCTGCTTGCAGAGTCCTGATGATGCCCCCGTGTGGCGCCAGCTACTGTGGCACATCCAAAACCACATCAACCGGGACCCAGCAGCGGCGCAGCAAGTGGCTGTGGCCGACTTCTTTTTTTAAGTGAGTTCTCAGCACCAGCGGCTGCAAAGTGGGATTGTTCACTTGACGTTGGTGTAGGGTGCCACTGCAGGGTTTTTGTTGCCAACAGTGTGACTACAACCTGTACACTGAGTGGCACTACACTGAGTGGCAAGCCACTGCATGATGCTGCTAGGTGCAGGCAGCTAGTTGGCGTCAGCAGCAAAAGCATGCATTGGTGCAGTGCAGCTGTGCGCGCGGTGAGGTTGATGCCTTGAGATGGCACAGCAGAGAATGAGAGGTGGTGGGTGTGTTCAACACAACACAGTCAACACTGTTGACTGTGCCCAGCACTGCACCATGGGGGGCGTGATGCCATACACAGTTTGTTGTGTCATGTGTCGTGCCTGCAGGCTCGCCCTGCTTACTTGCGGCGTCCCTTTTTGCTGGCACCTGAGGAGGCTCGGCAGCACCATGGGAGCTACCGTATGTAGGCCTACCCTAGGGAGGCTCGCAGTATCACTGAGTGTCAGGCTGACCCAGAGGTTATGCAGCTGCACGTCAAGGCTGAGTGGGAAGTGTGAGGGCTTGGTTACAGCACACGCTGTCTGACTTGAGAAGGATATCTTGCAGGTTGGCTGTGGGTCTTTGGGTCAATGTTTGGTCCGCACTGCGGATTAAATCAGACTTGGTGGCTGTTTTTCTGCAGGCCCTGCCTCTGCCAGCAGGGCCACAGCAGCTGCAGATACAGCTTTGACAGGGTTGTCGGCCGTGTGAACTGCTGATGAAATGTTTGGAGCTGCTGTATGTGGTGCTGCAGGGGCTGCCGCAGCCTGCGGTGTGAAATTTGCTGTTGCACTGCATGCGCTTGTGCACTGCATGTGCATGATGTATCCTGCAAGACGGTGAATTCAGCCAGGATTGGTGTTGCTTGCCACTTTGTAAGCACCTCCAGGACAAAGAGTGTGACCACACATGAGGTGTGTTTCTGAGTTCTCATGCCTTCAATTGCAGCAGGTACCAGATCAGCTGAACAACGCGACGCACCTGCAGCGTTTGAGCTCGCAGCTAGCTGGGTTACTTTTGTGAAACTAGTGCTGATTGGCTGCAGTGCTGCTGTACGAGGCTAACTCTGGCCCAGTCACCGGGGGCAGCTGCGCCCGAGGCATGATTTTTGGCATGCTTGTGTTGTTGTCTACACAAGCCATGGTTTGCTGTTGCTATGTGGGTCAGCACTGTTGGATTTTAGGGCTTCAGAGTCTGATATTGCTTGCGCGTCGAACAGTTCAAAAGTGAAGACAAATCAGTTTCCTGGCAGGAAAGCTTTGAGCTGCCTGCCATAGTATGTGATGACAGTGCCACATGACCCGTTGTTATGCGCAAAAAGGCCAACATGCTCCAATCAGCAGTTCCGGCTCTCACCAGGCAGTGGTCCAGCCGCAACACTGAACGCTGATCTGCTGACCTTCAGAGCGCGGCAGGCACAGAATCTCACCTCCCTGCTGCTCAAAGCTGCATCCAGCACTGTGATGCACAGCAGTTGCATGTATACAAGAGACTGCAACCAGCGGTACTCAACTCACCAACAATTGACATGGCCCGAGAAGAGCCTGCACACCCGCAGCACGACAAGACATGTATACACACACATGACACGACAAAACATATGTACACACAAACGAAATGCACTCTGGTAGCTGCGCACTCAGTGCGTTGGTAGGGTGACCCTGTTCCAGCCAAGAGATTCAGTAACATCAAGCGCAGCTTGTACCAATACAACAACAACACTGTTGTGGCTTGACTTCTGGCCATTGCAACAGCTGTCGCACACTGTGGCATTGGCAATGCCACTGACACTGGCATGGTGCTTCTGCTGCTGTACAGCGGTGGCTGCTAGATATGGCGGCCCATCGTGTTGGCGGCGTGTGAATCCTGCAGCTGTTGCTGTTGTGTACCTGCTGTTGCTACTGCTACTGCTGAAGCTGCTAGTCTCCGGGTGCGTTTCCTGTCAGCGGTTTGCTGTTCAGTGTCAAAATCTGCAGAGGGTTTGCCGCACGTGGCAGTTTGACAGCCACACAAAAGACAGCCACTGTGAGCAGCCAGTTCTTTGCAGGCTGCCAAGACAGGTGGCATTCAAACACGACAGCTGCTACAAGCCGCTCTGAAGGCAGCTTGTTGCAATCAAACATGACAGCAGTCATTGCGCCCTGTCAGGCCACTGCTGCCACAGCCGACACTCCCACTCAGTTCGCCCTATGTCTTGACTGCATTTCAACACATCACTGTTTTATCCACAGTACACTCATTGTACATCAAGACTTGGTGTTACCGTAACTTGAAGCAGCCCAGGCAAGCCAGTGCGACCCCCATGTCCTGATCAGTGCCAAGCCTTTGTGCTCCACAGTACCTGCTGATCTCAAGCTTGTGCTGACTCGTAGCTTGTGTCCACACGTGACTGCCTGCACTGCAGGTCCACCGTGGATAATCCTGAAGCCAGGCCCTGACCGCCGCATGGTAGGCTGCCGCATGGTAGGCTGAGTCACCGTGACCCGGCTATCACAGATATCAAACGTACTACGTTCACTACGATTATGATAATCACCAGGCCAAACAAAACCACCAGCTTGAGGACCCGGCGGGTCGGACCAGGCCCTGCAGGCCTTGCAGGACCAGGCCCTGCATGCACCAGCTGGTTGTTGCACAGCACATGTGCTGCAACGTGGATTCTAGCTGTGTTGTAACATTGTCGCATGTGCCGCATGCAACCAGAAAAGGCCTTGAAGTGTGCATTGGAAGTGGCAATGCATGACGTTGGTGCCACCAACAGGCCGGCTGTACCTTGTTGTGCCAGGCACTCACCTTGGTTTGGAAGAAACCCTTTGCCGCCAAGTGGTGACTTGCAGTGCAGACATAAACCAAACAATAGCCATGTTTGGGTCAGCGTGAGCGGGTGGTGATGCAGGGAGTATGGTACTTGATTGAGTCAAGCTGACTGACAATGCACATGCTTGCTGCCTCTGCGCTGCAGGTACAGCACTGGTCCACACCTTCGGGGGCTTCCACCGCACAGCTGCTGCAGCAGCTGGAGATAGACATGCTGCTGAGTCTGGCAGTGCACCAGCTGACAGCCAGCATTCCTGACAGCTGCCGGCGGCCAAGGATGTGCGCGCCACCGCTCACAAACTTGGATACACGCCGCTTTTTAGCCTGTGTGACAAGGCCAGCCTGCACAAGCTGCCCCTGCCAGCGCCCTATACAGGCCCACAGCTGGCCTTGCGGGTCGTGCCGTCACTACTAGGACTGCCCCTGCCCCAGACATCGCAGCAAGGACAGCAGCCGCAGCAGCTGCCAACAGTGTCGCCGCTGCCGCTGCAGCCGCAGCAGCAGCCTCAGTGGTACACTGTGTCACCAACAGCCCAGCTGCTGACAGAGCTGCTGCCGCTGCTGACCAGCTACTGCCTGGCAACAGCACAGCAGGAGCACCAGAAGAGGCAGCAGCTGTTGCAGGAGCTGCAGGAGCAGCTGCAGCAGGCTGATGTTGCCCGGCAGGCAGCTGGGTCATCATCTAGTGTACATGCTCAGCAGGCTGCTCAACTTCTCAGAACTCTGGAGGCAGTCCCAGGTGGCCCGCACGTGGCATGTTCAGCGAGTGTGGCGGAGGCTATGGTGTATGTGTTTGTTCTGCTGGGTACAACAGTTGCGCCGGCCCCAAGTCTCACATCAGCAGAAGTGCAGGCAGTGACTGACAGCGCAGCGGAGTACAGGGCTGGGGGCTTTCCCTACAGGTGTGTCCTGCAGGCACAGGACGCTGCTGCTGAGGCTGTAACGGAGGCGGTGCGTGTGTGTGAGGTGCTGCTGCGGGATGGGGCAGCCGTGATTCAGACAACAGCCCAGCTCTCTGCTGACAGGCGGGTGGTGGCAGCTTTGGACGCAGCAGCAGCAGCATCCGGTGCCCGGGAGCTCGTGGCGCAAAGCAGGTCGCAGCATCCACTGCCACCGCGGCCGAGCAGCTTGTGGCTTGGCTTGCAGGCTTCGTTGGCGGAGGCATTTTCCCCCTGTCAACTGCAGGCCCGCCTCACACACCGTCTGTGCTCACACTAGCAGTGCTCTCAGCATGCCCAGGGTCTGACCTGCAGCGGCAGCTGTTCAGCCTACTGTGTACCATGGTCAAGCTGGGCCATGCACCCATTGCTGCCACGGTCCCACAAGCCACCGCCGAAGAGTCTGCTGAAGCAAGGAAGAGCCTAGTCAGCGGTGCTGTCACCTGTGCGGTGGCACTGCTTGGGGGTGCCACAGACATGCAGCAGCCTTGCCCTGGTGGTGCCGCAGACAGCCCTGCAGCATCAGCAGTCTCCATGCTGCCTGGCCTGTTCATCTTGGGCCGAGCCTGCATGTGGTTGGCTCAGCAGCTGCAGCCGCCGACAGGGTCTTTGATTGGAAGGCTGCCGGCAGTGACAGTACAGCAGGCACATGCAGATGCATGCATGTTTGTGCCACCTGTGCAACAGTGGCTGCAGGCCAGCAGCACACAGGCCCAGCTGGTGGCTGCAGGGTATGCGCCACAGGCACTCACAGCCGCTGTGGCAGGCTGCTGCAGCAGCTGCAGCAGGTGTTGGCAGCCGCTGCCGCAGGTTGCAGGCTGCCGCAGACAGCTCAGTAGGCCCACAGCCTAACGTAGCCTGCTTGCTAGAAGCAGTGCAGCAGATGCAGTCAGTGGGCAGTGCCCTGTGCTCCTTTGCTGTGCCTTGCCTGTGCAACAACCCATCCTGTGCCAACCTGTCGGGGCTCACAGAGTTGGGGCTGGTGTCGGGGCGCAGCTGCTGTGTGGGGGCTGCGGTGTGACTCGCTACTGTGGGCGGGCCTGTCAGCGGTATGTTTGGAAGCAGCACAAGCCGCTGTGCAAAGCGCTGGCAACGGCGGCAGCAGCGGCAGCAGCAAGTGCAGCAGGTGCAGCGGTGTCACTGCCATAAGACACCTGATTCTGTGATGAGCTAACTGCATTCACTTGATGTCGATGATGTGCTGGTGTGCATGTACCCAGCTGTGGATTCTTATGCAGAGCTGCTCAATGATATGGTTTCATACTTGCTGCAGCACACTTTGTGGTTCGTCTCTAAAAATATGGACACCATGTGGTCGATGTTCAACCGATGTTGAACACGGCGCGAGGTTCAACACCGCCGCGTCACGGTGTTGGACATCGACCGGTTGGACATCGGCGCTGGACATCGGCCGATGTCCAGGCGATGTCCAGGCGATGTTGGACATCGATGTTAGACATCTATGTCGCACCCTGGACATTGGAGCGCCTGATAGCTGCGTTCTAGGACCTGGCTTGGTCCTTGTTTGGCACCAACTGAGGACTTGGTTGCTTGTTGCTGCAGAGCGAGTTTGCCATTACTGTGACTGAACACTTTTCTGAGGCAGGCAACAACTGGCCCTTGCTGCCGGAGTAGGAGACACATGCTTCAATAGGAGCACACGGTGCAAGCATCTAGGGCAGCAGGTGGCCTTCCTGTTGAAATGAGCAACAACTTTGTCAACACTTTACATGCTGTTTCAACTTGACTGCAGGCGCGCCGCTGGCTGGGTGGCAAGAAGGGTGGCAAGGCCTGCACTGTCAACCTCGGCCAGCAGCACAACCAGTTCTACGTTGACTACACAGCCTGCCTGGCGGAGGTGACAAGGTCACTCGCCCGTTCGGTGTGGAGCATGACGAGAGCTGTCGACGTGGTCAGCAGCTGCACTGTGGGTGACAGAATGCAGGCAGCAGGGCGGGCAGCCGACCCCAAGAAGAACCTGCCAGCGCTTGGCAACCCAGACGACGTGATCTGAAGAGCCCTTGTTGGCAGCAGCAGCAGTAAGCAGCAGCACACCTTCACATGTATGCCGGACACTTTGTCTTTGTTGCACGCTGCGTTGGGATGTGTACCGCCGCAAGGTGGGGCCTGTGGCGTACCTGAAGTCATGTAAATAGTTGGGTGGTCCTTGCATTCTGCATGCACTGAATACCCGAGCATATATGCCAGCAGTGCTGTCCAGCAGCCCAAAAGCAGGCCAAAAGCAGCAGCATCAGGATGGGATGTTTGACATTAAAGTTGGACATCTGCCCAAGGTACAACATGTATATCCACCTAGTTCGACATCTGGCGATGTTGGACATCGATGTCGAACATCGCCGGGGTTCGCCAACGGCTGGACATCGGCGGCTCTCCAGCTGCTAACATCGGGCGATGTCCAGCCGATGTCCAACATACATGTGGACATCCGGGCCAACTTTAGAGACGTTGTCACTTGATGACTCGAAACGAGTGCATCTGGGAGGCCACTCATGTGTGCACGATCTTGTCGTGATGGCACTAGTTGTTTGCCAATGACTACACTTGTGGGTAAAGCTTGCAACCACTCGGTGTGCCAGTGCTTCTTCTCCTCGTCAGCTTTGGTGGACTGGGCTGTTTGCTGTGTTTGTGGAGATGGGGTTGCCCCAACTGGTAACTGGCCCATTGCAAAAGCGCCTGCAGGCCAGCTGGCTTGGCTGGTAGCACACAATGTACGCCAACCATATGAATCAAAACAATTGATTTTCAAATACTTCAAATGATTTGAAAAGATTGCTGATGCTGCGCATGTCTCGGACAGTGATGCACGTCAGGCTCAAATGTGTTGCAAGCCTGGCAGCAGGACCGAGCTCGAGGGTGGCCTAGGCCTGTTGTCACCTTGACCACACCATGTCTACGTACGCCTGTTTTACCAGGTGGTCCAGCATGCTTCAAAACCAGTGTATGACGGCCCATCCCGTCGCTTTTGGCTCTGCTGCCCAGGCCGCTGGCAGTTGTGGGCTCTTTCAGGCACTGCTGGTGCCCACACAAAACAAGCTGCTGCAACTCACCCCCTGCCGTCCAATGATTTTCATTCAATGAATAACCCTCATAGATGGTTTGAGCGGCCTGAAATGAAGCCCCCTCTGCCCCGAAGTGAAATGAGACCTAAGATCAGGCTTCTGGGCCCTAAAGTATATGGATGGCAGAAGCGACGCCATCCAGTTTGGCAAAAACGGCATTGTCGCTGCAGCACATACTGCAAAACAGCAGCCATGCAAGCCTTCATGGATGGGTTCGGCTTCAATGAAGAGCAGCGAAGGATGATGATGGAATTTGCTGCCCAGCTCGGTCTTCCAGAGACCCGCCCTGAAAACTCTGCACTGGAGAACAGCCTAATTGATCTATGCGTTGAGGGGAGCGACGGGAACCCTACGGATGACGCAGCAAAGGCAGAGCAGCTGCAGAAAGTACTGAAAGCAGCAGCAGCACGCGGCGATAAATTCAATGTGAATGTGCGCTCGACCTCAGGTGTGTGACACTTGTTAGTATATCAGTTCAAGTGCACCTTTGGTTAAGGCACTCACACCCACAGCAGGCGCCTGCTCTGGGAAGTGCCAGGTGTGTGTGTGTGTGGGGGGGGGGGGGGGGGGGAGTTACTGGGTGGTGGTGCACCGTGCTGGCACTTTTTGGTGATCCCTGACACACCACCACCGCCATCACCTCCCAGTGATGCAGGATGTGGTGTGAACTGTAGGCAATCGTTTATTGCAGTTGTTCAATGACAGCAGCCCCAGAGCCAGCAGCTATGGCTGCGCACCGCGTGCCCCCATGCTGTTTCCTGCACCAGTGTTGCATACTGCAGTGCAAGGCATCTTTGAAATGCCACCGGAGATGCTATACCATGAACATCACGATGCACACCACATCAAGGGGTCATGGCACCATGGCAGCTGCATCGGAGGGCATACGTTGCCCTAGTCCTTGCGGCGGTTGTTTTGCAGAACAGCCAGTCCAACCACCACACTGCCTGCACATCTTTCACCTGCAGGCCTCACCCCTCTGACTATGACCGCCTTCAGCAACGGTGTGCAGCGAATGAGGGTGCTGCTCAAGCATGGTGAGCAAACAATGGGGAGGAGCGGGGCACCAGGCAGCAAATGAAGTTAATCAGTAGTCATGATCAGTAGTCATTACTATTATTCATTGGTAATCATCAGTAGTCATTACAGAGTCATCAGTCAGCAGTTGTGGCAACTTCTGCTATGTGCTGTGTGCTGTGTATGGTTGTCCTTGCTCTGTGTTGTGCGTTGTGTCGTACCCTGATCGTACCCTGATTGTCCCCTGTTGCCAATGCTGTGGTTGACAGGTGCTGACGCCAACGCTGTCACAATCAATGACGAGACGGGGCTACACATTGCTGCCATGTGAGTGCTAAGAGCACTGAGCTTGAAACTAAGCAATGAATTCAAGCAGACATAAGTGCACGGGTGCACAGCTGCATGCAACCTCCCTTGCCAACTTGCTTCTCTGACCCCCCCCCCCCCCCACACACACACACACACACCTTTCCTTCTCCACACCTTTTTGACTGCCACCCCGCCCCCTCACATACCCACTGCCATCGACACACCTCTCAGCCTGCCTGTTGTGCACACTTACACTGCAACTGTGCCCACTATGATGTTCTCAAGCTGCTGCTGGCGGCTGGTCAACCCCTGCATCTAACTGAACTCCTGCACTGCGCCCTTCACACAAATGCACTTGCAGGTACGGCCATTATGATGTGCTGAAGGAGCTGCTAGAGGCTGGTGCCAACCCCCTGCTGTTGGACTGCGGGGGACGCACAGCCCTGGACCTTGCACGCAGGCCACAGACTCACCCCGGTCTGTTGGGTGACGCTGTTGGTGATGGCCTAAGGGGGAAGGTGGACAAGTCGCGGCTGGTGGCTCTGCTGGAGCAGCACACAGCAAAGTGAGTGGGCGGGGCGGTTAGGGGTTGTTAGTGACACACACTTTGTGTGTGGTGGTGGTGGGGGGGGGGGGGGTGGCGGGCGGGCGGGCGTGCGGGGCTGTACCAGTAGATATGTTCACATGTCAGTGCTCCCGTCAAATATCTGGAAGAGTGAGATTGGCAGTGGCAGTGATGTTGAGCATGGGGCCTGAGAGTCAGAGAAGCTGTTACTTTTTGGTGCGGCTGGAACAGCACACGGCAATGTGAGTTGGCACAGGGTGGTGTGGGGCACTGCGTAGCGGTGACATGTACAGTGTAGGTGGGGTGCAGTAGGTTGATGTGAGTTGAGTTGTGGGTGCACTTCCGGCAGCACCATGCTGTGCCATGATGTGCCTTGGTGCAGCTGTTCAATCGCCTCTGTGCTGCGCCATGCTGTGTCATGCTTTGCCGTGATTTGCATGTGTCCTGCAGGTACGAGAAACACCTGCGGACCCGCGCAGCAGGAGCAAAGGGTGGAGCCAGCAGCAGCAGCAGCAATAGCACGGCCGGCCGCACAGCCACAACAGCCCCCCATGGCACCAGCAGCAGCAGCAGCAGCAAACCATCAGCAACAGCAGGCTCCTCAGCCGCCACAGAGTATAGTGCTACCAGTTGTGACGCCTGTGGCAAGGTGCCTGGGGATGGTGCAAAGTTGATGAAGTGCTCACGCTGCAAGCTGCGTGCTTACTGCAGCAAGGAGTGTCAGGCAAAGGACTGGCCAACACACAAGGCACCTTGCAAGATGGTAAGTAAGAGTGCAGGCATAATCATCATTGCATTTGCAGGCTTAGCTAACAGACACATTTTAGAATCTACGAAGATAGCTAGAGGCTTGTGTGGGACCTGGAAAGGCAGTCAGCTCGTCATGATGTCGATTGTTGGTGCGAAGGGGATCATGTGCTGTGTGCTGTGTGTATAGGAGAGCTGGTCAGTCTGTGCATACATGTGGAGTGCTTTCCCTAACCTCCTCTGTCTTTTTCTCCCTCCACTTTCACCCACCACCCCTCCCACTTTACACTCACACACCCACACGCCCACCTCTGTACACAAACCCATGCAGGCAGCAGTGGCCCTTCGTCCCTCTTGCTCTCTTTTTGTTCAATGCACCCCACACGCTCACTCTACACATGCACACACGCACACACTCACCTCTCTACACAATGACTGCGCAGGCAGCTGACACCCAGCAGCGGGCTGCAGAGACATCTTCCTCCCTCGTCTGTTTTTCACCGTCCCTTCCTTCCTGTTCGTTTCCATACACCTGCCAACCTCACCAATGTACACATGCTCACCCACACGCCCACCCATCTACAACTGTGCAGGTAGCTGACATCAAGCAACGGGCAGCAGAGGTCATGGATGTGTCACAACCACCAGGCACACGGATGCAGAGGGCCAACGCATTTGGTGAGTACAAGGTCATACCGTGCAGTGCAGTGCAGTGCAGTGCAGTGCAGTGCAGTGCAGTGCAGTGCAGTGCAGTGCAGTGCAGTGCAGTGCAGTGCAGTGCAGTGCAGTGCAGTGCAGTGCAGTGCAGTGCAGTGCAGTGCAGTGCAGTGCAGTGCAGTGCAGTGCAGTGCAGTGCAGTGCAGTGCAGTGCAGTGCAGTGCAGTGCAGTGCAGTGCAGTGCAACACAACACAACACAACACAGTGCAGCAAATTGCAGTGTAGTACAGTACAGTGGAGTGCAGTACATGTACATGTACATGTAGGTGTGCAAGGGACTGAATGAAAAGACCCATTTCATGCACATACAGTTTACGACTCACATTTTGCTTGTCAAGGCATGGAGGGGTGGTGGGGTTCTGTAGAGGGTTCAAATATCTTGTGGGTTGACAGTTGTGTGACGTCCTATGCATGTTCAGCATAATGCAGCAGGTACTGTATGGCAATATCCTCCATGTTTGCCAGGATCCAGCAGCTGAGATGAACACATGTCAGCACTTACCGCATGGTCTCAGACTGTGACTATCTCCTTCCTGAACACCCTCCTTCTGCCCTCTTCCTTCTCCTCGGACGCCCACATCCTTGACAATTGCATCCAATTACAGCCCACCAGCCAGCACTACAGCAGATAGCCGTTGATGCCAAGATCATCCCTCAGCTGCTGGCAGCCCTGGAGACAGACAAGCCCATCTACCAGGGTGACCTACCCACACTGGTGGCTGTGCTGGGGCTCATCAGGGACCAGGAAAACCATATCCCAGGTAGGATTCTAGTGGTGGAGAGGGCAGTGGCGGAGAGGGTGGTGAGGTGTGACAATCTGATGTAGGGGGCTGGGGGTGGGGGTGGGAGAGTGGTTGCCAACGTCGTGGCAGTGCTGGGGCTGCTGATGGACTACTTGGGACAGGACCCAGGTAGGTTTTGGGGGGGGGGGGGGCATGCAGTTGGGGTGGGAGGAGGTCAAGTGTTGTGAAGCAAGGCGCAGGTGGCTGGCTGGGTGGCTGGGTTGACACCCTTGCTTGGGTGCAGTGCTGAGGATTGGCTGCAGTATACAGGGAGGCATTAGAGTATGTGACTGAGAGGGGCGGGGGTTATGGCAACATGAAAGCATTTGGCAAGTTCCACGGCTTGTGACTGTTCAGGGAGTGTTTTACTTGCAAAAGTTGTAAAACAACGCTGACTGTTTTGGGGCTGATGGGAGACCTGGAAGAAACCATGGGGTGAACAGAACTGTCTGCTGACCACACTCATTGCTTGTGTGCCTGTTGTGCGTGCTGCTGCCTCCACCTTGTGCCATACCTCTCTCCTCAACAGGTGGTTTCCACCCAGTCAAGAACATAAAGCCGCTCAACTCCGTGGCTGTTCAGGTCTTTGTCAACGCTGGAGGGCCTGTGGCAGTGCTCAAGGTGTGGTGGCACATGATTGAAACCCTACAGATTGTGCCCTAGTGACAGCCTGTGACCTTGGCTCAATTTCTGCTGTCTGTGTGTGTGGTTTGAGGAAACAAAAGACAGTGTGTTGTGATGTATACACGTGCTTCTGGGGTATGAAAGAGTCAGGTCTGCGGTGTGGGATGGTGGAAGGGGACAGGGGAGTTGCAGTTGTGGGTCAGTGCTGGAGGCGCCTGTGGCAGGGTTGAAGGTATATATGCATACTGTTGTGGTTTGAGTGTGTGTGCACAAGGAGGCAAATGGGCAGTGTGGCTGCTGGCCTTGGTCCTGGACAATGCTGGGGGCCTGTTGCTGTGCACAAGCTAGGGTCAGCCTACTCATATTTGTGGGTGCATAAAGGTGTCTAGCCCAGGGGTGGTGTGTTTGTGTCTGGGTGGATGAGTTTGTTGCTTGGTGCTCTACACACTATACCGTAGGTGACCTCAAGTCTGTATCCATCTACATGGCATGAACAACACGGTCCAGCAACATGCATGTGTGTGGCCTTACTGAAAAACAGCACAGTTATGCCCATCCGCACACACACTCCCGCTCTTGTTTGTTGCAGGCTGTGAGCAGGCGTGATGTCAGGCTGTGCCATGACCAGACGATGGCTGTGTTCAGGACCTTCACTGACCTGTGCGCCACGCCACAAGGTGTGTGTGCCTGGCGGGAGATTGCATAGGGTTTGACAAAAACCCCTGACTCCAAACACCTAACCCCCCAAGCCCATGCATATGTGGGTTCCTGCGCCTGTGGGTGTGTGCAAATGCATATCTGTGCGTCGTGCGTGCCGTTGAATGTTTTGATGCTGTGGAAGAAAGAGTCAAACACCCGAAATTTCTAAACAACTCGCCCTGTGCTGTGTGCTGACACTGTGTGCCTTGCCATGTGTCGCTGCCTGCAGCCTGCAAGAGCATGATCAAGAAGGGTGTGGCTGCCGAGGTGGTGCAGCTGCTGGCGCCACATGTCAAGCACGGCCATCACTTGGTTGTGACCAACATCGGGTTCTGCCTGGCCAAGCTGCTGCAAGTGGAGCAGAAGCACCTCATCCAAGAGCGGCAGCAGCAGCAGCAGTCCACCGGCAGCAAGGAGAAGAAGAAGAAGAAGAAGCAGGATCAACAGCAGCAGCAGGGACAGGAGCAGCAGCTGCCACCAGTGCTGGCAACAGTGCTGGAACGTGTGGAGCTGCAGAAGTTTGTCAACGCTCTGGGCCCGAACCTCACGTACAATCCTGGCAACTTCTACCAGGTAGGGCTTTGTCAGCTTGCGGCGGTGGCATGCATAGTGCAGCCGGAGCTGTGGTGTCAGGGTTTCCAAAACTTCTGGGAGATTGTTGTGTCTGTAAAATAACATCTGATAGCCACAGCAAAACCCCACTGTCTCAATGTTTGCCAGTTTTTTTACTCTGCCGCCTTTATTGGGCAACATGCGTCATGACCTCTGCTCTTGCCGCATTGCACACATGTGCTGAGATGTTCGCCGGTTTACTGGGTGTGTTTTTACCCTCCACCCCCCCCCTTCCCGTCAACGCACACAGTCGCGCATGGAGATTTGGCCTGCCCTGCTCGCAAGCAAGCTAGGCTACACCACATTCAAGACGCAGCAGCCTGAGCTGTTCAAGCAGCTGCTGGACAACGTGGTGAACGCCATGGGGCTGGCAGCAGAAGAGGCGCTTGCAATCAACCTGCACACGCTGTACATGGTGAGGCCCAGCACCGCTCTTGGTTGGTGGCAAAACTGCTAGTTACTACAGGCATCAAGCGCACCAAATCACTGCGGACCACGCCTTTCGTGTGTTGACCGCTTGTGCACACACGAGACACGACAGCGCACATTAGTACTGCAACCATGTCCAAGTGTGTCCTGAAGTGTGGGCTGCTTGTGTTCAACATGTGAGGCATGTGGCGCACTGTGTATGGTCACAGGGAGGATACTTGAGGCTCAATCATGCAGTTTAGACACTTGCAGTAACACAGATACCAAAATGGAAGCTGAGCAGACCAGATAATAGCAAAATTGTCTGCTCTGCTGCAGGTGTACTGCCACGGTGGCCTGGATGTGCTGCAAGATGAGTTTGGGCCTGTACTGCTGCAGTACAAGCAGTACTTCCCGGGCCAAGAGGAGCAAGACCGCAGCGGCGAAGCACGTATGTTGAGTAATGGTCAGGCAATGGTGATATTCGTGCAGCTTGCTGTGTGTTGCATTGTCCTGCATGTTCTTGGTCATTCTTTGGTTTGAAGGCGGTTTGGGTGGCAGTGGGGCAGTACAAGACAATAGTGAGGAGGGAGGCGAGGGTGCAAGAGGGAGTAGCTGCTGTCACCAACTGCAACCAGCCGAGCCTCATCACTTGCTACTGCACTTACTGTTTGTTTGCTGCTGCGCATCAAATTCCTTATGCTTGTGTGCAGCTGTCCAGTCCTTCCGAGCCATTGATGACTTGAAGCCGGGCGAGTCGATGACGTGTCAGGGCCTGTTCATCTCCTGCCTGTTTGACGCAGCAGAGCACACCACGGAGACATATCAGGTGAGTGAGGGGCACGAAGTTATGTACGCATCACGGGTATATCATACGAGCAGTCAGTCAACATGGGCACAGAACATGATATTGGAGTTGTGACAATGGGTCAGGGCGCTAGGTGCGCTAGCATTGGCAGCGTTGTTTGGTCCTACCCTGCAGGTGCGCTTGGGGCCTGTGCAGTCACGACCTTGACATGTATTCCAACCCCGCACACATGTACATCTTTACGCCAAAGGACTGGTGCGTTGGGTGGGGTCGCACGATGTTCCTACCAAGGTCTTGTGCATTGGTTACAGCCTTGCCTGTCATTCTTGGCAGTGGAATGGCTCTTTGTAATGGCATTGTTCTGGCACCGCGCACCCGCCAACCGTCAATGCAATACCCTACTCGCTGCCCTGCCTACGCTCCGCCCACACTTGCTGTTGCTGCAGTGTTCCAGCGTCAACGTCAACATGTGGCGTGAGTCCGTCCTGCTGCTGCGCGCATTATGGGACGCTGTGCCGGCCATCCGCCCCGTGTACATCAGGTTCATAGGGGGCATGGAGGAGCTGTATGCAGACGCAAAACGGTGAGCAAAAATACAGGCACGCATGTGCGGG
Organism: Desmodesmus armatus; assembly: GCA_007449985.2. NCBI lineage: Eukaryota > Viridiplantae > Chlorophyta > Chlorophyceae > Sphaeropleales > Scenedesmaceae > Desmodesmus > Desmodesmus armatus. The sequence goes on from VIIQ02000709.1 coordinate 78,898, forward strand.
CGTGTGCTAATGCGGTGTGCATGTTGGTGGGCAAGGGCAATATGATGGAATGGAGTTTGTGCCAAAAACACGGTGCACAAGGGCCATGTGCTGGAGTGGATTTTGTGTGGATGAGTAGGCACATTTTGTTATTGTTCTGGCATGTTCAGCCCCCATCCGCACAGTGTCTGCAGGCGCACTGGCATGTGCAGGTGATGGCGGTTTGTCATGCAGCAAGCACTACATAGTGCCGTCGTATCTCGCCAAAGCACTATTCATGCTTTTAACATCACTGGCCTCATTTTGCTCTTTGACACGCAATTGCCTCACCTGATCCCACACTCACTCAAGACTGGTCGTCTCTGACACCTGTCTCGGCCCTTCCAACAGGCGCAGGAGCCCGCAAGAGCAGAAGATGTGGCACGGCATGCTCATGCGTAGTGCAATTTGGGAAAGCTGCAGGCAAAAGGGGGTACCCTACCTGCCGCAGTCGCAGTTCCTGTCGCTGCTGAAGCAGGGAGAGGACGAGATCATAGTAGCATTGTGCACCCTTGCCAAGCGGGTCTCCTAAGGAGGTTCCTGGCGCCTTGAGTCACGCAGCCGTCAGGACCCTGAGTGATGCCAGCACAAGCCCGAGCAGCACTGCCAACAACAGCTTCAAGACCACCAGCAGCAGTAGCAGCCGGGAACCGCAGCAGGTGCCCCGATCACCTCTGCTGCAGGGCGGCCTGGCTTACAACCAGCAGCTGGTGCTGCTGTTGCTCGTGGTGCAGCGGCCTGCAGCAGTGCTGCTGCTGCCGTCGTCACAATACTGCTGCTACCAGGCGTGCAGCTTTCCGGCGCCTCCTCTGCTCAGCACAGTGCACCAACGGAGGAGCACATCACATTGTTCATGACAGAGGGTATGCGCCCGCTCAGCAGGCTGCTGCCCGTAGATGCCACAGCAGCATAATGCGATAGTTCAAGGAGGGCGTCAGGCAGTCCATGCCGGCATGGGGTGTTGCTGATGGGCACACTGCAGGGGGGTCAATTTGATCAGGTGATGTACCTGTGTACCTGCAGGCAGCTATTGAAGGCAGGCAGCTCAGTATGGCTATGGCGGCTGAGACTCACCTCATAGATGCCAGGGATGTGTGCCGTCAAGGAGATTGTTTTGTTATGGGGTTGAGGTTGAGGTTGTATGGGTCCGTGCCTGCTGGCTACGATCAATGTAACACGGGTGCTCTGGCAACATGTCAGCATGTGCAGTTGTATGAGCGGCAGACCTTCAGCACAGTGCTGTTGATCCAGCTACTATACAGCCAAGGCAATGCACTTGCATGGGTGCGGCGACGTATCATCAAGCAACAGGGATATTGCCTTCATCCTTGACTGGCAGTGCAAAGTCACGTGCACCTTGCCATGAGCATCAAAACTGTACTGGAGGCACTGACTGCAAAGTCCTGAGGGTGGTTGGGTGCCATGCAGCTGGCCGCCATCACGGTGCTTGATGATCTCGATGGCCGCCATCGGCACAGAGTAGCGTTTGAAAAGAATCGGTTCATCAAGTTTCTTTGAGAGAAGGGTGGGCAGGGAGCGGGTAAATGTTTGGAGGGCCATTAGGGGGTGCTACTGAGATTTGGCCTACTCTGCCAGGAAACGGTGCTGGGGGGGGAGGTTCAATTTGCCGTGGCCCCCAAGGGAGCGACTACAAGCGACTACTTGTGCAACCGTGCTTGCAAGAAAAATGTTTATCCGGTTCCTTCAAAACGCCACGCAAAAAGCTGCCCTGTGGTGTATCGTTGACGTCAAGATGGCGATGCGTTTTGCTGCTGGTGATCTGGTGGCTGCTGGTCACTATCAAGCAACACGTGGTGGATAGAATGCGTCCTATGTTGTGTGCAGTGCTTGTCATGTTGTCGGAAACCGCTTGAAGCCAGTAGTTATTGCCCCACAACAGCTGTCAACCAACCCTTTCAAACCAGCGCTGCAACAGTTGGGCTCCTGAAGCCTTTGTCAGACAGCACTCAACTCAGCTGGCACTTACGGATGCACAGCAGAATGTGTCAAAAACGTTGTGCGAAGGCTTTGGGCTGGCATAGATGAGAACATTGTGCCGCACACGAGTGTGCAGTGCTGGCCCAGCCCCAGTGGGGCTAGCCATCGTGCACGTGCATGCGGGTACAGTGGGTGCAGCGTGTACGCTCCTCAGCAGCAGCTGTGGTGATGCTTGTTCCCACCCCAGCAAGGTTGTGATGAGATTCAGGCTCTGCTGAAGCTGACTGAAACAGCTGTAAGCTGAGTGAAACACTGCTGAATCACTAGCACAGTAAGCGGGGTCTCTGAGCGTCAAAGCTCACAAATGAACAGACTCAATGGGGTATGTGACTTGTTACAGGACACCGACAACCCTCCTTATCCTAGCGCTCCTGCCTTTCGGTCTGTCCATCGTCAGAAGCAAACAGGACGCTTTAGTATGCCCAATGTTGCAAGGGCGCAAATAAACGTACGGCAGTCAAAGCATGTCATTACCGATGCTCTAGCGCATGACTATGCAACAGGTTGCAGTAAAGATGCGCACGACACAATAGCACAAATGTACTCTTGTATAATGACACTGCAAATAGCCCAAACAGTGCAGTCCGCACTGTGGCCAATACAACAGGCTGTGCGCGTAACGCAACTCAGGCCTGTGTACGCTGTGAATGCTCGAGTAAATACTAACTCATGCACGCACAACATAACGTGTGCAAACCGTATGCAGCTGTGCCGAATAACCAGTCACCATGCACAAGGTGCAACTAGATGTGACCAGCACTCATGTTCATGTTCATGTCTCGTAGCAGGATGTGACTGGAACTAGCTTGGACAGCAGTAAATCACAGCACTCCCTCGCCAGGAACAGCCTGCTACAGCACTCCAAGTGCTTCAAACTAAACTGAGGATCATAGCGCAACTGGAGGTCCAAGCAAAACCAAAGGTGTGAAACACCATGATTGCTGTAGTGGTGGTCTGTATCGAACAGGGCCAACATCCAATGAAGTTCACCTCACAACTGGAAACATGCCATGCCTAAGATGGCATCAGTCAGAAACAAGTCTTCTTGCTTGCTGACAGTCAAAAACATCGGTCATGTGGTAAAACAACCACGTACTCAGCTTGAAACGAAAAAGGTCGCATTGGGATAAAGTCCTAAGTACCCAATAACTTCCATTCCATAAGCCTTCACCAGTGATGGGACCCGCAAAGCAAAACACTGGGCAGGTAGCCGGGTAGTAGATGTCCTCCTTCTGGTAATTGCTCCCTCGGTGTCTTATCCTCAGTAGGTGGTAGGTAGCAGGTAGAAGTGAGTGTGTAGCCATTCTCCTCGTAGCTGTACTTCTCACTGTGTGTAGCTTTACTCCTCAGTACACTTGTATGTTGCTCCTCTTCACGTGTTGCTCCTCTTGGTGCAGTCTTCAGTAGAACGTGGTAACACAAAGCACTTACGTGCTAACAGCATCCAAAGCTGTTCCTGTCGGCAGTTGTATCCAGTGTGACTCACTCCTGTCAGCAACTGTGCGACATACTGTGGCTAGTGTGTAGCCTGAAGCAGGGTTGCTTCACCGTGTGTAGACGTTCTTCTCCTCTGAAGTCGCTCTTGTGTTGACTTGTACTTGCTTGTCAAAGGTAGGCAGCTTGGTATCTTGAGCGGTAGTCAGGGGAGTCTGGGCCACAACAGTAATATCGCTGTTGCCACATTGGAAGAGGGCTTGTACTTGGCGTTGTCAGCCTTCAGTCTCTTGAAGTCACCTCCTTGCTCGGGCTTCATCTTGGGCTTGGTCAATTGAAGCCGTTGCTCCACGTCGTTCCAGTAGAGCATCTTGTGGTAGGTACTCTTGCGCTTGTACTGTGGTCAGGGGCTTGTTCTTGCACCGTAGTCTGGCCTGGTGTAGATCACTTGTGCTTGGTGCTTCGGGATGGTAGTCCTTGTCTTCTTGGTGGTTGCTTGTCAACTTGACAGCTTGAAGCTCTTGATGTACTTTCTTCACTTGCAGTTGCAGGTGGCTTGCACTCGGTAGGCTTGTGTTGCCTAGTCTTCTTGTAGCTCGTAGAAGGTGTGCTTGTCAGTCTTGTCGGATGTCTTGAGCTGCTTGCTCCTTGTCAGTCTTGGGCTTGCACAGGGATGTGCTTGGGCTTCTTCTTCTTAAGGGTGTACTGTTGCACCACTTGTACCACTTGTCTTCCCTTTGGGCGTGTACTTGCGCTTGTACTTGTCAGTTGTAGTAGCTGCAGCTGGGCGTCCCCAGTACTGCTCCTTTACTGACGTGATGTACCTGGCTCAAAGTAGTCGTTTCTTGCAGCCTGCCTTGCAGTAGCCTGCCAAGGTCATGCACTGCTGCTTGTGGTAGCTGTACCTCCTTCGGGGTAGCTGGAAGCTTGCTTGCTTCGCCTGTACGACGTTTCTTGTCGTTACACTTGTCGATCCTTGCCTGGATGACTTGTCGTTTCTTGTGTAGCCGGTCTTCTCCTGACCTGGCTTCTGGGCAGCGTGAGCTGCGCCTGTAACGTAAATCCAGCGTTTCGTCAGTAGAAACGCGTATTGTAGCCGGTCCTGCTTGACCACTACTCTGTTGACGCTGCAGCAAGCGGAGTAGCGCAGTGGAAGCGTGATGGGCTCATAACCTGATGAGATTCAGGCTCTGCTGAAGCTGACTGAAACAGCTGTAAGCTGAGTGAAACACTGCTGAATCACTAGCACAGTAAGCGGGGTCTCTGAGCGTCAAAGCTCACAAATGAACAGACTCAATGGGGTATGTGACTTGTTACAGGACACCGACAACCCTCCTTATCCTAGCGCTCCTGCCTTTCGGTCTGTCCATCGTCAGAAGCAAACAGGACGCTTTAGTATGCCCAATGTTGCAAGGGCGCAAATAAACGTACGGCAGTCAAAGCATGTCATTACCGATGCTCTAGCGCATGACTATGCAACAGGTTGCAGTAAAGATGCGCACGACACAATAGCACAAATGTACTCTTGTATAATGACACTGCAAATAGCCCAAACAGTGCAGTCCGCACTGTGGCCAATACAACAGGCTGTGCGCGTAACGCAACTCAGGCCTGTGTACGCTGTGAATGCTCGAGTAAATACTAACTCATGCACGCACAACATAACGTGTGCAAACCGTATGCAGCTGTGCCGAATAACCAGTCACCATGCACAAGGTGCAACTAGATGTGACCAGCACTCATGTTCATGTTCATGTCTCGTAGCAGGATGTGACTGGAACTAGCTTGGACAGCAGTAAATCACAGCAGGTTGTGGGTCGCATGCGTGGCAGTTGAGCGGTTTGGGATGTTGGGCTGTTGGTGCAGGGAGGTTGGAGAACGGGATGTTACGATCAAGCAATGCAGCTTGCTGTTGACGCAGCATAATGGGCGGAGTGTGCAGTGCTGGGGCAAGCCATTGTGCATGTGGTACAGTGTGTATTCTCCTGCTTGGGCAACAGCCCTGTTGCAATAGCTAGCTGTGGTTTTGCCTGCGCCTTCCCCAGCAGGCTGGTTGGGCCGCATGCGCGGCAGTTGGGCTGCTGGCCCCATATACTCTTGGGCTATGCGGGTTGGGGTTCACGAGGTTGTCATCCAGCAGCGCCGTGCTGATGGTTTCAGCAGTGTACTAGTACTAAAGCAGCACACTGGCTAGTGTGTAGCGCTGCGGCACGTCACCTGCGCTCATGCTGGGGAATGATGCACAACAAGCTTGCTGACGAGCTTGTTGTGCGGCAGCGGTTACAGTACGGGGCATTGCATGTGCATGGAAGTGTTCATGAGCCTCAGGCTTGTATGGTGTACACCGGCTCCAGAAGGTAGAAGTGCTCCAGTAGGCAACATAACTGTGTCTAACATTGAGGTTGTGCATGCCATGGGTTGTGCGCCCTGACTGGGCAACCCTCACACTGATGGCATCAGGCATGAGAAACCCAGACTACTAGAGCCTACAACAGCACAGCACAGCTTACCCAAACCTTATCAACAGCCACAGCTGCAGCCAGCACAGCACAGCTTACCCAAACCCAGCACAGGTTATCTGTCCCAGCCGCTCGTAACAGTTTACCTACTGCCAGGTCCAGTAACTGTCCAGTAACTGTCCAGTAAAGCCCCCCACACCAGTTTATCTGCCAGTAATGGTCAGGTTAAGTACCCCTTTGGTTGGTAGGGCTGGTGGCACTGCAGCTGACAGATGCAGCTGCTGCAGGACGCTTCCTAGGGTAGCAGGCGCAGGGCATGGGCGCGGCATGGTGCAGGCAGAGGACCTCTAGGCATCAGGTGTGTAGCCATGTATGCAGCAAGGGCAAGGCGGGCCCCTCGGCAGACACTTTGGGCCACACCTGCACTGACATTACTAATGACACTGTCGGACAGTGTCAGTGCAGGCTGCCAGGCTGGCACCAAATGCGCAGGTGTGCCTGCATGGTGGCACCAGATAGACACAGTGTTTACAGAGCCATAACGCCTCTCGAGTTGGACCACCATGTAGTCCTGCAAGGATATGTCAAGCACGGAGATCGCTGCAATGTCATCTCCCTGCTGCATCCTGTGGCATGACGGGTGTGCGGCAGTGGCAACTTGTTCAACGGAACTGTCCGACACACAGATTCTGTGTGCATCTGCCGTCTCTCACTGCCGCCTGGCTGCTGCCGCTGTCTGCTGTCCCTGACCTGCCGCCCAGTGGGCGCAGGTGTCAAACTCGCAGGAGATGTGTGTGTATGCCACAGCAAAAAAGCAGCAGGAGACGCATCCTCAAGCTATGTTTGGTGTGGTGATGGGCGCTGCTAGGGGGCTGGTGGGCCCAGGGCACCCGCTCAGGCCGGCGCGCGAGTGAAGGCATTGCATGGTAGCAGCGCTGAGCACAGGCAGGGCGCTTGGGCAACCGTTGCAGGACGTTAATGTTGTCCAACACTTTCTTGCCGCTCCGTGTTTGGGGTGTGCTGTCTGGCTGTTCTGGTGGTGTGCAATGATGCCTTCGTGGCAGTCCAGCTGTGCTGTCAGCACAGTGCAGCAATTGCCCTGTGATGATTGTTTTTGGCGCATTCACCCGGTGTCGGTACAATGATGCACTGTGGTGCAATGTGGGACGCTATTTAATGATGCCTTGGGGGCATGTCCGACATGGCAGTGCCAACTTTGTGCACTGGACAGTGAAGGTCACACCGTGTTGGGTTTACTTTGGGTACTAACATGGCATGCCATGCTCGTGGCACGAGGCACTGTGTGCAGTTTGTACCTGGTGTGCGCATCATGCAGCCGCTGAGCTTGCCTGCATTACCCCACTGGCCGCTTGCACTACCACATGCCTTTCACTGAGTCTAGCCACTGCTGAGCTGTGCAGTGCATGTGTTACAGGGGGAGAAAGTGTCACGGTGTGCCCTCGACGGTTGAGGCTGCCGCAGCCGCTGTGCATGGTCCAGTCGTCTGTGTTGAAACCAAAACAAGCACCCCTGGAATGTACAGCACCTTTGGCAGGCCCTGCACCAGGAGCTTACAATCATCATGCATCCCATGCTCAGTATGATGCATGCACAGACTGATCCTTCCTTGGTGCCAGCTTGACTCAAGCAGCTACAGCATCATGCTGTATGATATGCCACTGTGCAGTACGCGTCTGGTAAGCCCACAATCGTATGAGCACAGATGTATGCATTGTTGCCGCTATTTCTCTGCCAGGTGCAGACACCCTTCTTTTACATGCAAGCCACGTGTGCCGCAAATCAGAGATGTTTCACTTAGCCAACAGTTAATGCAGCTGGTCAGCTGCTTGCATGTTTCCCCTTGTGCTGGCTACAAGTGGTGCATGTGTTGATTCTCAGCATGTTTTGTTACTTAGACATTATGATCACAAGCACATGTGATGAACAGTTGTGAATATTCCTTGGACCCCTCATTCAGCTTTGGTAAAGCAAGTTCAAGTTGTCAGCTGCTTTGGAACAAAGTGCTGCTGGCAAACGTTGAAAAGTGCCATCGTCCTGCCGCATTGCGCAAAATCTGCATTGAATGCGCCCAACAGCTTGCAGTTGACGCCTCAGCAATATGGCTGTGGCGTTCTTCCGATCAACCTGCAGTGTTATGCACCACCACAGTGGCAACCCTGCCACACGTTCATGCCAAAAAGCAGTGCTAGGCCGCTGAGGCTCAAGAATTCAAGCACTTGCTCAGTGCCAGCGGCTGGCACGGCGTTGACAAGGAGGTCTGCGGCCCTCAGGGCCCTCATGCTAATAAAGTCAGCGTCAGATGCATTGTAAGGTGACCATGACAGTTGTCACTCTCAAGGTGGCTGTGCAGCCGCTGCACAATGACACATCTGTGAGAACATCGACAGCACCACCAATCCTGCGGGGCTGTGAATTTGTATCAGCACACCAGAAAGCTGGCTGCAAAAGTCACATGCGTCTGGGTCGAAAGTGCATATTGTCAGACCCTTGAGCTTGCATGTACACCCAGCATACGCATACACACAGTATGCGACAGTGTCTGCACTGATTGGCAGGAACAAACAGTGCTCTGTCAGATCAAGGCATCAGCCACACACAGGAAGATCAGGGTGCCTTATGAATGCGCAAAGAAAATTACCAGAACACACCGCATGGTGTGACATACAGGAATGCCTGACCATGCAGCAGCCTGCTGAGCAACATTGCCAGATGTCCCAAACACAGCAACCCTGCAAATCTACCCTATTGCGGACTGAGTCGCACATTGTGACTGCAATTGCCATGAAAAACCACTCACAGACACTGGCCTGAACCCACACCAAGAAAGCAGGCCAGATCTGCTTTCCAGACCAGATGTTGACTCAGCCTAGTAGGCTGCTGCAGTGTGCTGCAAAAACAATGTGTGAGCTTGATGAAACCTATGACAGGCCTTTGCAGGGCACCCTTCAGCCCTGTGCCCATGCACCAGCACTCCGGCCACTTAGACCAGCCTGCTCAAAGCCAATAGACACACACCTGCCCGCATGCTCTCACAGGTGCAGGTGCAGCACCTCCTGCAGCATGGTGCTGACCACGCCCTTCTGCAGCCTCAGCTGCTTCAGGGCCTCCTGCGCCACAGCTGCTGCTGCCTGCGCCTCCCCATGCGCTCCCTCGCCCCTCGCAAACCTCGCCTATTGCGCGTGCCTCCATGACAGCTGCCAGGTGCTCCTGGACGCTTGCGTACGCTGCCTGGGCCTCGGCAATACAATCGGCAGCGCCAGGGAGGAGCTTGAAGGCCTCCAGCTTCTGCAGTGTGCTCTGGGTGGCATCTGCTGCCTCGACCGCGTCGTCTGCGCACTGTTTGATGGCCTTGCGAGACCTGATGTTGGCATGGTAGTTGGACTTTTTGTTGCGCTTCTTTTTCTTCGTCCTGGAGCTGCTGCCTGCTGCCTGCTGGATCGTCACCTCCTCCTGCTGGACTGTCACCTCCTCCTCATCTGATGAGTCGTCCTGCTCCTCATACTCATCATCACTGATGTAGGGCGCGTCCTGCTGAGCTGCAGCCACACCATCTCCTGTGCTGGGGGCAGCTGCGTCCCGCTGCTGTGTCGAGTCCTGTGACTCCTGCACATGCGCAGGAACAGCACATGACACGCAATGTAACTCAGCACAGGCATTGCGTGCAGGCATATGATTGACACAGCAAGAGCTGCAGGATCAGAAATCTTGAGCCAGGAGGTTCCTGCGTTGCTCTAATCTGTCCTGCACAGCCCGCAGTGCATCATCCTGGCAGGACTGAAGGGCACCTGTGGGGTGCTGTGCTGGCCTGCTGTTTGCTGTGTTGCAGCCATGCTTCGAGAAAACACCAGGTTGCTTCAGGTGCGCCCCAGCACACGTGCAGGGTGCAAGAGACGCAGCGCCTGGACTACTCAAACCACCACTGCAGGTCCATCACACTCACCACTTCATGCAGCTGACCAGCCTTCTCCTGCTGCTTCCGCGCTGCCCTGCAGACATCACAGTGGCAGGGGTGTGTCAGCACACATGGGATGTACCCATTGCAGAGGTTCTGCTGCACATGCTCAGCACAAGGCACAGTGTCCACACGATGGCCTCGATCACCTTTCAGCAGCTCCTCTGCAGTCCAGCTGGAGTGCCTCAATCCTGGGGTACTTGGAGCACCTGGCAGGACTCTTCACCCTTTTGCGGCCCACTATGCGACTCATGACTGCCGTCCCCATCACGTTCACAAGGCCAAGACGATGCTGAGACGCACTTAGCAGCTGATGGGGCCAGGGAGTGCAACACCAGGAGGTGCTGCTGTGACAGGTGAATGATGACAGACGGTGTTGTGCACGCCGTTTTACACCTAAGCTGGCGTTGATGTGAGATCAAAACTCAGATTTTCAGCAGTACTGCATACGAAACAAGGTAAGCTCAACTCAGCTGTCAGTTTGACTCACCATTACTCACCGTCACACAGTGACAATGACATAATCTTTGTGCTTGCTCGAACTCGCTAATGTTGCCTGAATTTATTTTTGTTTTTGCATCGATAGTTTGGAGGAACTCCAGCTTGATTGAAGCAGCTGTTGCACTGGGGTTGGCCCTCACCTGGGGTAGGCCCTTACTACCCCTGGCCCTCACATCTGGGTGGGTGGGGGCACCCACATGTCGTTGTCTATCAGTCTGCTGCTATCATGACTGCTGAAGTAGTAGCTTCAAGCTCGTGCTGGATCGCTAGGCTCACATGTTGTTACACCCAAGGGTATTCAATTCACTCCCAGCATCACACAACAACAGGTGAAATTGGTGTGCCAGGCTGGCATGCCTACCAGGTCTGCTGCCAAAACCAACTGCCTGACTGCTTTACAGGTGCGCTAGACACGTCAATCTGCTGCTTGACAGTCCTTATTGACGGTGCTGTTTTGATTTGGGGTCGCATGCCACCGTGTGACAAGCGCTGCTGCTGCTGTGTCATTGTTGCAGGGTTGAAGGAGGCGCAGCTGACAGGCCAGGAGCAACTTGTGTTCGGGACGCAGGTTCAGACGCTGCCTAGTAAATGTGAAGTGGAGTCAGTAAGCAGCTGACCACTCAGGCGCTGCACACTCAACTGAGTGGTGTTGCGCGCTCAGTGCGTCCAAGGTGCACCTGGGGCCTTTGCTGTGCCACTCAGCAGAAGCACAGCAGCATCACAGCAACCACAGCTGTGGCACAGCAGCCGCAGCTGGCCAGGCTGGTGCGCAACTCTTATGTTCAAGGAGTGGACAGCGCTAACATGGTGAGTGTTCTCGCAAACACACTCTTGCCAAATGTTGCCTGATCCCTAGTTGTTGCTTTCCACAGCTGCACCAACCCTCTCCGCAGGCTGTCATGCTGAATCAAACAATTCAGCGACACGCCACGCCCCCATGCATGTGTCAGGCTCCCTGGCTCTCAGCACCAACAGACAGCGGCTACATGAGGCAGCGGCTGGTGTTGCTGATCGCGCAGCTGCTGGCCCACCGCTGCAGTGATTGATGTGCAGCTTTGTACTGCTATTTTGCTGCTGTTGTACTGCTGTACTGGTGTCCATGGACATGGATGGTTTGCAGTACAGCAGCGCCAGCCTGTCAGGCTTGCTGTGAGGCGTACTGAGTGTGCTGACCAGCTTACAGAGTGCAGGGGACTGCATTTGGCAGCCCCAGCCATGCAGCTTCACTGGGGCTGTGTCCCACACCAAACCCTACACCAATGCTATCGCACTTTGTGGTGGTGTGGCTTGCTGTGCAGGATGCTGGTGGTGAGCCTGTGTGGAGCGACAGTGCAACCGTTGCATCTGGGCCAGATAGGCAATGCAGCAGCAGCGCACGCAGAGTGAGCCTTCCAGATGACTGCAGGTGTTGCGGTACTCTGCTGCAGGCCTTCTGCAAGGAGACAGATGGTGGAGGCGGCCAGACCTGAAATTCCTGGTGAGTTTGAGGTTGCGAGCTGATGGGGGTTGCTGGAGCCAGGCGGGGAGAAGGGTGCAACAATCGGATTCTGACGGGAAAGGAGGATGTGTCTCCCTTGCGCGGGGGGGGGGGGGGGGGGGGGGTGCAAGCAACAGGGTGTCAACTGGACGCCAAGCAGTAGCACTGGCAGCAGCCCAGCCTGCATGCACCTTCTGTCAGGGCTGCAGGGCCTGTCAGATTTTCCAGTGACATGGGAGCTTTCACTTGCAGCAATGTGTGCGGTGATGTACATGACAGCCACCCCTTCTTCCATCCATTCCAGCAGGTCTGGCTGCGCTCTTGAAGCTTGTGCGGCACTGGGCTGGGCTTTGCAGTTTTGGACGGACAGTAGCTGCAGCTTCACCAATCCTGACTGTGTGGGCAGCATGCATGCAGTGACCAGCAGGTTGTGTGCGCTTGCGGCAGGTGCCAATTGTGCCCCCGACCTGATGTCACCCCAGGCTGGGCTCAACCTTGCCATTGCTGCCTGTGCTTGCTGTGTTGCAGGGTATGAGGCACACAGCACGTGCAGGTGCCTTGGCCCAACCAGAGCACCCAGGCGACGTGGCTCATCACAAGCTCAAGAAAATGAGCAGCCGGCGCTCGACCGACCAGCCCCACGCCAGCATAGCGTTGATCTTGGCCAAACACCAACGGTGACCCACCTTGCCACCAGGGGTGCACATGTGCCACAGTGCAGTAGGCTGATTGCACTGGGGGAGTCAGCTGCAAGCAGGTGAGGCCAGTGCAGCCTGCAGGCACGGAGTGCTGGCACATGTTGACTTGGACCACTTGGACGTCACAGAGCCTTGCGCGCTGGTCAGGACAGCTGCTGTCAAGTTTGCGGTGAGCTTGTGCATTGTCTGTCACAAGCAGATGCCCGCACTCGACACCCATATGTGTGCTGTTGGTTCCTTGGTTTCCCTGCTGCAGGCGCACATCACTTTTACCAAGTGGTGGGGAGCAATTTGAGGCCCCAGCTGTGCTTGCGCAGAGGGCAGTCAGTGTCTGACCAGGTAGGGCAAGGCTCGCTGTTTCAGCATGCAGCAGTCGCCAGCATATGCAGCAGTTGCCAGCATCTGCAGCGGCCACTGGACAGCCATGTCAGATGCTGTTGTGTACGGCTTGGTAACCATCTACGTTGTGATGGAGTTCTGCAGCCTCACTCTTGTGCTGTTCGTGGCGGGGTGTCTGTCCTGGAGACTTCTAAGCTCACTGGCGTGGCTGCTGTCCTGCCTGTGTTTCACAGGTCCTGGTGCAAGCAGTGAAGCCACAATGCGAGCCATGCATAAGGGGCTGCAGCAGGGGCCAGCGCATAATGCAGGGAGTGTGGCATCAGTGCCGTGCAGGGCACAGCTTGATGCTGCCCAGTGGTCAGCTTGCGCGGCTTTCAGCACGCTATGGGCTTGTCAAGTGTGAGCAAGCCATCGTGTGCATAGCTGCACAGGCTGCTGTAGCTGCAGTGGCAGCAGTCAGTATAGAGAGTGTGTCTGATTGGAGTCAGTATAGAGAGTGTCTGATTGGCGGGAAACCGTTTTTTATTAGTAATGCCAGCTGCCAGTGGCAGCAGTGAGTGAGGGTGTTGTCCACATCGGGGCTTGTTCAAACCAGTGCACTTGCAGTGACAACAAGCGATCCGTGCATGTGGGTGTACACCCACACATGTGTCCTGTCACTTGGTTGTGTACCGCAAAATGCCAGCTCCAGCTGAGAGTGGTGAACAGCTCCTGAAGATCTACCGTCGACAAGTTCAATTCTGTGCTTGAGTACAGTGGGTCTCAAAGCTTACACAACATGCTGGGTGCAGCTAGGTGGCATGGAGTTGTAGTGCACACACCGTTTCAGCCTGATACAGAACAGCTGGCTCAGGAATCCAGAATTGGGTGCATGGCCCTCAACTTGGGGGCCACATTGGCGTCAACATGACAGCACATGTTGTAGGCTACTGGCAGCTGTAAACTGCACAATGTCAAGCAAGGCCCTACTGTGTTACAACAGCAGCAGTCATGGCACCAAGGGAGTAGGGTGTCATGGTAGTAGAGGCGCACAAAAGAAGGGAGAGAACCCACATGCAGCCCTTGCATGTCACTCCTTTGGGTGGGGGGGGGGGGGGGGTGCTCAGAAACAGAGGAGGGGGGGGGGAGAAGGAGGCAAAGCTCAACAAGGAGCACATGCCAGTATTTTTGATATGCTGGCGCGCTAGCCCAAAGGCTTGACGCGCCCGTTTGAGGTACCGCAGTCATTGGTAACACCTGGGGCAGTTATCGAACCTGCCATCTCCCTGGCAGGCACATGGCCTTGCCAGGTTGCTCTTTCCGATTTGAGCTACCAGGGTTAGGCTGCCACGCCGTATAGGCATTGGCATCCTGTTCAGGTGCGTGCTGCTGCGCCAAGGCGCTGCTTGCTATTGCACCAATGTCGTGCAAGATGAGCGATATGCCAGATAAGCGCTGAGTGTGTGAAGGTGACAGTGACCTGTGGCTGCCGATCCCTTTTGCTACCCCCGCAGCCAGGGGAACACCGCACAGCTGGCTGTCCAACTGCTTGGTAACCTTTCGTGCCTGCAAGCTGAGATCTGGACGCGTATCATTCGGAGAATGGAAGCACACATGGGCCTGCGCCCGGATTGGATGAATGGATTACATCTCGACTGCTCTGGGCCGCTCAGCCCTTGGCTGGCGGCCTCAGCCTGATACTCTCGATCCTTTGCTTATGTGTGTGTGATTCAACGCGTGCCGTGCACCGGCACGCGCGCAGCCTTATGCTGTGAGTGCAGAATCTCAACAGACATAACAGACACTGCAAGTGCCACCTGGCACTCTGAGTGACAACCTGTCTTAGGGCACCACAAGCCCTCTGGAATGCTCTCCAACACACCTCAACTGATATTGCACAGCAGTGCAGCCCTAATCGGATGCATGACCCAATCGGGTATGACAGCTGTCGTGCAAGATGAGCGATATGCCAGATAAGCGCTGAGTGTGTGAAGGTGACAGTGACCTGTCCACACCCCCCCAAACACAACACACAGGCAAAGCAAGGCTGAGCATGTGTGAGGAGTTTGCTTCTCACAGGTCACACATAGAGTAGGATGCCACAACTGAAGCATAGGATGCACAACCGCAACACACCAACTGGGGGTACCGTCCATCACCCCCCTTGCACTTTGCCAAGGTCACATGCATCACGTGCACCAGCACAAGCCACTACTGCTGACACTTTCAGCACTCAGGTGCTGCACAACCTGCCCAATGACTGTTCCATCGTGTGTGCCTTTGCTTGGCACATCGCTGCTGCTGCTGCTGCGGCTAAGCATGGGCACGCCTAGCCTCGGTGGGGCTTGCTTTCCCACAATCTGGCTGCGCTCTTGCCCATCACTAACACAATGGAACCACTCTGCTCTATGGTGTGTGCTTTTGCTTGACACATCACCACTGCTACTGCTGCGGCTATGCATGGGCCGCCTGGCCTTGGTGGGGCTTGCTTTCCCACAATCTGGCTGCGCTCTTGCCCATCACTACACAAGGGGGACGCTGTGTCCACAGGTGCTTCCCTGCTGCATTTTGCACCCCTGCTGGATTCGCCACACTCTAATGTAGCACATGGAGGAGGGGCACTGCTGCTGACAAGCCTCTGCTGTGGTGTCCGGCTCTGGCGCTCTTCGCTCTGGCTCTGAGATCACTCCTCCAGTTCGGTCATGTAGCACGTTGTACGACGCTTTGACAACGCTGCAGGTCCTCTGCTGCCTCCATGCGAGCTCCCTGCTGTGGGACTACTGCTGCTGCTGCTGCTCCTGGTCCAAAACTGCTAGCTTGGGTGACTGCTGTGGCACTGCACACGACTGCATGGACCATGAAACAAAGCCAATAATCTCGATACTATCCTGCTGCAGAAACCCAGCTGCAAGGCACTACGGGCTTGACGCGTTGAATGTGGCTGCCGATCCCTTTTGCTACCCCCGCAGCCAGGGGAACACCGCACAGCTGGCTGTCCAACTGCTTGGTAACCTTTCGTGCCTGCAAGCTGAGATCTGGACGCGTATCATTCGGAGAATGGAAGCACACATGGGCCTGCGCCCGGATTGGATGAATGGATTACATCTCGACTGCTCTGGGCCGCTCAGCCCTTGGCTGGCGGCCTCAGCCTGATACTCTCGATCCTTTGCTTATGTGTGTGTGATTCAACGCGTGCCGTGCACCGGCACGCGCGCAGCCTTATGCTGTGAGTGCAGAATCTCAACAGACATAACAGACACTGCAAGTGCCACCTGGCACTCTGAGTGACAACCTGTCTTAGGGCACCACAAGCCCTCTGGAATGCTCTCCAACACACCTCAACTGATATTGCACAGCAGTGCAGCCCTAATCGGATGCATGACCCAATCGGGTATGACACCAAGGTTGGAGTGTGTGCAGCCAGACACAAGGTCTGGCCGCTGCGTCCCAAGCTTGAAAGCCTGGGGACACACACGGAGGCCGCATGCAGAGCATGCAACCCCCTTCAATCACCTCCCCCCTACCCTCCCTAGCACGAATGCTGTGGGAGTTGTTGCCTGCCTCCCCGAGCGGAGGCAGGTTGAAGGCATTGCTGCCTTAGTAGGACCAGGGCCACGAGGGCACCCAGTCCTCCACCAGCTTGGCAACAGCTGCAAAGGAGAAGCTGCTGTCTGCTGTGGACTCAGCTGCAGCGGCCTCGGCTGCTTGCTGCTGCAGCAGCAGAGCGGCCTCGGCTGCTTGCTGCTGCTGCAGGGCTGCTGCAGCTGCTGCCTCAGCTGCCTGCTGCTCCAGCAGTGGTGCATACTGCTGCTCCAGCTGCTGCACCTCCTGCTGCATCTGGCTGTACACCTCGTCCAGCTCGGCCATGAAGGGCGCGAGAAGCTCTGCCCTGGCCTCCACGGACTGCAAGCGGGCTGCCAGCTGGGCACGAGTGAGGGTGAAGTCGCTCATGGCCTCAGCTGCTTCCCTGTTGAGGGCATCGACCTGCCGGATGATGGAGGGAATCTCGGCCCTCCTCAGCTTGCTGTAGGAGACAAAGCCGGCACGACGCCTCTGAGGCTTCTCAGAAGCCTCACGGGGAGCCCTTCCCCAAACCGGGTGGGTGCTCTCCATGAACTCTGCGACCTCGGCCGAGATTGTCATGATTGGTATTGTTTGTTTGGTTGTTGGTAATAGGTGAATGTGTTTGTGAATGGTTGTGGAGTGGGCCACCTGGCGCCATTTATGCAGGGCGGGTGGCAAAGCCAAAGCTCAACTCTGAGCCCGAGCTCAGAGGCTGAGAACGCGCTCACCGTGCCTCAACTCGGACTCAGACTCAGAGTTGAGTCTGAGGCATTTCCAAATCGAGCTCAGGGCTTATAAGCAGCTTGCGACAACCTTGGAACGATAACTCAGTACGCACAATCGTTGCAACATACAGCCAACTTACTTTTATTCATCCAGATCTACAAGTTATCATGGCATCTGCACAGTTCGAAAGCCTTCTGGCCTTCTGGCGCCAGCTGGAGGCTGGTGACAGCCTGTCGCGGAGCTCATCGTGGCGCTCAAGTCCATCCCTTTCTCGTAGGCGGTCCTACAAGGATGTCCTTGTAGGCCGTCCTTCCTGCCAGTAGGCAGGCCCACATCAAGAGTCAGGTAGGGTGCATTGCCAGCATGACTTCAGTCCCCAGGTAGTGCAGCTGCTGTGTGCTTCTGCTGCTGTTGTTGCCCTTGCAGCGGGTCCTGTGGTGTTGCCCCCTAGAGGGCTTCCACACAGTCAGCACTGAGCCCCACTACAATCATACTGAGGGGAGTGCTGGTGGGTGGGAAGGGTCTAGGTCCTTCCTGCATTCCAGGCTCTTGAGCTTGGGGTGCATGGCCTCACTGAGGGGCCTACACCTGGGCCTACTGTGTGTTGGTGCAAGATGGCGATGAAGTGTGCACGGCTGTACTATCATGGAGCTGCTGTTGTGAGGGCGGTGCGCTCACACCACCCGGTCCTTGTGACCAACCAACCAAAAACGGTGTCTTTCGACACCACCATACCCTTGGAAAGGGTTGTTACGGGCTGTTCATGACTTGTTTGGGTCTGTCACACTGGCACTCTACTACTGGACTGCACAAATGAGCACCACAACTGTGCATGCTTCTCGGGACTTGCTGTGCATTGAATGCTACTCGCACTCTGTCGCATCATCACTCTGCTGATTTGAATGATCATGTGCAACATACACCTGCAGCTGCCAACACCTGCGTGTTAATAGAGATAGCTGCTGGCTGCATGGGTGACAAGGTCCATACACATATACACTTCTGCAGAGACCTGCAAGCGGCTACACACTGTGTGCTATGACAAACCAAGAGGAGCTGCATACCAACTCATGTACAGCTGTAGGTTACACGTAGCCCATTGCAAACAGGCTCGCATGCAGTCACCGTCCAGCTGATGGTTGGTAGCGATGGAAAGCAACCACCCAGATGCACACCCTGTGCTGTACGTGCGTGTTATACACACCAAAGTAAGGCATCACTGTTGCATTGTGACACAGCGTTGTGCGAATGACGTTACATGCCGCAAACCGTTGGCAGTGCCTGCCGAAACATCCTCACAAGATCACCAGTTGGCAGCTGCAGCTACTGCAGCCTGCTCAATTGATCACTTAGCGCTTGCTCAACCCCCTCCCTCACAGGCCCCTAGCTGCCGCCAGCAACAAGGACCACCATATGAGCCAGCTGCGCAGCGCTTCAACTGTGTGCCTGCTGCTGGGCCCAACAGCTGCCCTCATGGCTCAGGTCACCTAGCATCACTGCTTGCACGCCAGAACCTGCAACGGCACATGCAGTTGTCGCACACGTCATCATTTAGCACATAGGTATGTAATCATGACATACAGTCCTGCTTGGCACAACAGATCCAGGCAACGGACCAGCACTGTGTCATACTTGTCAAGCCTCCTGGAGGCACATAGCGCGCAGGGCTGGGTGCTCCTGGCTGTTGCCAAGGCTTGCTGCTGTGCCGGTGCTGTCGTTGCCAGTAGCAGTGCAGCAGCTGCTGTGCTGGCGCTTGCTGCTGCAGCAGCTGCTGCCACTGCATTGCCTGAAGTTTGCTCAAGCAGCCCCTCTGCCCTGCTGTGACAAGCAAGCCTGCTGCTGCTGTTGAGGCAGAACCACTGTGCTACACTCGCTCCCCACCCCCCCACCCCCGGCCGTGCGCTCTCCACTGTCTACTGAGGTAGTACCATAGCATACCCAACCCTTGTTGAGCAGAAAGCCGTGCCCTCACCGCAGCAACCAGTTGCAGGGCCCAACAAGGGTTTAGGCAACACATGCACACTGATCCACAACACCCCTCCCACAACCTGCAACCCAACCCAGCCCCACTTTCACCCCTAAACAGTGGCTGTTGCCATGTGCAGATGGCACCTGCAGAAAAATCAGCTGTGCCTTACCTTGTCGTACTGGTCAGGTCAGCTGGGGTACAATCCTGATGTGCAGCTGCATCTCAGGGTGTTGCTCGCCAGCGGCGGGGCAGTACAGTTTTGGTAGGAAGTTGTAGCGCAACAACAGACACCTGCAAGAAGGCCGCAATCAGCATACACACAGCCTGCTGTTGCTCCATTGCTATGTGCTGGCATGCCACAACCAGCAAAAACACTCCCACTGCAAGTTGCAAAGAACAAGAGGACTTTTCCCAAGCGTGCTGAACAGAATCACAGCTCAAACTAGCAGAAAACTGACACCGCTGCTGCCAGTCCCTGCTCCTTGACCAGACAGCATGCAGCTGCTGTGCTGGCACACCACACACATTCAGAAGCATGATGCACTTCAGGCGGGCCCTTCAGCGCTGCTGCGGGTTTGAGCTGACAGCAGGCATCACCCACCAGGTTGAATGCCCCAGCACACTCGCCCAAAGACCCCCCCCCCAACACACACGCACTCAAGTACATGTACAACGAGAAGCAGCGAGGCTCTGCATACATGTACTGAGCAGTCGCAGGGTGCCACACAGTCACCCAGCAGGCGTTCCCACCTGCTTGCAACAGAAGACTGGCGCACCCAGCAAAACAGCACTGACACAGTGCCACTGTGCGCCACAGGTGCAGCCTCCAGGTACAGTGACAGTCTGACGATGAGCATGGTGAATCACCAGTGGTGATCGGTCCACACCTGACGGAGCGGCTTTATTGCTGACACTGTGGTCAAATCAAGCCACGACACAGATTGTGGCGGCACCATTGCCCTGCACATGCCCGCTCTGTGAACCCTTGAGGACATGACCACCAGGGCATTGGTGCATCCGCTGAAAGCTTTCCACTGCCTGCAAGCTCCGCTTCCTGAAAACCTCCCCCTGGCATCACCATTTCCCAGCCACCCTTACCAAAAACAAACAGTACTCACCGCACACGTCATCTTACAGCATGAGGCTGTTCAGCCTTCCAAAGAATGCAGCAGGGGGCCGCCATGCACTGCATCAAATAGCGCGCCAGCCGCATGGCCACTGCTGCCATGGCAGCAATGACTGCAGCTGTGGGATTCCAGAGGGGCTGCTGCTCTCAGGGCTAATTATAATGGTCACTGCTGTCACTGCTATCCTGCTGCTGCTGCTGCTACTGCTGCTGCCAAAGCAACGGTTGCTGCTGTCCTGTTACTGCCGCCGGCGAGGTTTTCGCTCCTGCTGATGTTGTTGTGGCTGCGCTGTTGTTGCTGCTGCAGCTGCAGTGGTGTGGGGCAGACAGGATCTTACAAAGTAATCAACGTCACTGCTGCATGCACCCAGAGGAGAGGGGTGGGGTCCAAGAATGAGCTACATCCCAGGCAGCCTCATTGGGGCTGCCCCCTTGAAGGGAGCACAGGCATCCTTGATGACACAGAGGGATGTAACAGAGTGAGTCATGGTGTGTCATCAGTTGAAAAGCTACCATTGCGTTGAAACGAAGTCGCTTCACTCCACAAGACTATTTAAGATATCCACAGACAAACACGTTTTCCAATACTTACTCAATTCATCGTCATCAGAGGCTGATGGGCACAGTCAGCACACAGATCACCTGCTGCAGATCTGCAATCCAATTGTCTCGTTGTGCCGTCAGCTTCCTTCTACTCCTTTAGCTTGGTGAGATCCAAGTTGCATTGCGACAGGTGCGACCCTTACTCCCTAGTCCGCAAGGGCTGGTTCATTCAGGTGCTGAAGCAGCTGCTGTGCTGTTGTACTGCAACTGGCACATGTGCCAGTTTCAGTTCCCATGTCCTCTGACCATGTGGTTTGCCATTACCTTGCATAATTACTTGTTTGGATTTGTACTGGTTTGCTGCTGTCGTTGCAGGGCGCCACGAATGTCCGACGAGCCAGCGTACTTCCCACTGCTGGCACTGCCAGACCCCTGCCTGCTGGCAGTGCTGCAGTGCTGTGCAGTGGAAGACCAGCGCAGCGTGCTCAGTGCTGCTAGGGAGCACAGCAGGCTGCACCAGGCAGCTGTGGCAGCGCTGTCCAGCATCAGCATAGCTGTGCCCGGACAGCAGCATGCGGATAGTGTGCTGCTGTACTTGGACAGGCACAGCAGCCATGTTAGCAGCCTGAAGCTGTGGGGGCCTGCAGGAGACCAGCTGACCCTTGCTCAGCTACCTTCCAGCCTGCAGCTGCACAGCCTGGAGCTTGCGAGGTGGGAGTTGCAGTTGATGCAGGGGAATGGCTTTCAGGGCGTGCTGGGGGCTGCCGCTGCTGGGCCACCACCCCTCAAACAGTTGCGGCTCGGTGATTGCACGCTGCTTGACGGGGTGGAGGCTCTTGAAGCAGCACTGCTGCAGCTGCCTGCACTGGAGCACCTCAGCCTTTGCAACATTTTCGATGAGGTGGCTGAAGCAGGGCTCTACTTCCCAAGCAGGGTGTTGCAGCAGCTGCCGCAGCTCACCTACCTTGAGCTGGCTGGAGTCAGTGTGCAGGGCCCTGGTGAGGCCGCCCGCGCCCTGCAGCCCCTGCAGGCGCTGACTCGGCTGGCCGACCTGCGGCTTGCAGTGGTAGATGTAGAGGCAGATGATGACTGGAATGATGACCTTTGGCTGTTGATCACTGACAGCATGCTGTCAAGTGCAGCCCATCTCACGCGCCTGGCGCTGACACGTTCTGTGTTTGTGCCAGGCGCTTTGGGCCACATCACCAAAGTGCAGCACCTGGTGTTAACAAACTGCATCGTGTGCCCGCATGTCGGTGCAGCGGAAAGCTTGGCGCCGCTGCTGTCCCAGCTGCAGCACCAGACGCAGCTGACACACTTGGACCTCAGGCACACCGTGCAGGCTGGTGATGAGCGCATCCCTCCTGCAGCTTACGCAGCACTGACAGCAAGCAGCAAGCTGCAGCGCCTCAGCATCAGCGGGTGCACACTGCCAGCAGGTGTCCTGCAGCTCCTGTTTCCTGCTGGCAGGCAGCTGCTGCACCTAACGTACCTCGACATCTCAGAGGTGCAGCAGGCGCCAAACGGTGCTGCCCAAGCATTGGAAGGCAGCCGCATTGTCAGCTGCTGCCCCAGCCTGCAGTCTTTGGACATGCGCTTATTGAGCTACGATGCACAGCAGCTGGTTGCACTGCAGGGGCTAAGCGGGCTGCACACGTTGCACCTGGTGGCTGGTATACCTGAACGTACAGGGAATGTCGGACACACACGGGAGTCTCTGCAGGCGGTGTGTCAGCTAACAGGGTTGAGGGAGCTGGAGCTGCGTGTCTACAGCTGGTATCCTAAAGAGCTGCTGCTCACACAGCTGCAGCAGCTGCAGCAACTGCAACATTTGACAGCACTGACCTACAGGAAGACGAGCTACTAGTACCAGTACTGCCTGTACTGCTCAAGCAGGAGGTGGGTTGCGCTTCTTTGAGCCTCGTTGGCTGTGCCTTGACTGATTTGAAGATCTGCGTCATGATTCTGGGTGCTTGATGTTGATGCTGACACCGCAAGCGCTGCCGATGTCACGCAATAAGCATACTTCTAATGTAGCTCCCTGCCTGCCGCTCCTGAACACCTCCCTGTGTCGCATTCTGTCACTTCATGTATGTCCCTGTGCTCATGTCGTGTACACGGATCGCGTTATGTGCAGGGCGCGGATGATGAGCCTGTGTGGCGGCAGCTGCAGCAGCTCTACCTGGGTGATGGTGGCCCGGATGTGGCTCAGCAGGCGGCTGCAGCACTGGCACAGTGACAGCTTCAAGCACCACTGCGGCGGTGGCGGCAGGGCGTGATACAGGTGACCCTGTGTAGGGGCAACGTTTTGGTCGGCATGATGGGCAAGGACTGGCGCAGTTGAAGGACTATGCACATGCAGCTTCACAGGGGCTGTTTCCAACACCGGATTTTTACACCATTGCTGTCACTGTTTGTGCTGCTGTGGCTTTGGCTGTGCAGGATGCTGGTGGTGAGCCTGTGTGGCGACAGCGGCAGTGGTGACCCAGTGCAACTCCAGACAGGCATCATGCAGCAGCGCGGACAGAGCGACTCACTCAGAGCCATCGTGTGGCAGAAGTCTGCTGCAGGCCTGCTGCAAACAGGCCTGCAGACGGTGGGGGTTGCGGCTGGGCCTGAAGTTTATGGTGAGCTTGAGGTTGCGGGCTGGTGGGATGTTGCTTACCTCCAGGGCTGAACCCTACGCGCAGAGCCTTCAGCATGTGCGTCACTTCGGCAGGCCCAAAACCTTGATGTGCAGGCGTGTAGTGCCGCACGGTGCATGATCTGCCGTCCTGGGTGCTGCAGCCTCCGCGGCACTGTATCACCCGTGCTGTTGTGAAAGGGCTGAAGTGGCTGTCGTCAAGCATTCATCTTGCTGGCAAGATGCACACTGAGCTTGCATTGGACCTTATGCCGCATGCAGCACATCACGCTGTGGCCCAACCGGGTATCATCTGGCTCACAGGCATTATGATAATGGCTGCTGTCTGGTCGCAGAGGTTTGACAAGCTAGAGAGGCTGCACAAGGCTGTGGCTGCGGGAGACAACAACTATGACTACGATGCTGCAAGCAGTGTCCTGCAGCACCGCCGTCAGCAGGTCAGCACAGCAGCTTGGCATCTTTGATGCAAGGGCTCCATCTGCGATGTGCTTGCCGCATGCAGTGCTGAACACTTTGATGTTTGCAACAACGCTTGCCTGCCACTACATGCCTTCCTTGCGCCATGCTGGTATGTACAATGCCACATGGTCCATGCGTGAAACACCGCTGTGCTGCTGTGACCCTTTCATAGTACCATTGACTAAACTTGACTGATGCCATGGCTGTTGCGCAGGTGGCGTCATTGGGCGCAGGTGCTGACACCGCTGTTGACAAGGCTGGCGCCAGCGATCACAAGGCAAGTCCTGATACTTCAGCCTAATTCAAGAGGCCCCCTTAGGGCCTAAGATCAAGGATAGCTGCCAGTTTCTTTGCAGGTCACCTGCAGCTAGGGTCATTGCTGCATGCACTGCATGTTCATATGACAACAGCCGCAGCAGTTTGGAAGTCTGACTGCACACTGCCGGCAGCTGCGCGCACCTGATGCTCCGGTAACGCATGCATGCAGTAGCTGCTGCTGTGCTGTGTCAGCACGACCTTGCCAACACATATGTTTACACAATGCCTTTTCCTGCAGGCACTGGCGGACGATGCCTACATGATGCCCACAGACGTGAGCCAGGTTAATGATGTGCCTGCTGGGGAGCCAGCATGCGGCCCAAAACCTACCCTGCCAGGCGATCCCCTGGCCACCTCCACAGCAGTCTCCACAGCCCAGCAGCCCAGCAAGCCAATGATTGCCACCAGCTCCAGCAGTGCACCCACTGTGAGCTTGTCGCCCCTCACCGGCCTCTTTGAGGGCCTGAAGAGCATTGTCTGGACAGCATGGACTGCATCCTCACCCACAAAGCAGCAGGCCATGCCTTGTGATGACCAGCAGGCTGCAGAGGCTGGTGACAGCTGCCCTGCGCACATTTGCGGCATGTGGTGATTGCGGCTGCTGAAGTCCGTATTTGTTGCGGCGGATTGTGGTTGTTTGGCCTGTTACAGCGGCTGAGTTGGAAGTTCTGCTTGGGTGAGCCCGGCTGCCACACCTGGCTCAGATGCCCCATCCTGCGAGTTCTGGATCTTTTTCCCCCTGATGGATTGACGTTTTCTCCAATTTGTGATGCACATACAGCGCGCAGGCCCCGCCAAGACTCCCGCTGGCGCCCTTGTGACCCGCACCATAGCTTCAGTTTTGTCACACACGTGTGCACCGTGTGCTAACAGGACATATTTCATGGTGTGAGGGAGTGCAGTGTAACAAGCTTGAGATTGATGGGTGGCCCAATATGGGGCTGTGGCTTGATTTGCTGCATGGCTCTGCTGAATGTCTCCAAGCTGTTCACTTGGGAAGATCACTGACAGGCAGCCGCTGCTGTCAGTGACAGGCAGCTGACAGCAATGGCAGTGCCTGCATGCGGCCTCGGCCTTGCCTGGGCTACTATCACGGCATCAGTCTGTTGCAAAGATCTATGTGTGGGTGATTATTGTGAATCAACTGGCATGCCGCTTGCAAGTGCAAGTTCAACCAGTGCGGCACTGGGTTGGGTATAAGTCTCTGGCTCTAAGCAAAGAACACACATACTGAAGTTGTTGTACAGGCTGGCACAGTAGAGGCAACAAACATGCAGTCAGAAAAGCCAAACTAGGAAAGTCAGCACACCTGAATTGTCTGCTGCAGTCAACTAACCTCAGCTCAGCCACACCAGCCCATGAGATGCGCAGCAGCAGGCGGCTGCTGTTTTTGCAAAGCAACCGGGAGTCCTACTCCCTGTGGTGACCAGCAACTGCAGCAGCGGCCACTGGCCCCTGGTGTGGCACACCTTGATACTGAGGAGCTGCTGCTGCTGCTGACCAGTATGGCGACAGTGCTTGCAAAAGCATCAGGCATTGCCTTGATGCACCGGCTGGCAGTATGCTCTGTGGGGGCGCTGCCAGTGGTGTGAAATGGCTGGGGGCCAGGGGGGTTGTGCTGAGTTGGGTGTTGTGTATGAGTTCCGAGGTCTCATGTCTCAGGAACTTGGTGTGGGCATATAGATCAAGGTACCGGACATGCAGAGGCAGCCACTTGACTCGTGTCGTGCTGTTGTGTGTGGTGTCTGCAGGCCACCTCGTTGCACCACAGCACTCTGCTGCTTTGTGAAGTTGCGTCAGCAGGTGTTTACAGTGGGACTCCATGGGTGCATGCTTACAGCAGACCTGTGGGCACTGCCCCATAGTATGCAGGTTCCTGCAGAAGCCGATCCTAGTAGCTGCCAGCACAGTTTCTGAAACCATCCCATGTGGTCTCATGAGCAGCAACTGCCTGCTGTACTGTTCTTATGCAACTGGTGGTGCCTGATGGCATCAGAAGAACCTCAAAGCGCAACAGTCATCCGATGAGTGAGTGAGTGAGTTACCCAAACAGGGATCACCAAGGACAAACATGCAGTTATGCAGCTGCGGGCACAATGCCATGTGTGGCAAAGAGACACAGCTATCAAAACACCACAGTGCGCATGCAGAAGGTGCAACAGGAGGTGCGCGGCACTTCACTTGCGGGCCAGCTGCTGGTTGACATCCCTCAGCACTGAGTCAACCTCCCACTGCTTCTTCTTTGCCTGCTGCCTGCACTTGACTGCTGCTCTGTGCTCTGCCTTGACTGCTGCCAGTGTCTGCTGGGGCTTGGCCCCCTGCACTGCAGCTGCAGTCCTGTGCTTGGCCTTGTCGGCAGCTGCTGCTGCTGTTGCTGCGGCTGCTTCTGTTGTTGACAAGTGTGCTGCCAGGCAGCTGGCCTTCCTGACACCACCTGATGCTACTGAGAGGTAACTGGCGTTGTGGTGGGCCTGCTTGCTGCTGCGCTGGGCCTGTTTGGCTGCCTTTGCTGTGGCATTGACAGCCTTCTCAGTGTGGTTCTGCAGAGCCTTCACCTTCTGCTTGGCCTTCTGGTTTGCCCTGCTGTTCTTCCTGTGGCGCTGCTGGCTGCCTGCACCTCGCTTCCTTGCGTTAGAGCTGCTGGCAGCTGCTGCGCCCTGCTGTACTGGAGCTGGCTGTATGTCTGTGCTGCTGCTGGGTGCCTCAAGTTGGTGGTCTGTGACCTGCAGTTGGAAAAGAACAGGGCAACATGCAACCTAAGCGTGCTGCAAGCAGGGTTGATTGCTGCCAGCACACTGCAACTGCACATGGGGACTCACAGCCTGTGAGTGAGGTTGCAGTAGTACTGCAACCTGGCACGACATATGGGGACCGACCTCTTCCTGCTGTTGTTGCCTGCACCATGTTGGGGAGCACCCAGCCATGCTGAGCAGTCTGAATGCCATGGGGGACAATCTCTGCTGGCCCTGCACCACACGCCTCTTGGAGTGGTGGCAATACACGGCAGTGCTGTGCTGGACTGACACCTCACTACAGCACTGCCTGTGACTGCGGATGCTGTGCACTGTGCCCCTTGACGGACCAGCAGCTGCAAATCCTGGGTATATTTTCTGGCATGAAGGCAGTAGCGCCACTTACCACGCTGGCAAACTGCGCAACCTTCTTCGGGACGTCCGGCACTTGGAGGGGTGGGCTGCAGGCAAAAAAATGCAGTGGAAACTAACCAAGGGCGAGCAGTCATTCGGTGTGAACTGAGGTTTTCTATCACGTGCACGTTTCCACAACGTACTACGCTGCTGCAGGTGCATGGCAGCATGTGCTGGGTGCATGATGACAGCAGACATGTCTTGCTGCACCTTGCCAACTGCTGTGCACCCAATCAGGCAGTCCACGGACATGCCTAGCTTACCTAACCTCCAGTTTGTTTAGTCTGTTGCCCAAGTCCTCAACCTTGTGGCAGTGGGGTGGATCCAAGAGGCCAAGGTTTCTGAATCTTGCACTCACATCACCAAGCACTGGACGTTCACGGCTTTGACGGTCCATCACAGGTAAAGGCAGCTGTAGAACTCTTACAACTCGTTTGTAAACCTGCAAGCAACCGTCGCTTGACTGCACCTGGCACCTTGACAGCAAGGGATGGATGAATAGAGGTGAGGCGAAGGAAGGTTTGTCAATGATTCGTCTGTGCCTCAAGAGTATAATAAGGTATACCAGTAAGACAGTCATATAGGTTGGCAAGCCTGTGGTGTGCATTTCGGATGAGCTGCCACCCAAGTCAATGTGACCGTTGGCTGTAGCATACGGTACAAGCGCGTAGTTGGCTTGTTGTACTCTCTTGTGAGCTTGACTGATTTTAGCGTTCACTGATCATGATGTCAGCTTTTGCAAAGCAAGCGCGTCAGCAGGTGGGTGGCAGCAGTATGAGCAAGCCTCTGCAGATCACATGGGCAACATTGACAGCGGTAGTGATTCCTGCACTGAATGTGTCCTGCAGTGAAGGTCTGATTGGGTTGGCAAGCCATGGGGCTCAGCTTCACAATGTAGGGGTGACTTGTGTATGTTCCCGACTGGGTGAGCCCTTACTGCCAGCTCAGCACGCCCAGCACAGCTGCTGCGACTAGAGACATCTGAACCGTCTTCATCAGAAATTTAGAGAGCATGCCATGCATCACTGACTGTTGGCAACCTGGCTGCCAAGACCATCATTTCAGGCTTCTTTGGGCCAAGTTACATCACATGCCCCCTGCTTCCGTCACAGGTTCAGCAACCAGCTGCTGCTGCATGACCCTTGCAGGGGGTAGGGAAGGACTCATACTGAACTCCCCAGTTCCGCCTGCTGCTGCTGCTGCTGCTAGCTCGGCTGCGCTGCTGCTGCTGTGTTGGTGGTGCATGCAGGCCCATGCTGCTGCAGTGCAGGCTACCCAGCTGTGCAAACAGTTGACAGGCAGCCCCATGTTGCAGGGGCTGATCCTCGGATGCTGCCTGCTAATGCTGCCCTCACTGGCGCCCAGTGCCGTCCTTCCAACAGCACGACCAAAGCCTCCCTGCTGTAGTGGCTGCTGCGTCTGCTGCTGTCGGCTTTGCGGTTGCGGCTGCCTTTGACCTTGGGCCGGTGGTGGCGGTCCTGTTGGCTGCATTGCTCTTGATGGAGCTTCTGCTGGCCTGCAGGCAATGGCAGGGAAGGTGTGGGTTGAGGTTGCGATTGACTGGGTTGTGTCCCCCAGTACAGCTGAGCAGAGCAGCCACTCTCTTCCAGGTCTGAAAGGCTATGGAGCAGGGCAGGTGAGCTGACGGGGGCCGGGCAGCCAGCCTTACCAGGGTCTAGCAGTTAAGGTTTGTGGCCACATGACGGAGCCAGTCAGCGGCACCATCAGAGTATTCAATACTCTGACAAGTTGTCATGACATGTCAAGCAGCAACACCAGCTAAAACTTTCTAAGGGTTGTGGGGCACCACCGACCCCAGCAATTGCCCAAAGGATCAACGGGGTCATTGCAGGCTGTCCCCAAACAGACCTCCCACACCCTCCTTCACCCCACCTAGCTTGCGATCGGCATACATTGACACACAGCACTGTAGCTGGATTCCCACTGCTTGGCCTCGCACTGGTCCACCCATGCCGGTGTCCTCAAAGTAGCCAGTTCCCTAGCCTCGACAGCCTTAGCCACCCATTTGGTGCCCTGCAGGGCCATGTTGTCCTTGACCAGCTCCCACAAAGTGCCGCCCATGGCGTTGTGCTGTTTGCCGAGCTCGTTCCTGGCCTTCGAGCCTGCAGCAGCGGCGGCAGCAGTGGCAGCAAGGATGCCTTTGCTGTGGATCCCAAGGGCACAGTCACTAGGCGCTTGCAGGCTCCCTTTCTTTGTGAACACCCCTGCTGCTGCTCTTCCAGCCTGCATTTCTTCACCTCCCAACCTGCGCACAGGCACGACCCAAGCCCTTGGACTTAAGGTACCGCCTCTGCAGTTGCATTTCATAGCGCAGCTGCTGCCCCTGTGCACCTCCCCCACCTCCTTTCCCCTGCTCTCCCCCCCTTTGTGAGTCCTGGGCTGCTCCTCTGCCGTCCCTATCCCCTCCACCCCGGGACAGCTCAGATACAAGAGTGTTTCATGAAGTGATCAGTGATCAGCAACAGGATTGCACGTCTACTGATGGGTTGGTTTCGGGTCGACAGTGCCTCCCCCTGCCCCACACACACTATCCTTGCAGGATGGATCCTAGTGAGCATGCAAGCGTACCCATGCACTCCCTCTGCTGACACACACACACACACCTGTGGCCGGGAGTGTGAACACCTGTGCCGCCTGTAGGGGGGCGGCAGGGCGTCCCACAGCTGCAGGGACAGCAGCAGCCCCACCTCAAGACAGGGCGCTGCCTGCCGCTGCTGCTGCTGCTGTGCCCTTAAGACATTGCGCTGCCCCTGCTGCTGCTGCTGCTGTGGTGTCTTGGAGAGCATGTCGCTGCTGATGCTGTCAGTTATGTCAGGCGGCTAACCGCTGATGATGCACTATTTGACCTGGCAGGCCACTGCTGCTGTGCTGGTGCCTGCCTGCAGCAGCGGTGGTGGAAGTAGCTGGGACAAATGTGCTGACAGCTGGTGATGACAGAGGGGGGGGGGGTGCAGGGATGGGGTCCCTGTGGGTTGATGGGTGGAGGCAGGCACATAAGGCACAGTTGGGAGCTGACAACATCAAGGTCAGGCTAACCGGCATGCAATAAAGCAGACACCACATCTGCATCTCTGCGGTTAGTCACAACCCACACTCTGGACATTTTTTTGCAAAACTCAAAGCAAGCCTACATACTTTGCGGATGGAACGCCACCTGGCAGTCACAACAAAGGGAATGGAAACAAGAAACACCCTCCTCCACACAGACACCAACCCCACCTCCCTCTCCTGCTGCTGCCAAGTTGCCACTTGGCAAAGCAGACACACCAGAAGAACAAGGAACCAAAAGCACACCAGCCCACCTTTTTCGCCGCGCAGGGTTGCTGCATGGCATATGGGGCTTTGCAGGTCTGGCAGCTAGCAGGGAGCTACCAACAGGGAACACGGACCCCTCCAAAACGTGTGTAGCAGCACCTGCTGGCAGTCTGCAGTGCCTGACATCATGGTGCTGCAGGCTGCTGCTGGCTGTCAAGGCTGCAAGGGTCGCAGCAGGAGGGCTGCCCTCCTCACAAGCCACCTGTGGGCCTCAGCTGCTGCAGGTGGCTGACAACCAGCATGACATGAACACCGCAGGGACCCCTGGACACACCACAGCATGCCACAGCACGGAAAGGCACGGCAGAAAGGAGCGGCAGCAAGCAGTGAAGATGAGCGTTCATGATAGGTGCAACCACACTTCCAGCTCAGCTGCTGCTGACAGCTGCTGATCCTGCAAAGCCTGCACAGAGTGCAGTGGGTGCTGACTGATCACATGAAAAACGGCCAGGGTCCCAACAACGTCACTGCTCACAGCATGGGGGCTCTTGCACAGCTTGCCAGGCCTTGCCTTGGATGTATGCTGATGCATGAGGAGGGCTGCATGTACCACCCACCTGCTGCAACCAGCACCTGCGCAAGCTGTGACGGCAGGACAACGCAGCAGCACTGTGCGCGCACCCGCGCTCCTGCACAGCTGCAATTCCAGCACCGTCAGCAAGGTCCATCACTGCTGCTGCCTTGCGGCATCACCATCCTTGTGGAGACCATGCAAGCCCTCCTGGGGAGGGTGTTGTGAGTGGGCAGCACAGAGGGGTGAGAGATGGCGGATGAGTGAAGTGTGCGGCAGGGGTTTGGTGCAGGATGGGTGGCTGACTGTTGCAACACCAACAAAAGTGGGTGAACTGGTTTGCGCTTGGACTGGAGACAGGCAGGTACGATGTGTCCAGGGAGGGGTGGTCAGAGGTACACCTCATGGCATGGTGCCGGGCAATACCTTGTTTACGCGATGCAGCTACATGCTCCAAAAGCTGACAGCTGCTGCAGTCATAAGTGCTTAACGTGGGTTGCAGCGATTGAAGTGCCACAGTTGAAGCAGTTGCGTGTACAGTCAGGGAAGCAGGCTGGTGACCCTCAGGTTCTCCTCAGTGTGGTTACCCAAATGGTGAGCCACAAGGAGGGAGACAGATAAAAAGGTGCCGAACTGGAACACATTGAAGCTTTGTGTGCCTTAGGGCCTGCGGCGCAATCTGCAACCGTTGCACATTCGTGTGAGGGATCTGAGATCAGTCACTTCCAACCCTACCAGGCTTATTGACGGATACGTACCTTGTAGCCATCATTTATGTTGATCACAATTTCCCGATGGCGATACTCATGTCTGACCACACACGTACGATTCTGCAACTCCCCAACAGTTGTCTGTTGTCTGCTGTCCATCTGCCATACCTTCAGCAGGCTGCGGTCATAGCCGGTGAATAGCCTATGAGGCATTGTATCTCATCAGCAGCAGAAGTCAGGCACAGTGCTCATGCTGCAGCAAACAGGTACACTGTCCCCTCAGAGCCTGGGCCGTTGTGCTGCAGCTCGCACGCCTGGAGATGCAGCAATCACTCCGGTAGACCACAGTCAATCGGCCTTTCAGCCCAGCCTGACAGCGTCGCAGAGCCTGCAGGTCCTCTCTGACACGTGCCTGCCATGCTACAGATCACGGCCAAGGTGCTGCAGCCACTACCTCAGCCAGATGCCTCGCTGCGGCTCTGCGGCGCAGCGCATCCTCCAGCTGACTGGACCGTTTGCAAGCAGCTGCTGCAGCAGCAGCGTAGCTGCCCTAGGCTGTTTGCGACCAGCTCAGAAGCTCTTCTCGGCATCTACAGACACGTTGGGCCTTGCGGCAGGCGTGGCAGAGCTGTTGCATGACCATTACAGCTGCTGCAGCACCCTGCAGAAGCTGCAAGTGCTGAGCATGTCGTGCCCGCGGATGCAGCAAGCTATGCAGGCTCACAGTAGGGCAAGACGTGCTGGGCGCTGCACGCGCACTGCACGCGCACTGCACGCGCACTGCGCGCACATGCACAGCTATCAGGGCAGCAGCTGCCTGTGCTGCAGGCGCCTCTGGCCTGACTGCAGGAGCTGGAGGCCAGTGGGGCCATTGACATATAGGGGCGGGCGTGCTGGTGCAGCTCAGTGTCTGCACAAACTCAGCTGTGGGGCGTTGTTACAGAGTGAGTGAGGTGAGGCCACAGCTTCAGCAGCTGAACAGCCCATTGCTGTACTTCTGACCGCCTCGCTTGAGAATGAAACCCCCTTGCGCACAAGGTGCTGTTGGGGGCGGCTTTCAACATGCGCGCTTGGGGCTTGAGGCACTTACAGCGCGTAGTGTGTTGCGCTGGGCTGCAGACTGCCCACACATGTCAAAGAAGTGGGTAGCTGCTGTTCGCTCCAGCACTGTTTCACTGCAGCAGTGGTCGACACGTCATGAACAGCTGCTTCCAGTCCGCTTCCACCTTTGATTGAGTGGCTCTTCTGCTGGGTCCTGCTCTCACTCGGTACCCGCCGTGTCTGCTGCCACCTTGCTCCTTTCTCTGCTGGTGATGTGCTGCACCATGCCTGCCGTTCGCAGCAATTTCAGGGTGGACCCATGTGGCGACAGGGGCCACGGCACTGCCGCAATCCAGTACTGACACAACTGCAGCACGGCACATGTGGCGCAGGTGCTCCAGCACACAGCAGTTGCGCCAGCACGGCAGGATGGGGTGCCACACCATCAAGTGCCAGCAGAGCACAGCAGCCAGCTGACATGCCGTGCCAGGAAGGGCCTTACTGGTGTACCTCCTGGCGGGATGATGGCAAAGGTGCGGCTGGCTGCTGGCTGAGCAGCAGTCTGGACATGAAGGGGGTGGAGAGGGCAATGTCCGAGCACCTGCTGAAAAAAGGCAGCAGCAGCAGCAGCACTTGCCAAGCATCTGCTGGGGGTTGCATCATTGCTTCCAGGGGGGGGGGGCATCAGGTTGGTTTGCACCATGGCCACGGTGTCTTCTTCGGCTGGCTCATGCAACCTGCGGTCAATTGTCTGACGCTGCCCCCCCCCCTCGTGGCCATTATGTTTGTGGTGGACCCCAGCCCTTGTGCCGTCGGTGCATGCTGCTGTGTTTGTGCCTGTTGCAGGTTGTCATGCAATGCAGCCCAACTGTGGCCACGGTCAATGATAGTCTTGGCGGCAGCTGCCAGCTTCCTGGCCGCAATGCTGGGGTTTCAGCTAGCTGGATGCCGGCGCCTGCCATGAACTTTTTCAACGATTGCCAGAGCCCACAGCAGGCGCCTGTGGCGCAACGCGCAGCACTGCGCGTTACTGCTAGCAGCATGCAGGAGATGACACAGCAGACCAAGGTGGACAGCTTGCTGCACTGAACCCATGGCCAGCAGATTGACAGCATCAACCTGGCAGGTAAAGCTGCGCAGCGACCTTCTGGTGCTTGGCACAACTTGCTTGCTGGCAAACACAATGTCCGCATGCGACTGCATCTGGAGCCAGGCTGGGAGTTGAGTAGAGGGCCGAGCTTTGCGCAGCTGCACCATATGCACTCAGTAGTGTGCTGCTTGACAAGAGGGTCCAAGCACCATTGGCTGGATTTAGCATCTATGTGGGACAATCTGCATGTTTGCTGGCAAGGTGCAGTGCGCCTGTTGACACCTGCTTGCCGTGCGCGTGCCAATGCCTCACAATCAAGCTATCCGTCTACTGCTGTGGCCAAATTACAACTCTTTGCAGATCTTAAGCTGTACCCAGGAGTGCTGGTTGGGCGGTGGCACACTGGAGTGGCGGCTGCAAGGTGGACAGCCTGCAGCACCAACCAAACGGCCAACATGTTGACAGCTTTCCCCTGGCAGGTAAAGCTGAGCAAAGACCCGCTGGCGGTTGGCATAATTTGCTTGCGTGCAACCACAATCATACGTATGCAACTGCATCTGCAGCCAGGCTGGAAGCAGAGGGCTAGGCTAGGCAGCTGCAGCATGAGCACTCAGTACTATGCGGTGTGCTGCTTGACAGGAGGCAGCGTCACTGCACTACTGGCTGGATTCAGCATCTATGTGGGACATTCTGCATGTGTGCTTGCATTGCACCTTGTCAACTGTTCCCGCACGCCAGTGTCTCCAAGCAAACTTTTCCCCTTCTGCTGCCGTGGCATCCCACATCATTTTGCAGATCATATGACAAGCATGATGTACCCAGGAGTGCTGGTGGGATGGTGGCACGCTGGAGTGGCGGCTGCATGCGTGCGCACATGGCAGCTGGCTTTGTTTACAAGGTAAGCCTTGCCGGGCAGGACATCAGTACAGTACAGTACAGTACAGCAGCCGTGCAGACCTGCAGCAGCCAGGTGGGCACAGCCATGCCAGACGGCTTTGGTAGCAGGACAATCAGTTGTGCCAACAGCGATGCTACTGGCTGTTGGGCTAGTGTGCTGTGCTGTGCATGGCTGATTTTTTTGTCACCAGGTGCCTCTGTGTTGACGCCTATGTGTTGGCTGCATGTGTGCCTCTTGCAGGTCCCCAGTGCAAGCAGCAAGGCCCAGCACAAGGTAGTCAGCAGTCAACGCAGCAGCAGACCCAAGCGCAATATGTCAGCTGTCCAGGCAGCAGCAGCAGGAGCCAGCACATCCAGACTGGAGTGTACCTCTTGCAGCACAGGTGCCGTGTGTGGCGTTGCTTGTTGCTAGCAGCAGCCAAGGGGCTGTGGTGCTGTGGGCTTTCTTTGTTGGCATTCCCATCCATGTTGTTGAAGCTGAGGGACGTTGTGCTGTGCGCTGCTGTGCCACGTGCAATAGTTAGCCGCCAACATTGTAGTTGGCCAGGAGGGTGTTTGAAGCTAGCGCAGCAGCAGCATGTTGGTTTGTGAGGACAAAGTGCAGTTCAGGTAGCAACCTGTAGGCTCCTGTCGAGGTTATGTGCACTTGCTGACCCCAAACGGCAGCTGCTGCAACTGCATGGCTTTGTTTTTTGTTTGCATGTGCACTGCAGGCATGCAGTCAGCAGTGGTTCAAAGTGCATTGCTGCAATTGCTGTGCTTGCACAGATGCAGTTTGCTCTGTTGAAAGCTGCAGACAATGCAATGCAGTGGAAAGGTGCAGACGATTTGAGCAAAAACTGGACGAGGCAGCAACGGCCCACAGCCCATGCCTCCCAGTGGTTTGTTGTGACAGTGTACGGGTTTGGTTGTGCAGAGAACATGTACTGGTGGACAACTTGTAGAAGACCTTGTTGGGTGTCACAGGGAAGCTTGCAGGGCCCTGCATATCAGCTGCAAGAGTGCTTACGGAACCTGCAAGCAGCCATAACAGTGCGAGGGAAAGAGCACTGCCAACGAGTGACCGCAACTGCTTGCGGGGCACCCATCAGCAGAAGCACACTCCACTTGATGCAATGGCTGTTGCGCCGGGCGTAGAGAGCAGACACTATCAGCAAACATGGTTTGCTTCGTCCCCTGCAGTACTGATATAACATCTCATGCATGTACGAGAGTATTTCCCTTACGATTTTCTCACAGCAGTTAGCCAAACCCTGTTCTCAGCAGTGGATGTTGTTGATATCTGGAGCGGGCACCGACCCCGCCATCTCCCTGGCAGGCACAAGGCCTTGCCAGGTTGCTCTTTCCCTTTGAGCTACCAGATTTTGAGTGGCCACGCCGAAGCGTGGCTCCTCTTTCAGGTGCTGCAGCGTGCGTCAAGCAGCTTGAGGCAGCACCATGGTTGGAGTGTGTGCAGCCCAAACACAAGGTTTGAGCCGCTGTGTCCCAAGCCCAAGGCCTGGAGACACACTAGAGGCCGCATGCAGAGCATGCAACCCCCTTCAATCACCTCCCCCCTATCCTCCCGAAGGAGTCGAGCTTAGAAAGCCCAGACCCACGAGGGGGTCCAGGCCTCCACAAACTCTGCCACAGCAGCATACACAGGGTTGCTGCCTTCAGTGGTGGCATCGACAACAGCAGTTTCCTGCTGCTGCTCGGATGAGCGAGTGATGGTCTGCTGCTCAGGAGCAGGCATGGCAGGCTGCTGCTGTGAAGCTGCCCATGCCTCTTGCCGCTGCTGCTCCTGCTGCAGGCCCCACTCAGCCCAATCCGTCCCCAGCTGCTGGAGCTCAGGCACTGCCTGCTCACAGTGCGAGTACATAGCGTTCAACGCACGCAGCTGGGGCATGCTGGCCCGCTCCAAGTCGACAAGCTCTACCAGTTTGGCAGGCATGTCCTGACGAGGGATGCTGGGGTCCAGCAACTCAGCCCGCTTCTCAATGAAGAGGTTCTCGATGTTCCAAAGAACATCAGGAACCCAACTTTGGTTGGAGCCGAGGAAGCTGGGGCCGGAAGACCGGGAAAGGCGAGATGGTGCCATTGTAAGCTTGTATGTTTGTTGTGGGTTGCTTGTTGATTGTTGGGCAATCAGTGAATGTAGGTGTCAACCCTGGGGTATTTATCGCGGCCACGGCAGGTTGGTGAGTGTGGGGTTGAATGAGGGTTCACAGATGGCAGCCCGGAAGGACCCAAACGCTTTCTTAAGGTCACAAACTGCATATCTGTTTTTATTCTGCTGTCTGGGGTGGGTCTCGCCTGTCCGTTCCAACATTGGACAACAACGCTCTGCCTCTAGACTCGTACAGACCGATTGCGGCATGCAAATCAGCGTCTTGGAGTTATACAAGATGTTTGAGCATGGTCTGGGTTGCTGCACGCACATCATTGAAAACCAACAACAGCAGTCACCATGTACAAGTCACCATGTCACCTTGTACTAGTATCCCTCCAGCTGCTGTCTGGCTTTAGCAGGCGCCGTAGTGCTCCAAGCAAAGTGCACAGATAATGCTTCTGATGGGTAGGAGGAAATTGCAAGCAAAGAGCCAGCATGCAAGGCAGCTGCAGCAGAAGCACTCTCAACAGGTTGTGCTCGTGCCTGGTTGTCAGGAGGTGAGGAGGTATGCTGGTTGCTGTTGGCATTTTTCCACTCTCCCCTTCTGCTGCTTGAGCACCGGCTCAGCAAGTTGCGAACGCCACCGCGAGCCTACCAGGCTGGTAGTGAAGGGACCAAAGCAGCTGTCACAGCTGAGCACCTGGCCTTGAAGCACCCTTTGTGGCCTTCCCTAGCACAGAAAAGTAGTGGCCACGGAGTTGAAGAAGTAAGGCGGGCAAAATTGCATGCGTGAGGGCTACAGTGGGCGGGTGGGTGGCAAGGCTTGCAAGCAGCAGCCTGGGTGAGAAACACAGGCAAACACGCCTTGCGTGAAGGGTTGGAAAGGGAAGAAACTGCCGCTGCATGCTGCTGCATGTCTGCTGTCATTCCCTCTAGTCTGGGTAAGACCTCACCTCTGGAGGCACTCCCCAGCCAGGTTGAACTGCCAAAGCCAAACCCTTGGAGGGTGAAGGGAGTTCATCACCCTAGTGCCCCTCCAGCAAATGGGCGTGTGTTTGGCACACTGGCAGCTCTGTCCAAGTGTGTTGTAGTGCTTGCAGCTGTGATCCATGCATAGCTCTGGCCACTAGTCCCTCCAGTGCAACCACTTTCCTGTGTTGGTCCTCTGCTGTCAATGTGCTGCTTCAGATCATTTGACTGCGCAACCCAACCCTGAAAGGTGTTTTTGACATCACCAAATCAGCTGGAAAGAAGCCTGCATCTGTTGACATGCCCCTTGCGACACGCAACTCAGCAAGCTGCTACCCCTGTTGACTTGATGTTGAACGGCAACTTGCTGTACATCGTATATGCATCTGCCTTATACCAGCTGCCTTCCAGCACAAGTTGTACCAATCATCTTGCACACTTACTAGCTGCGCATCACTTGCGCGCACATCACTGAAGCCTGACGCAACAGATTTTCACACATACGTTGCCAACAAAGTGGGGTGCTGTGCCGCTAGCGCAGGTAGATGCACCTTGCTGGTGCAGCTCGCCCGGATGGTGCTGGTGCTGTATGTGTGCAACAACTTGGCAGCCTACTGCTACATGCCCCGTGGGTTGGTTTAGACCAGCAGCGGGTGCTGACTGCTCCTATCACAATGGTGGTTCTGATGTTGCAAGCTTTCCGTGCTCAACACGCAGCACGGATGCGCCTTGCGTGGATAGGCCCTCCTGCATGTCATGATCTCCTGCCACAGCCTGCTGGCGCATGCACCCAGCACGTGCCTGGCGGTAGGGTGGGGTAGCTTGTTTGGAAAGGGCTGCCCGCAACAACATCCTGTAAGCTGGACACATGGCTGTGTTGTGTCAGTTGCTGCAGGTCCTGCAGAATGGAGAGCGGGCTTAAATGGAAGCTGTTGCTGAGCTGAAAGGTTTGTTGTTGTACTGGCAGCCACATGGCCGTCATGCATGTTGCGGAGTAGGCTGCACTCGGTCGACGTCGGTTCCGTGGCCGCTCCAAGCTGTCGAGGGTTTGTAATTCGAAAATTGGCGGGGTCGCTGCAACAACGCTGAACAATATCATGGGCAGTCGCTCTTGACAGACAAGGCAAGGAACTTGATCGTTTTGCGGTTCTCCTTGGCGCACGCTGTTGCCAATCAAAGCAGCAGCAAGACTGACGCGTACGCAACATCGTCAGCAGCAGCACCATCAGCCCGTGCAAGCAGCGAATGGACTGTGCCCATGACGCGGTTGATGCTTCACCACGCAGGCACCGGGGTGATCAGGTCAGTGCGCTGTGCAAGCTGTGGCTGTTGGCTCTGCTGTTGCCTGTGACTCATTACCTTGGGCTTTGATTCCAAGCCCTGTGTGCAGCAGTGAACATGCAGCCAAGCAAACACATATGCCTTCTTGGACACTATGCTGTCATGCAGAGCTGCTGTGCTGCTTACATGTTGCACTGCTGCTGTTGTCACCCTTTTGCTGTTGTGCCTGCCAATCGCAGATTGAGGCCGATTTCGTGGGGGCAGCAACCAGCAGCACACTTGCAGCGTTGTCTGCAAATTTTTTGAGGTACCCTCAGGTATGCAAACAGACTGTGCTGCATGACACGGCTGTATGCAGATAGCAGTTGTGACTTCCTGCCGCAGCCGCTAGTAGCTATTCAACATGGCAAGGCCTCTGAGGTTGGTTGGCAACCAGCACAACAAGCCAGAAGCTCAAAGCAGTGCAGATCAGATGCGTATTGCACACTGCGGCACGCACTGTATCTCGCTGGCAGTAGCTGGAGTTGTGAGCATGCTTCCTTTGCATCTGATGTGCACAACATCCTGTGTGTTTGCAGACGACGGATGAGCATGCTGTGGGGTTTCGCCGGGCTGTGTCCTACAGTGTGACCCAGGACTCTGATAAGCTGCGGGCATCAGCTGCCACCCTGAAAAAGGTGTGTTGAATATGGGGTCCATAGATACGTACTTGTTCCATCTGACCTGCCAGTGGGGTATGTGTCCTACGACCATCGTCGGAAAATGATTGCCATGATGGCCACGTGCATCATTGCATGATGCTGTCAAAGATACAGTCTGACATGGCACAGTCAGCTGCTGCACTCAGCACACAGCGAGCTGCTGTACGCAGTACTCAGTACCTGGCAGGTATCACAGCACTTCACTGACCTCTCAATTGTCAGCATTCTGCAGCTGGTTGAAGTCATGACGACTGAGTCAAAGTCATCAGCCATTGATGTCTGGCTGCCAACCAGTGTGTTCTGCCTGCAGAAGTGGGATACAGAGTTGAGGGAGCTGAACATGCGCAAGGCACAGCTCAGCGGCTTCTATGCGGCGTACAATGAGGATCGTAAGCGCGTAAGTGAGCAAGAATGCTGCCCAGGGAGCTAGGGCACACCAGTATTGGACGCAAGGCACACTTGCCGTGGCCTTGCTGCTGGCGAAGGAGTCCACATGCCATGGTGATGCGTACCCCTGAACCAACACACTCAGACTCAGTCCTAAGGCCTATCCCATCAGTCACAATCCTTGTCTGCCATGTTGCCCTGCTGCACAGGCGGGCTTTGGCCCAGTCACTGGGGATGGGCTGTCCCCTGTCAAGACCAATGCAGCACTGGCAGAGGGTCTGGGTGATGCGCAGCAGCAGCAGCTGGCCAACCTCTATGACAAACAGTTGGAGGGTCTACAGCTCAAAACAGCAGAGCTCAAGAACCTGTGGGACAACTTCTATGGGCACAGCATGCAGGTCAGCATAGTGCAAGTGTGTGCATCTTAACCGATTTCTGCCCTATCTTTCAAACCTATCTTAACCGATTTCTGCCCTATCTATCTGGCGGCCAGGCTGACACCCTGGCGCATGTCACATGTCAGCACGCATTGAATGACGTCCGCTCCTTATCCATGTGGGTGTGGTATGCTTGCACCTTGTTGTTCAGGCACTCATCATTGGTTGGCTGCTGCTGTCTCCTTTTGTTTACCCCTACGCAGGCAGGCCTGCTGTGTGAGCCCTTCCACTTCTGCGTGCCTGCTGTAGACAGCCAGGAAACAGCACAGCCAGAGGACCTGAGTGACAACGCGCCTGAGGACAGCCCCGCAGAGGCCCCCCAGCAGGTGAGACGGTGCTGTGCCTCAGCAGCAAGGCTTCAAGCTGATCATAATGCATGCAGCCCCAACACGGTAGTGGCCGAGGAGCGCGGGGCTGCTGCCGACCCTCTTGTCATGTCAGTTGCACTTTGTGGATTCTTCCTTAGAGACTTCTTGCATGTCTAGAGCACCGAGCAACTGCCGGTGGACGCAAGTCACATATCCCGTAGGCGTTCAGAACATGTTGGGGTTGCGTGCATGTTGCATACCTCAAGCGCCTTCAAATGATCAATTATTGATTGTGTTGCTGCACATGCATGCAGGCCCTACCCAACCCAACACTGTGGGACAGGATGGTGGGTTACCTCACTCAGGCATGGGGTGGCCTGCTGCAGCACATGGACGGCACAGAGGATGACGCTTCACAGCATCAGAAAAATGAGCAGGATGAGCACTTCCCTGAGCATGTGGCCGGGATGTGGTAGCTTTGGGATGCGGCTGCACTTTGAGCCCCAGGGCGCCTGGTAGGCGAGCGTTCTGCATTGACCTTGCACTGCTCTGCTTGCAATACATCATCATTCTTGTTTGCAATGTGGTGTGCACTCATATGCCGGTGTGCTGTACAAGTGGATGCATGCAAGTGGCTGCATGCAGTATCACTCAGCAGCTGCCAGTCACTTCACGCTGGACTGGGCCGGCCCAAGGCGCCTTTCAATTTGTTTGTGTTATAATGCACTCAGTATCTTGAGGCTCAAGCAGACAAGTGGACAGCTTCCAGCTTGATGTGCTTGGCTGTTGTCGTGCTGAGGTGGTGCCTGAGAGCTGTTTGGGTCCACGCTGTGGACCCTGTTTGTGCATAGTATGCACAAATAGCAAGGCATCGCTGATGCTGAGGATGACATGAAAGGCTGTGCCATCTGGAAAGTCCTAAAGCACCAGTCAGATGTGTGACCAGAAGAGGACAGGCCCAGGCCAGACCGTCTGAGCCCCACTCAGACTGCACCCAGACTGCACCCAGACGTGTGGACCCAGACTATAGTAGAAACACCCAGACTTCTGTGTGTGTCTGAGCCAAAAGCAACCTGTCTGAGGCAACCCCCTTGGAAAATTTCTCAGACCCCCTCCCAGGGCTCATGGCCCCCTTGTCTGGGCCGTCCCTGCTGTCTGGGCTGTCTGGACTGTCTGAGGCAATCCCCTTGAAAATTTTTCAACCCCTCAGCCACCCCCAAGCCCCCTTGTCTGGGCTGTCCCTGCTGTCTGGGCTGTCTGGACCGTCTGGACCGTCTGAGGCAATCCACTTGGGACAATTTCAACCCCCAGCCCCCTTGTCTGGGTTGTCCCTGCTGTCTGGGCTGGCTGGACCGTCTGGGCCGTCTGAGGCCACCCCCTTGGGACAATTTAAACCCCCAAGCCCCATTGTCCGTAGTTGTCAACTCACAAGCGTCACAGCCAGCGGAGCCAAGCCAGAAACCCTACTCCTGTCGCCATAACCATGACTGCTACACAAAACCCTATCACTCCAGAACGCTGGTTTCTTTGGTGGCTTGCGCTGACGGCTGTGGGGTACTGTGGAGCCCGTAGGGCTCCACGGTCCACAGCTGTCAGCAGCAGCCACCAAAGGATGCAGTGCTGGAGTGTTAGGGTTTTGGGTATCTGTTAGGGTTTTGGCGCCTGGATTAGGGTTTCTGGCTCGGCGAAGCCCCTACGGACAGTTTAGGGTTTCTTGGTTCTGGGGGGTGGGAGGGGGGCACAGGGTTTAGGGTCTGTGACAATCGCGTGTGGAATCGTCTTAGACACTTCGGACAACCCAGACAGCAGGGACAGCCCAGACAAGGGCTCTGGGGGGTGGGCTGGGGGGTTGAAAATTATCTAAGGTAGTCACCCAGACAGGCCAGACAGCCCAGACTGTAGGGACGGCCCAGACAAGGGCTCCAGGGGGGTGGGCTGGGGGGTTGAAAATTTTCCAAGGTAGTCACCCAGACAGGCCAGACAGCCCGGACTGTAGGGACAGCCCAGACAAGGGCTCTAGGGGGTGGGCTGGGGGGTTGAAAATTTCACAAGGTAGTCACCCAGACAGGCCAGACAGCCCAGACTGTAGGGACAGCCCAGACAAGGGCTAGGGGGTGGGATGGGGGGTTGAAAATTATCTAAGGTAGTCACCCAGACAGGCCAGACAGCCCAGACTGTAGGGACAGCCCAGACAAGGGCTAGGGGGTGGGATGGGGGGTTGAAAATTTTCCAAGGTAGTCACCCAGACAGGCCAGACAGCCCGGACTGTAGGGACAGCCCAGACAAGGGCTCTAGGGGGTGGGCTGGGGGGTTGAAAATTTCACAAGGTAGTCACCCAGACAGGCCAGACAGCCCAGACTGTAGGGACAGCCCAGACAAGGGCTAGGGGGTGGGATGGGGGGTTGAAAATTTTCCAAGGTAGTCACCCAGACAGGCCAGACCGCCCAGACTGTAGGGACGGCCCAGACAAGGGCTCCAGGGGGGTGGGCTGGGAGGTTGAAAATTTCACAAGGTAGTCACCCAGACAGGCCAGACAGCCCAGACTGTAGGGACAGCCCAGACAAGGGCTCTAGGGGGTGGGATGGGGGGTTGAAATTTTTCCAAGGTAGTCACCCAGACAGGCCAGACAGCCCAGACTGTAGGGACAGCCCAGACAAGGGCTCTAGGGGGTGGGCTTGAGGGTTGGAATTTTTCTAAGGTAGTCACCCAGACAGGCCAGAAGAACCTACTCAGACCAACAGACAAGTCCTGGACAGACTAGGACACGTAGAAGGGGGTATTGCCAATATTGACGGTATGATACCCTCTGTGTGACATGCTGCATTTGTACCAGGTTATCGCACCTGCATTGCTGGCTTACTGATGTGTGCAACCGTGCTGAGAGGGGCAGGTTTGACCGCAAGTCAACCATTGCCAACATAGGCGGCCTATGTGAGCCTGACAGAACGCCTTGCCGCTGCTGGCAAGGCAACGTGCAAAGGGGGTTGTCACTAACGTTTTGGCGTCAGCTCAATTTTGTTTTGGTATCACCGACTGTCACCGTGATAGTACACTGTGACAGTGTACCTGTGGCAGGTGGCGCTGTCCTTGCCAATCTTTGACCACTGTAGCACTGCTTGCGGCTTGTGGACTCCAAAACTGTTGCTTGACAGCCTGTCAAGGCATGTAAGCTAACAGCCGACGACACGCCTGAAGGCCAGCAGACCAGGCTGGCCCAATTACTGAGTTCAATTCAGCACTTGGCAAGTTGGCCTGACTAAATTAGAGGAAGGGTGACCCAGCTGGGGGCAGAGGGTGACTGAGGTGTTGTGCCTCAACTGTGCTTGCTGGCACTGTCACAGTGCTGGCAGCGCAGCTATCCTGTTTCTGAGCGTTCATCTTCAACCACTTATGTGACTCACGTACGATCTGCATGGCCAAAATTCTGACCGCGCTGCACTGCTTCGGCAGCACCGTGGTGATTGGCAGCACTGTGTATCGGCGACACCTATGTCCCACAGCCACTGGCGTTTCACAGTGTAACAGCT
This sequence comes from Desmodesmus armatus, assembly GCA_007449985.2. NCBI lineage: Eukaryota > Viridiplantae > Chlorophyta > Chlorophyceae > Sphaeropleales > Scenedesmaceae > Desmodesmus > Desmodesmus armatus. Next base: position 123,556 of record VIIQ02000709.1, read on the forward strand.
GACCAGCTTGCGGCTCTTCCTTATATCCCCACCATTGTGCGCAAAAGCAGAAGCACAGTGCTGGCAGCACTGTTGCTCGTGGCAAAAGCAGCCAGCAGGAGCAGGGCAAGAATGACAGAGACATCCCAGCATGGTTGAACTGCAAGGAGTTTGGTGCAGTAGAGTGTAACACGTGCGGTGGTGTGGAGCTTTATGTTGAAGAGCGGTGGGTAGTGCTGCTTTGTCACACACCTGCAGCAATCAGGATGCTGCTCAAGCACAGTGCACGAGGCCAGCATTGTACGCTAGAAGCCTCTCGACTGAAGGGGGCCCAACCGTGGTGGTGGCAGTCAGTCGCACAGCAATAGGCTGTTGCTTGATTACTGACGCCTTTGGCTCCCTCACCAATCTGACGTCCTTCCTCGTCGCGATTGGGCGTTCGGCCGCTGCCGCGCTATATGTTGAGCGGTCTTCGTCGCCGACGTTTGGCACGCCACGTTCCGCCCAGGCTGGCAGGTGTGCGGGCGGCCGTATGGCTTGCCGTTACTATTACTAATCCAGCTGAATTTAAAAATACAATTTTGCTGTCGCGCGGTGATCACACCTTGCTCCCGACACTCTGTACCGACATAACAACGAGGCTCAACAGCCAAGCTCTTTCGATACAACAAGTCACGCAATACAGAAGCATCAATTCATCTGCTTCGTGATTCAGCACGGCCATATCCCCGCCAGAGCTCGCATTCTGCAGGCCAGATGCTGCAACAGCAGTAGCTGCTGCTTGACCACCCTTGTGCAGACCGCCCTCATGGCCGCTGCTGCAGTAGCATTCTGGCCAGCTTGTCTGCAGCAGCTCCAGTCGTGGATGGCTCACAACAGGCTGTGTGCTTGTGCTGCTGTTGTTGCCCTTGCAGTTGGTCATGTGGTGTTGGCCCGTAGAGGGTCGCCACAGTCAGCAGTGAGCCCCACTACAATCATACTGAGGGGAGTGCTGGTGGGTGGGAAGGGTCTAGGTCCTTCCTGTATCCTTAGCTCCTTGAGCTTTGGGTACATGGCCTCACTGAGGGGCCTACACCTGCGGCCTACTGTGTGTTGGTACAAGATGGCGACGGAGTATGCACAGCTGCAAGACCATGGAGCTGCTGTTGTGAGGGCGGTGCGCTCACACCAGCCGGTCCTTGTGACCAACCCCACCCAAAACGATGTCTTTTGACACCTGGTGTCAAAAGGGTATGGTGACCATACCCTTGGAAAGGGCGGTTACAGGCTGTTCATGACTTGATTGGCTCTGTCACACTGGCACTCTACTGGTTGACTGCACAAATGCACGCCACAACGGCGTGTATGCTTCTGGGGACTGGCTGCACATTGAATGCTACTTGCACTCTGTCGATTCATCACCGTGATAGCAGAGTATGCTGCTTTTTTTTGAAAAATCATGTGCAGACAGACACTGCAGCTGCCGCCTCCCGCGTGTCACACGGTATAGGGATAGCTGCTGGCTGCATGGGTGATAAGGTTCAAACACACATACATTCCAGAGACCTGCATACCGCGTGTCGCTGTCCTTAGCTTGAAATGGGATCAGGTTGCTGAGAGGGGAAGGCATATGGGGGGGAGCAAGTTTTTGCTTTGTGCAGTCACACCATGTGTTGCTCAATGACAGTCGTTGGCTGCTGCGCCTGATGGTGTTGCAACGCACTAGACGGGCCCAAGACTAGTGCCTTGGGATGCCAAGCTGCCCATTCTGCGCTGCCGCAGGCACACCACATGCGCCCCACTGTGTATTGAATCTGACAAATCCATCCTGCGGCAGCATTACAACATGCCTGTGCATACAAGAAGCGGCCCATCAGTGCCAAGCATGCCTCCAAAGTAGCTCCTACTCACAAGACTGCACTGCCGTTGCTGCTGCCTGTGCCAGCCTGCCGCACAGTCCCTTGTGCTGCTGCCTGTGAGCTGCCTGACACTCACGAGAGCAGTACCTGTTGTCAGCATCAGCAGCAGGCAGCAACAGCCACTTGTCAGCCTCCTGCACACGTCACATGTGACATGTGAGACCATTTGTCAGCTTCATGCACATGTAGATCAAACCTTAAGAACATCAGCCAGTGTCTTGCAGCCAGCCACCCACAACTTGAAGGTGGTAGCACTGCTGTTTGCAACAGCAGCTGCCGTTACGGTGCAGCACTGCTCAGTCCGCGAAGCCCCCGCCACAAGCCTTTGGGCAGAATGAGACCAATGCACTGCATACAGCGGCTGCATACAATGCAGTGAAATTCTAATGTCCAACATAACTCAAAATTTCCTAATGGAACTGCCTGACCAAGTCATAAAATTGCACGACAAGTTGTCAACTGACAGAGCAACATGCAGTGCACCAGCCTTTTGAACTGACATCTGAGGTCAGGTTACACCGGTGTACCGGTACCCAATTGCCGTCGTCACCTTGATGCCAGTGCGCTCTGACTGGGTACAGCCGCCGCCTGAGGGCCTCCAGCCTGCAGCCCCAGGCACCCTCCACACACGCAGCCCTTGTTCCGCACCAGCGCAAAGGACGCACTGACCCCATTGAGGTTGGTGCAGCGGGGGTTGCTGCAGCAGGCGCTGCTGGGCACAGCAACACATAGCGCCTCACCCGCTGCAACCAGCAATGTCGGAAGTGACAGGAAGCAAGGAGTTGCAGGCACTGACAGCGGGTCAACCCTCTGTTGCAGGTATGGTGCGAGAGCTGCATTGAGAGGTGGCATAGCTGCTTCCAGCGCCACATGTGCCGTTTCCATCCCCACAAGCAGCCAGTCAGCAGGTGCCTGCTGCTGCTGCTCAGCAGGCTGCTGGTCAGGGCCACAATGCTGCACAGCATCGCACGCGCTGCCTGCTGACTTGTGGGTCTCCCAGCTGCTGGCACTGCTGCTGCGGCTGCTGCTGTTGCTGCTGCTGGAACTCCTGCTGATCTGATCAGGTCTACTGTGCATGTCTTCCGCCCTTTCGCCGACCACCATAGCTGTTTGCTGCTGCAACGCCTGGTTGATGGACTGCACACAGCCCAAAAGGTCGTTCAGTGCCTCCTGCGCCAAGCTGGCCCGCCGAGCCCGTTCCGATGCTTGAGCATCAACCCCTCCAACATGTGAGACACTCATGTCTCCTGACAGCCACGACTGGACCTTGGACGTCAGCTGCAGCATGATGCCCTGCTGTGTTTGGTTACCGGACATGCTGCTGCTGCTGCTGCTGCCAGTTGGTGTGAGTGCAGTCCCTAGTGCTACAAGGCAGCGGCCAGCAAGTGCCAAGGCAGCAGCCAGAGGCTGAGACACCTCGCAACTGGTGCGCCCAGCTGATGCCTGGGCTTCAGATAGCTGCAACAGCTGCAGCACCTTCACACACAGTGTCAGAGTCGTGGTGGCTTGGAAGGCTGCATCAGGCAAACTGAGGAGCATGCTACTGCATGTCAGCAGCAGTGATGTGCAGGACTGCAGCAGCTGCTCGCCCTGCAGGGGCCCCAGCACCGTGCTCGCCCTGCAGGCGGCCTCATCAGCACTCATAGCCTCACAGAGGAGGCGCAGAGCTTCCCGCACAGCAGCGAAGCAATCACCGTAGCAAACCCCAAGCTGTAGTGTCTTTGCTGACCGCTCGACTCCCTCTAAAGTCTCCAACTTGGCGCTCAGACGGACTGCTTCTGGTCTACAGGCTGCCTCCACAAGCTGCAGGGTGTAGGCAACAATCTGGAGCTGCCTCAGCTGCGTAGCTGTGTCTGTGTAGTGTGCCTCTGCCCGCATGCAATCAAGCAGCAGCCGCAGCAGGTCTATGCACGCCCCTCCTGCACAGGCATCACCAGCATCCCACACTGCTGATTCACCCTCCACCTGCAGGAGTAATTTGGTCAGGTCTGCTGCAAGGGACATGCACAGCAGCAGCTCGTCCCCCACGCCTGTGCGAGCCGCTGCACTGGCTGCATGCTGGGTGTTGCCGGGAGGCAGGTGGGACACTGAACGTGCTGTGCCAAGGGGCTGCTGCTGCTGCTGCACATTGGTGGACTGGAGATGAGCAGGCTGCTGTGCTGTCTGCTGGTCTTTCACCAAGGCAGAAGCTGCTGCTACTGCAGCAGACACTAGCGGCAGTGCAGCAGCACCCTGGAGGCTCACCGCAGCTGCTGCAGTGGCCAGCAGAGTGCGTACCAAGCTAAAGCGGCTGATGCTGGTGCTGCCGCCGGCAGTGCTGTTACCAGCAAGGTGCAGGCAGAGCGCTGACATAACTGCAGCTTTCTGGGAGCAGCTGTCAATGCTGAGGATGGGCTCTGAGCCCAAGGCACCTAGCAGGTCGCATTGAGCAACTGCACTGTCACCGTGACGGCCGCTGCTGCTGCTGCCGTCGCCACTGGAGGCTGCTGGTGTGCTCACTGAGGCGGCATCTGCATCATGACTGCTTTGGCCTGATGCCCCAAAGTGGCCTCCCAAATTTCCACAGTCCTGCATAGCCCACAGAGTTGTGACACTGCCAGGTACACTGCTCACATGTCCCAAAGAGCTAGCAGCAGCTGCACCGGGCTGTGTGCTGGCCAGCACTGCTGCTGACATTGGGAGGGAGAGCGGGAAAGCCATGTCTGCCCACTGGCGCTCACACACAGCCCTCCAGGCCTGGACTGCTTCCCTGCTTGGTGCTGCTGGCTTTGTGACCTGCAGTGTGTCTGCATGCTGCAGCAAGTAGCCCTCAGCTAGCTGAGCAATGCTCCTGCTGGTGTTGCTGCTCAACTGGCTGCCTACCGCAACACTACTCTGGCTGCTTGCTGCTGCTGCTGCTGCGCCGAGGGCCGCCAGATGCTGGTGCATGTTGCCGGCCAATGGTGGTGCCACAGCAAGGCGCAGCAACTCCCTCGACTCACACTCACACTCAGCATGCAGCACCAGCTGATGCAGGCAAACCGTCAGCATGGCATGCAGCAGCAGCATTGTGCCGCCCGGCAGCTTGGCGCTGAGGTGCGCGGCTGGGCCTGGCATGTTGGCTGGCTGAATGCCCTGCCTTGCAGCTTGCTGCTGCTGCTGCTGCAGCAGCAGCAGCGAGCCAAGGGGCTCCAGCACCAGCGCTGCCACCTCCAGCACTGTTGCTGTGACAGGCACTGACAGAAGGCACTGTGTAGGCCAGCCAGGTTCGACAGCATGATACAGCGCTGCGGAGCCATGCAGCTTCTGCTGTAACACTGCACACCCTCCCAAGGCGGCAGCTTCTGCTGTGCTGAGCGAGAGCATGTCATGACGCATTCTTGGGAGGTGTGCCACTAGCTCTGCTGCAGTGGCAAGGGCACTGAGTGAGAGGTTGCTGAGGGCTTTGGCATCAGGGATACTGCTGGGCCAGATGCGGCACAGGGCTGCTGTCCACTGGTACACCAGCAGCAGCTGGGCCAGCAGGTGCTGGGTGGTGGCATGCTGCGCCAACAGGCTGCTGCGTGACCCCTGCTGAGAAGAGCTCTGAGAGCTGGGCCCAGCTGACAGACCGGCATGATCGGCAGGCAGCCCCTGCACAGTACACAAGCACCAACGGTTGACTCAATCGGCATGCGATCCCATCCCATCCGATCAGCACCAGCGGTTGACTCGATTGGCATGTGATCCGTTCATGTGCCCAGCGTTTGGCAACCACCACCACACCATGGTGCAAGCTCCGATGATGTGAGTCAGCTTGCTGCTCCTTGCTGGCATTGCTTCAGACTGCTGACGCGTCACAGATGGCCGTTCATTTCCCGGCATGAAGTTCTGGGACAGCATGGCGGATATGTCGGTGTTGATTATACAACTGTGCATGTTCAGCGCATGCTGGCAAGCCGCATTGCCCATGTAATAAAGTTGTTGCTGCCCTAATTCACTGAGGGCTTGTCTTGGCATGCGCGGCCTCACCTGCTGCACAGAACCAAAGCTGATGGTGCGGACAGCCTGCAACTGGTCGAAAAGGCTGGACAGCTGCTTGGCAAGCTGCTCGCACAGCCCTCCAGGCCTGCTGGCAGCAACAGCAGATGCCAGCGCACACTGCCTGCTGGAAGAAGTGGCTGCTGTGCCTGCGTTGTTGGGCAGTACCACATGCCTGCACCACAGGCCAGCAGAGGGGGGGGGTGTTCGATTTGCCGCTTTTCAGCTGCTGGCCAAGAGGCAACGCAGGAGGCCAAACCCTGACAGAAAAACCAGTTGCCGGCATTTGCCGTCAAAGCACTGCTTTACATGATGCTGTATGAAAGATCGACCATTACTCATTGGCAATGCACACCTGCTTACAGTGATGAATGCTACACACTGTGTCAACATTAGGCATGATGCCACTGAATGACAATTGTTGCTGTCACAACGGGTGCTGCCACAATTGTCACAACTGTCAGTGCGCCTGGGTTTGATATGTGCTTGTACTGTGGCACTGCCACAGTTGCACCCAACCAGTCAGCACACTTGCCAGTCTACAAGCAACATCTGTGCATTCAAGAGGTTTTTTTGCTGTCAGTGGTGCAGTTGGAAATGTCAGACTTTGCTGTGACATCAGCAAACTTACTCTTTGAAAAACAGCAGGACCTCCTGAGCAGCTACCAGCGTGTGTCCTGCAGCAGGGTCCAGCAACTTGGCAGCAAGGGCTGCCAGCGTCTGGCAAACGACTGTCTTTGCTGGTATCTGCTCCTCATCTGAAACACTGGGGTCGCCGCTCACATGCATCTGGAGCAACTGGAGCCGCGACCTGGTATGGTCAGCACACCCACAGCTGCTGGAGCACTGCGTCATGCTCCACCCGCTTGCCACCCATGATTCAACTTCCTGCTGCATTGCAGCCTTCAGTGCAGCAAGGGAAGCACGGGCTTCTGAAGTATGTGCTGCCGGTGATGGCTGCATGCTGGTGGGGGTGCTGCTGCCCATGCTGCTTGAAATTGAAACAGCAGGGCGCCTGTCACTGGTTGCTACACTGCTCTGCATTGACTGCGGCAGGTGATGGGCCAACAGCTGCTGGGGCACTGTCAGCGGGCTTTGCTGTCGGTCCTGCAGCAGGGAAGGCAGCAGCAGCAGCAGCAGGTGACTCCTTGCTTGGACGAGGTGGGCGAGCATGCTGCTGTGAGTGAGGCACATATGCACAGAATGTGCTACAGTGTTTACTATGGTCCATCCACTGGATGTTTGCAACAGCATGAGATCGTCCATAAGGTCGGAGTCAGCCTAAATAATCAGCCCTGCAACTTGACTACAAAGCTCGTTGTGATCACAAACCATGTTTGGAGCCCGGTCCATCATTTGTGCTGATGCTGGGTACGGGATTCAACGCACTGCCTGACATCAACAAGACTTGTTCAGAGCTTGAAGCTCTTTGTGACTTCATGCAGCAGCTGATTGCTGCCGCAAGACAGGTTGATGGGGCAAAGCTACTGCTCACCCTGGCCAGGTTGGAAGGTTTCATCCACAAGCCGCTTGGGGGCCGAGCCTCCAAGGGACGTTGTCAGTTTGATAAGATCGCCTTTTGTGAGGGCAAGCAGTGGGCTGCTGATCCAGGGGAAGATGTTGATCAGCGCGGTGCTGCAGTTCAGTGGTGGTGCTGCAGTTCAGTGGTGTGGTGAGGCGATCTGTTCATGCCGAGAGCCGACGAAACGTGCATCAAGGTATGCAATAATGCAAACGCAAGGAAAAGGGCAGGAGCTGAGCAAAGCCATCAGCGCATGATGGATTACGTTATGACGGGCGGGGGAGTGACCTGTGTGAGGGCAGTTGACGATAGTTCCCTGCAAACATTGTGATGGCTACGGCGCTCTTCCGTCACTTGAAACCCCAAGTAAAACCTCATGGTCTTTAATAGAAAGAAGTTTCTCCTCCCGCGCCGTGACAGCGGTCGGACTCGGCGGCGTCGACGAGGGTCGCTGCGTCTGGCTCGACATCCCAACACCAACCTTTCCTGGGAGCTGCTAATTGGTGCGATTGCTACGAGTAACATCAACTGGCTGCGGGCCACTGACAGTCGGCATGTCGGCATGCCGTTCCAGTTCAGCGTCAGCTGTGGGGTTGTTTATGGACACTGGTGACTGCCAGTGGCAAAATCGCTCAGCTCAGCAGCTCTGGCACGAGTGCACCTTCATCCATCTCAGTGCAGCTGCTGGTTGACATGCAAGTATCCATGTGGGCAGTGGCTATGGCAGAACTGGCTCTCACCACCACCGTTTGGTGGGTGTTGCAGCGGGGGCCATGATATGACACGTCGTGTTTGCATTCCAAACCGCCATGTGTGGTTGCACTGCCAAGCTGTAGCCTGCCGCACCTGCGGATGGCACTCATGCAAATGCAACAGTTTCTGATTTATGATTCATGCGCAGCTGCTGCTCATCAGCTGCGGCATTGTCGTCCTATTGGGCAAGATGCTGTGTGTGCTGATCCGGTCTGGGTCTGGGTCTACTGCTTGACTGCACAAATGCACGCCACGTCTGCCACTGTATGCTTCTTGGGACTTGCTGCGCATTGAATGCTACTGGCACTCTGTCGATTCATCACTCTGCTGATTTGAATGATCATGTGCAACACACCTGCAGCTGCCAACACCTGCGTGTTGATAGAGATAGCTGCTGGCTGCATGGATGAAAGGTCCATCATGGATGACAAGGTCCATCATGGGTGACAAGGTCCATCATAGTGTATGATACACTATAAGAGTCTGCAAACGGCTGCACACTGTGTGCCTTGACCAACCAGCAGCAGCTGCACACCAACTTATGCAGCGGTCACACGTAGCAATTTGCGAACAAGCTTGCACACATTTACTCTCCAGCTGATCTGCAGCCTGCACAGTGATGCAGAGCATCCACCCAGATGCACAATCTGTGCTGCACTGTGTGTGATATCAGCACAGTAAGGCATCCCTGTTGCACTGTTGACATTGCATCGTGATAAGCTGCACACAACCAAGGACGTCATACGCCGTCACCTGCCAAAAACCCCTGACGATATCATTAAGTCGGCAAATGCAGCTACTGCAGCCTGCTCAATCCATCACCCAGCGCTCAGCCACATGGTGGGCCCCCTCCAGCACAGGCCCCAGCTGCCGCCAGCAACAAGGACCGCCGTATGAGCCGCCAGCAACAAGGACCGCCGTATGAGCCGCCAGCAACAAGGACCGCCGTATGAGCCGCCAGCAACAAGGACCGCCGTATGAGCCGCCAGCAACAAGGACCGCCGTATGAGCCAGCTGTGCAGCACATCAGTCATGCCTTCTGCTGGGCCCAACAGCTGCCGTCCAGGCTCAAGTCGCAAGGCATCTGCCTGCACACAGATCCTGCAACAGCACATACATGTGTCACAGAAATCATCAGTTATCACTTGACTCTGTAAGTATTCATAACATATAGTCATGCTTGCCACAACAGAACCATGCAATGAACCAGCACGTGTAACACTCATCATCCCTCCTACAGTCGCATGACGCACAGAGCTGAGTACTCCTGGCTATTGCCATAGCGCACTGCTGTGCTGACGCTTGCTGCTACATTGCACTGCCTGAAACTTTCTCAACAGCTCGCTTGCTGTGCGCTGCTGCGACAACTGAGCCGGCTGCAGCCGTTGCGAGCACGATCATGCGCTGCACTCGCATGTTCCTGCAGACCCCCCCCTCACCCCCCCCCCCAAACAGCGCTGTTGGGGCTAGCGGGACGGCGCGCTCTGCACTGTCTACTGGGGTTGTACCTTGGCATACCCAACCCTTGTTCGGGCATGATGTGGTGCCCTCACCGCAGCAGTAAATGACTGCAGGGTCTCCAAGGCCACCTGGGCTGATCTACAACATTATCCCTCCCATAACCTATACCCCAGCACAGCCCCAACTTCACCCCTAAACCGTAGCTGTTGCCATGTGCAGATGGCAGTTCATGACAGCCCAGTTGCGCCTTACCTTGCGGTGCTGCCCAAGTCAGCTGTGTTCAGCTCCTGCATGTGCAGCTGCATCTCAGGGAGCTGCCTGCCAGCGGTGGTGCAGTACCGCTATGGTAGGAAGCTGTACTGCAACAGAACCTGCAAGAAGTCAGTCAGCATATGCACAGCCTGCTTAAGTGCCAATGGGCCATGTGCATGCATGCTGAAACACAGTTACGAACACTCCCACTGCATTGCACAAAATAAATGACTTTATACAAGCGTGATGAACAGGATCACAGCCAAGTTAGCAGTGACACCATGCCGGACCGCTGCTATCAGTCCATGCTCTCTGACCAGACATCATGCAGCTTCTATGCTGGCACACCAGGCACGTTCGGAAGCATGATGCAGTAGCAGGCGGGCCCTGGAGGCAGCACTGCTGTGGGTTTAGGCTGATAGCCTGAATCACCCACCAGATTGACTTTCCCAGCACACTGGCCCTGCCACAAAAGCCCCCCCCCCACCCCACCCCATCCCGTACATGTACAATCAGAAGCAGCGAGGCTCTGCATACTTGTACTGAGCAGTCGCAGGGTGCCTTACAGTCACCCAGCAGGCCTCCTCACCTGCTTGCAGCCGAGCTGACGCACCCAGCAGGCCAGCACTGACACAGTGCCACTGTGCGCCACAGGTGCAGCCGCCATGTACAATGGAAGTCTGATGAGCTTGGTGAACGGTCCACCCTTGGTTTCACTTCATGGGGCTGGTGTGCAGGACGTCAGCGGTGGTATGGCTGACGTTGTCGTCGATCACTGCCACCTCAGTAGTGTTGTTGAGCACAGACACTGGCAAGCAGGCATCCTGAGAGGCGCCTGCGGCACAATAGTTGCAGGCAGTCACAGGAGGAGGGTTGCCTTCAGGTGGCAGTAAAATGCACCACCTGTCACAAGCAGTTGAGAAACGTACACATGTGCCGCCAGCGTGCGTCAGCGCGCACACATGCGCAGGCAAGCATACACACATGGCAGGCCCACAGAATGCATTATCTAGGGGGGGGGGGGGGGGGAGGGGCAGTGAGGAAGTGAGCAGGACAGACGTGAAGTACATGTGACTGTACACATGCACACTACAAATCCCTGCAGCAGCACAGCAAACACAACACAGCGCGCTACGCGATCTCCTTATGTACTGCAGGTTACGGCAAGGGGTGAGGGAAGTGCCAGGGAGGATGGAGTGAGACTGTGGAAGAGGGCACTGGGTGAGGCTTTACCTGGTGCGCAACCGCTGCCACTGCTGGTGCTGCCGCTGCTGCTCTTTACAAGCAACTGCTACAGCAGCAGCAAACGATGTGAATCGTCGGATCCTTCCAAAAGTTGTTGTCTGGAGTTCTGGAAGGTGACTAGAGGCAGCAGAAGCAGCTGCATGCCTATCAGGTCTGTTGGCGCTTGTTGCCAATGGATATATCGTTGGTGTCAGGAAGGCCATGCGCATCTGGCAGATGTGCATCCAGGAGTCGCATTGCAGCAACCATCAATTCTGCTGCACCCATGTTTTGAACTTTGCGCGCCCATCGTATTCAGCAACCCATGCATTGCTTGCACACAGCCTTTTGATTCAGTCAGCCCATGTGACAGAACGCCTAGCAGTAATGGCCCACAACCACCGGATACATATCAAGTACTAATACCGGTTATGCCAGTATGAAACCCCCTACACATGCCTGCTCTGTGAAATCTTCAAGCCAGGCCCCCAGTGTTTTTGCATCAGCTATCAGATCCGCTCCCAAAGACTCACCTTAGCTTTGCCAACCCCAACCACACCCCCGCCATACATGACTCACCACACACGTCCTCTGTCAGGCTTCTGGCTGTTCAGCCTCGTAAAAAAAAGCAGCAAATGAACGCCATGCACTGCAGCAAACAGACGCATGGCCACTGCTGCCATGGCAACAATGACAGCAGCTGTGGGGTTCCCAAGATGCTGCTGCTCTCAACGCTACTGCTGGTCACTGCTCTCCCTGCTCCTGCTCCTGCTGCTGCTGTTGCTGCTGCTGCCGCAGCAAAGGTTGCTGCTGTGAATGGTTCTGCCGCGTTTTGGCTCCTGCTGTTGTTGCTGCTCTCGTGTTGCTGCTGCAGCTGCAGCGGTGTGGGGCAGACAGGGTCTCATTGTCTGATCAACGTCACTACTGCATGCACCCGAAGGAGGGGTTGGGGCCCAAGAAGTAGCTACTTCCCAGGCAGCCCTCAGGTGAAGATAGCCTGTGCAACCCTCAGGGATGTAACAGAGTGAGTGACGGTGTGTCATCACTGATGACTCATTAGTTGACTCATGGACTCATGGAAGGCTACCATTGAACCAACTTCATCAGACTACATGAAATATAATCAATTAAGTTTTTCAATTCTTTGTCAATCGTCATCATAGGCGGATGGGCACAGTCAGCACACAGATCACCAGGTGCAGATCACTGAACACCATCAACTCAGTTGTCTCGTTGAGCCTTCAGCTTCCTTCTACTGCTGCAATTTGGTGAACTTGAAGTTGCATATCGACAGGTGCGACCCTTACTCTCTCTCTAGCCCGCGATTGCCAGTACATGCTGAAGCAGCTGTGCTGCTGTGCCAGTCTCAGTGCCTGTGCCCTGTGAACCGGTCTGCCATTATTTCGAATCCTTACGTTGCTTGAATACATAATTCTTTTGAATTTATACTGTTTTGCTGCTGTCGCTGCAGGGCGCCACGAATGGCTGATGAGTCAGCACACTTCCCGCTGCTGGCACTGCCAGACCACTGCATGCTGGCAGTGCTGCAGTGCTGTGCAGCGGACGACCAGCGCAGTGTGCTCAGTGCTGCTAGGGCGCACAGCAGGCTGCACCAGGCAGCTGTGGCAGCGCTGTGCAGCATCAGCATAGCTTTGGCTCGACAGCAGCAGGCGGATAGTGTGCTGCTGTACTTGGACAGGCATGGCAGCCATGTCAGCAGCCTCAGCCTTCGGAAGCTGTGGGCTCAGACCCTCCGCCAGCTGCCCTCCAGCCTGCAGCTGCACAGCCTGGAGCTTGTATGGTGGAAGTTGCAGTTGGTGCCGGGCACCGGTTTCCAGGGCGTGCTGAGGGCTGCTGCTGCAGGGCCACCACTCCTCAAGCAGTTGCGGCTCAGTGCTTGCGATCTGCTTGATGGGGTGGAGGGTCTTGAAGCAGCCCTTTTGCAGCTGCCTGCACTGCAGCACCTCAGCCTTTGCAAACTTTTTGATGTGGTGTCTGCAGCTTGGGTCTGCTTCCCAACCGGGGTGTTGCAGCAGCTGCCGCAGCTCACCTACCTTCAGCTGGCTGGATGCAGCGTGCAGGGTCCTGATGAGGCCAGCCCTGCCCTGCAGCCCCTGCAGGCCCTGACTCAGCTGTCCGAACTGCGGCTTGCAGATGCAGAGGTAGCTGCAACCATTGTTGGAGATGGTGACTGGGCCAGGGTGACTGCCAGCATGCTGTCAGCAGCAGGCCATCTAACACGCCTGGCATTGGCATGTGCCGTGTTTGAGCCCATTGCACTGGCCCACATGACCAAGCTGCAGCACCTGCAGCTTGCGGAATGCGGCTTGCGGTGGCCTGCCGGTGCAGCAGCAGGGTTGGCGGCGCTGCTGTCCCAGCTGCAGCAGCAGACGCAGCTGACACACCTAGACGTCAGCCGGTCCACTGTGCGGGCTGGTGAGGAGGGCTACCCTCCTACAGCAGCCTATGCAGCACTGACAGCAAGCAGCAAGCTGCAGCACCTCAATATCAGCGGAAGCAGACTGCCAGCAGGGGTGTGGCAGCACCTGTTCCCTGCTGGCAGGCAGCTGCTGCACCTGACGTCACTCGACATCTCAGCGGTCGACCTGACACTGTCAGCAGAAGATGCTACCCTAGCACTGGAAGGCAGCCGCATTGTCGGCTGCTGTCCCAGCTTGCAGTCTCTGGACATGCGCTACCTGCAGTACGACGCACAGCAGGTGGTTGCACTGCAAGGGCTAAGCCTGCTGCATACATTGCACGTGGTGGTTGGTACATGGGAGATGCCGCCAGGCCGTCTGCCAGATCACCTACGGGATATTCTGCAGGCGGTGTGTCAGCTGACAGGGCTGAGGGATCTAGAGCTGCTTGTTCATCACCATCCCACAGATCTGCTGCTCACGCACCTGCAGCAGCTGCAGCAGCTGCAACAGTTGACAGCACTGACCTACTCAAATCAAGACCCACCAGAACTGCTCCAGCAGGCGGTGGGTTGCCCTTCTTTGTGCTCATTGTGTGTTCTTGCATGGGTCCGCTTGCATGTTGCTTGTGCTTCGACTGCATGCGTTGAAGGCTGCTAGCTTTTTTCGTTGTACTTGCTCTTGCTGAGTCTAATACCACCCTGGGTGCTAGATGTCGATGCTGACACCACAAGCGCTGTCAATGTCACGCAATAGGCATGCAACGCCATGTCAAGCTGTCTGCTGCTCCTGTATATGTCGCTGTGATGGATTGATATAGTTCAACCTCGTCCCGATCTGTGCTAATGCCGCATTGTGCAGGGCCCTGATGATGAGCCTGTGTGGCGGCAGCTGCTGCACCTCTACCTGGATGACAGCAACCCTGATGTGGCACAGCAGGCGGCTGCGGCACTGGAACAGTGACAGCCTGAGGCACCGCTGCGGCTGTGGCTGCAGGGCCTGAAGCAGGTGATAGTGTTTGGGGCCGGTCTTGTACATGAATTGACAGCAGGATGGGCAAGGACTGGTACAGCCAAGGGGTACTGCACATTTGGTCACAAGCGACACCCACAGGGCAGGTGGCTGCACCGGGGGAGGGGGTGTGGGCGTGCTGGGACAAGGAAGGAAGGCCCTTCCTCCCGGGTTGCGCTGCTGCTTCATGAGGGGGCCTAAAAGGACACTGGAGCTGGGCAGGGGGAGCATGCAAGACGTTGACCAGCCTGGCAGGCCGTGTTGTTGCTGCACTGTCTGTCCATCAGCTTAGGCTGTGATTGCTGTGCTCCAATGCCAAAGAGGGTTCAACAGCCCACTGGTGACCCAGGCATCGTGTACCCTTTTTCATAGCAGAATCTTACACAGCACTCCCCTCCAGGATGCTGCGCAGCTTTGCTGGATCAGGCAAAAATTACACATGTGTCGCAGCTGCTGCTGCTGACAATGCTGCTGCTGACAATGCTGCAGCACGTGTAGCAACACCTCCCACAGGGCACAAACCCCGCCTTCATGCGCAAGTGCTCGAGCTCGCTGTGCTGACGTGCTGTCCTGGCTGCGCCGCTTCTGCTGCTTCATGCAGGTGCTGATGCTGGTGCAGCACCTGGTGCCGGACGATTGGCTTTGAGTCATTGATGTTCATGCTGCTCCAAGGTTGCTGGAGCTATGACGTGAACGACATGACCGCAACTGTCCTGAAGGGTCTTGTCAGGAGCTGTGGCTGGAAGCCACACAGACTTGATGTCACAGGTGAGCATGACTTTCTTGATAGCGACCCCAGCCGCCTGGTTTGGCTCCATTTTCAGGGGCGTGCTGCAGTCTGCGGAACAAAACCGTGGCAGCGGCTGGCTCGGCAATGGGGACAGTGTTGACAGTGTTGGTGCTGTTTGCAAGCATGGCGCTTTTGTGCTGCGTGCCTGTCAAGCTCACCGCAGCGCTACAAGTGTGCCTGACCCACGTAACTGGACAACTTGCTCAACAGCTGCTTGTCAACTTGAGTGTACAACTCAGTGATTATGACACAAGTCATACGAGCATTTCATGCAGGCATAGAGACAGCAAAGCACACATAATAACAATGACTGTGCAATCTACTAATGCTGCTCTGCTACAGCTGGACAACTTGCTCAACAGCTGTTGTCAACTTGAGTGTATAATTCAGTGACCATGACACTCAGTGACCATGACAAATCATGCAAGCACCGCCATGACACACGTAATACAAGCACTGCCATGACACCAGTCATTCAAGCATTGCCAGCACACAATTAATACAAGCACTTCCATGACACAAGTCATTCAAGCACACAAGGGCTAGCACAAGTACTGCCATTTCGGCAAGTGACATGTGTTCGGCATGACATGTTGCAAATTGCTGCAGCACGTGTGCCGCATGTTGACTAAGTGCTGGCCAACTGTGACAGAACCAGATGTGCTTTCTGTAGAGTGTCAGCACAGCCCAGGCAACAGTACAGCATGTGCTGGTATTGTGCGCCACAGACAGTGTTGCGATGTGGCCAGCAGCGGTGTTGACACTGGTTGTGCGTGAGGGCGGGGGCCTGTTGGGCTGCTGCTTGCAGCATCGGCAGTCCTTTTCAATCAGACCTTGTAACCATATAAGCGGCGCACCGCTGCAGGACTGTAAGGCCATCTGCCAGTGAAGTTCACTGATGGTGTGATAGTGGTGTTTGGTGCTGATAGGATTGCAAGCCTGGCATGTAAGCATGCACTGCTGACACGATGTGCAAGCTTCCCCTACGTGCTGTTGGGTGCCATGCTGTCACTTGCATGCAGCTGTATGGTGCAACATATTGCGATGCTTAGTGGTGGTTGTTTTAGCAGGCTTTGGTCTGGCACATGTACCAGGGGCGTGTGGGCGGCAGGGCCTATACCCCTTCTACGTGTGCCTGCTGCTGCTGCTGCTCATTGTCCAACTCCATCAGCAAGCTCTAGCTGGTTATGGGGTTGGTCACGTTGCACCAGGTGGTAGCTGCTGTGATGAAGCTTGCTTAGACTGTGCTTGGATGTGTGTGCATGCTTCTTTTCCAACACCCCTGCAAGGCACGTGCATCAGCTGTTCACAACAAGCCTTGAACTTGTGTTGCTAGGAAGATAGGAGCAGTCGTTGATTACTACAAGCGGCCACATCGTCATCCCCTGACCTGCTTCCAACACCCTCCACACACTCTGCAGCAGCCCAATGCACTCTGCGACCTGACAGCACCTGAGACCACCGCTGCTCGTGGCTGCTTGCTGGTGGCACGTTGCTTGCAAGCCCCTCATCCAACAGTGGTAACACAACCTGAAACATTCCTCGTGAGGCATCACTACCGTAATGCAACGCATTACTACTACTGGCCAGCTAGGGGAATGAGGGACACTGGGCTACTGTACTGCTGTTGTGGAGTTTTTTGATGTTGCGAGTGAAGCGGCCAACCGCGCCCCAGGAAGCCTGGGAATGATTTATGAAGCAATAATATGGCCGACTGGTAGCGTTTGGGGCCCTTTGCGACTGGCTTTCACCGACTAGGGCTCAGAGTTGAGCTTTACCGCCGTGCATCCCTACATATAGGGCGCCAGGTGGCCCATTCCACAACCATTCCCAAACACTTCTACCTACAGCCAATAACCAAACAATCAATATCAATCATGACAATCACGGCCGAGGTCGCAGAGTTCATGGAGAGCACCCACCCGGTTTGGGGAAGGGCTCCCCGTGAGGCTTCTCAGAGGCGTCGTGCCGGCTTTGTCCCCTACAGCAAGCTGAGGAGGGCCGAGGTTCCCTTCATCATCCGGCAGGTCGATGCCCTCAACAGGGAGGCAGCTGAGGCCATGAGCGACTTCACCCTCACTCGTGCCCAGCTGGCAGCCCGCTTGCAGTCCGTGGAGGCCAGGGCAGAGCTTCTCGCGCCCTTCATGGCCGAGCTGGACGAGGTGTACAGCCAGATGCAGCAGGAGGTGCAGCAGCTGGAGCAGCAGTATGCACCACTGCTGGAGCAGCAGGCAGCTGAGGCAGCAGCTGCAGCAGCAGCAAGCAGCCGAGGCCGCTCTGCTGCAGCAGCAGCAGCAAGCAGCTGAGGCAGCTGCAGCTGAGTCCACAGCAGACAGCAGGTTCTCCTTTGCAGCTGTTGCCAAGCTGGTGGAGGACTGGGTGCCCTCGTGGCCCTGGTCCTACTAAGGCAGCAATGCCTTCAACCTGACTCCGCTCGGGGAGGCAGGCAACAACTCCCACAGCATTCGTGCTAGGGAGGGTAGGGGGGAGGTGCTTGAAGGGGGTTGCATGCTCTGCATGCGGCCTCTATATGTGTCCCCAGGCTTTCAAGCTTGGGACGCAGCGGCCAGACCTTGTGTCTGGCTGCACACCCTCCAACCTTGGTGCAATAGCAAGCAGCGCCTTGGCGCAGCAGCACGCACCTGAACAGGAGGCCAATGCCTATATGGCGTGGCAGCCTAACCCTGGTAGCTCAAATCGGAAAGAGCAACCTGGCAAGGCCTTGTGCCTGTCAGGGAGATGGCAGGTTCGATAACTGCCCCAGGTGTAGCCCAATGACTGCGGGACCTCAAACAGGTGCGCCAAGCCTTCGGGCTAGCGCTCCAGCATATCAAAAAATACTGGCACGGTGTGCTCCTTATTGAGCTTTGCCTCCCCTTCTCTCTCCCCCCCTCCGTTTCTGAGCAGCCCCCCCCCCCCCCCCCCCTCAAAAAAGGAGTGACATGCAAGGGTCTGCACGTGGGTTCACTCCCTTCTTTTTCGCCCCTCCACTAACATGACACCCCTACTCCCTTGGTGCCATCATGGCAGCAGGGCCTGCTGCTGTTGTAACACAGTAGGGCCTTGCTTGACTTTGTGCAGCTTACACTCCCAGTAGCCTACAACAAGTGATCACACATGAGTCATGTTGACGCCAATGTGGCCCCCAATTTGAGGGTCAGGCACCCAAATCTGGATTCCTGAGCCAGCTGTCTGTGTGCTGTTGCTGCTGCTGAATGACTAAATTGGTGTGTGCACTCCAACTCCATGCCACCTAGCTGCCACCAGCATGCTTTGTAAGCTTTGAGACCCACTGTACTCAGGCACAGAAGTGAACTTGTCGACGGAAGATCTCCAGGAGCTGTTCACAACTCTCAACTGGGGCCGGCATTTTTGCGGTACACAACCAAGCAGCAGGACACATGTGTGGGTGTACACCCACACGCGCGGGTCGCTGATTGTCACTACAAGTGCACTGGTTTGAACAAGCCCCGATGTTTACAACACCCTCACTCACTGCTGCCACTGGCAGCAGGTATTACTAACATCAACTCAGACCGATCTCCCACCAACCAGAACCAGTCTCTGTATTGACTGCTGCCACTGCGTTTACTGCAGCCTGTGCAGAAATGCACATCACGGCTTGTTCACACTTGTCAAGCCCAACTGCAAGACGCGCAAGCTGCCCACTGCACAGCATCAAGCTGTGCCCTGTGCAATGCTGCTGCAGGACTCTGGCATCAAGCGCTGGCACCTGCTGCTGCCTCTACTGGGCGCATGGCTCGCATCGTGGCTTCACTGCTTGCACCAGGACCTGTGAAACAATAGCAGTACAGCAGCCACACTAGTCAGCCTAGTCGTCTCCAGGACCGACACCCTTCCATGAATAGCACAAGAGAGAGGTTGCAAACCTCCAACAAACCAAACGTAGGCAATCACCATGCCGTAACATCACGCGCCAGCAGACAACAACGAATCTGGCATGGCTGCTGCAGATGCTGGTGACTGCTGCTGCTTGCTGAGATAACGTGTCCCCCCCTACCTTGCACAGCTGGGACCTCAGATTGCATTCACCATATGGCTGAAAGTGCAATCCAGCTGCAGCAGGGAAGAACAAGGAGAGCAACAGCACACATGGTGTCGAGCGCAGGCATCTGCGTGATGAATCAGCACGTACCAGCTCACTGCAACCTTGACAGCAGCTGTCTGACCAACGCATAAGGCTCTGCCACGTCCAAGTGAACAGCGAGTAGGGTCTGACAAGGGGAGAAATCGTGCGCATGTGATGAATAGTGCCGCCTGGTGCAGGGAGCAAGTGAAGAGCAGTATGCATACCAGCATGCCGCTCAAACATGTACCAGCAGTCATACACCGCGCCTGAAGGCTGCAGCTGCCTCACCTGCTTGTAGCTGCCCCCAGGGCAACCAGCGTATGGCACTGTGCGCAGGTGCAGCCCTGCTGGGGTGGTGGCCAACAGTTGATGGTTGGCCATATCAACACTACGCTGGCATGGGGTTAGTCGGTGGAGCGCGGCTGCTCGGTGCTTGACATTGGGGTGCCGTCGTCGCCGGGATACTGGTAGGCCAAGGCACCTGCAAGTGCTGTGTGCGACGAACCCTGCGGCACAGCAAGCGCAGGCAGCAATGGTAAAGTTGAATCCAGGTGGCATAACTAATGTAGAGTTAGGGGCACGTTGGTACCTTTCACAAGCCACCAAGTCCTGCTGGTGCATGCATGCTGCCCACACAGCCAAATTGGTGTGCACGTCTGCCGATTCAATCGTCAGTGACGCGGCGGCTACTGGCTGTCAAAGATTGTAATGCCAGCCCAATGCCGCACAAGGGGACAGCAGCGCAGCCAGATCTGGTGGACTGGGTGGAAGCAGGGGGGTGCTGTCACACACATCATCCAATGGCAAGTATGGGTGACAGTGAGTACTCCTGCAACCTGAAACTCACCATGAAATTCAGGCGCGGCTGTATCCCCACCATCTGCAGTTCTCCTTGCAGCAGGCCTGCAGCCGAGTTCTGCACCACCTGCAGTCACCTTGATGGCTCCGAGGTGTCACTCTGACCGCGCTGCTGCATGATGTTTATCTGAATTTGCACTGGGTCACCACTGCCACTGTCGCCACACAGGCTCAACACCAACATTCTGCACAACCAGAGCCACAACAGCACAAGTTGTGACAGCATTGGCATGGGATTTGGTGTGGGGAATAGCCCTGTGAAGCTGAATGTGCATAACCCTTTAGCTGTGCCAGTCCTTGTCCATGACGCCGTCAACAACAGGTTCGCCCAAACCACAGGGTCACCTGTGTCACGCCCTGCCGCCACCGCCGCAGTGGCGCTTAAAGCTGTCACTGTGCCAGTGCTGCAGCCGCCTGCTGTGCCAGATCAGGGTCGTCGTTGTCCAGGTAGAGTTGCAGCAGCTGCCGCCACACGGGCTCATCATCACGGCCCTGAACGACAAACAACATCAGCACAGGTTGGGACTTTTTGAACAAAATTCAACCCTATGCAACACAGCGACATGTACAGGAGAGCATGCAGCACACCGTCGTGATGCCTGCCAACTGGCAACACGCGCAACGCGCAACCTGTGACTTCAGCACGAACACCAATCACCCAGGCTGGTAACAGACTGAGCAAAAGTCAAGTGGGGACAGGTAAGAGGCCATGTCATCATGGCATGCATTCACAGCATAAGCAGCATGCGAGCAGGCACATGCCAGCACACACAATGAGGTACAATCAAGGGCAAACCACTCAATAAAGAGCAACCCACCTCCTGCTTGAGGAGCTCTTCTAAGTCTTCATTCACATAGGTCAGTGCTGTCAAATGTTGCAGTTGCTGCAGCTGCTGAAGGTGCGCGAGCAGCAAAGGTGTAAGATGGTGATAGACAAGCAGCTCCAGATCCCTCAGCCCTGACAGCTGACACACCGCCTGCAGGATATCCTGTGAGGGATCTGGCAGACTGCCTGGCGGCAACTCCCGTGAACCAACCCCCACACGCAATGTATGCAGCCCTTTTAGCCCCTGCAGTGAAAGCAGCTGCTCTGCATCGTACTGCAGCAAGCGCATGTCAAGAGATTGCAGGTTGGGGCAGCAGCTGACAATGCGGCTGCCTTCCAGTGCTAGGGCATCACCTTCTGACAGTACGTGGACCTGTGACATGTCCACTGATGTCAGGTGTGGCAGCTGCCTGCCAGCAGGCAACAGGTGCTGCCACACACCTGCTGGCAGTCTGCACCCGCTGATGTTTAGGTGCTGCAGCTTGCTGCTTGCTGTCAGCGCTGAATAGGCTGCTGCAGGAGGGTTGCGCTCCTCACCAGCCCAAACAGTGCACCTGAGGTCCAGGTGTGTCAGCTGTGTCTGATGCTGCAGCTGGGACAGCAGCGCCGCCAACCCAGCTGTTGCACCGGCAGGCCACCGCACGCCGCAATCTATGAGCTGCAGGTGCTGCAGCTTGGGCATATGGCCCAATGCAGCCGGCTCAAACATGGCCAAAACCAACTCCAGGCGTGTTAGATGCCCCGCTGCTGACAGCACACTGGCCGTGACCGTGGCCCAGTCATCGTCACCATCTCCCATAAGTATGCCTGCAACCCCCTCTGCATCTACAAGCCGCAGGTCAGCCAGCTGAGTCAGTGCCTGCAGGGGCTGCAGGGGAGAGCTGGCCTCATCAGGACCCTGCACGCTAACTCCAGCAAGCTGAAGGTAGGTGAGCTGCGGCAGCTGCTGCAACACCCCAGTTGGGAAGCAGACCCATTCTAGAGACACCATGTCGACCGTGTTGCAAAGGCTGAGGTGCTCCAGTGCAGGCAGCTGCAGGAGGGCTGCTTTGAGACCCTCCACCCCATCAAGCAGATCGCACTTACTGAGCCGCAACTGCTTGAGGAGTGGTGCCCCTGCAGCAGCAGCCCTCAGCACGCCCTGAAATCTAGTCCCCGGCGCCAACTGCAACTCCCACTTTACAAGCTCGAGGGTGTGCAGCTGCAGGCTGGAAGGCAGCTGGTGGAGGGTCTGAGGGTCATCTGCTGGCCCCCACAGCTTCAGGCTGCTGACATGGCTGCTGTGCCTGTCCAAGTACAGCAGCACACTATCCGCCTGCTGCTGTCGGGGCACAGCTATGCTGATGCTGCACAGCGCTGCTACAGCTGCCTGGTGCAGCCTGCTGTGCGCCCTAGCAGCATTGTGCAGGCTGCGCTGGTCTTTCACTGCACAGTACTGCAGCACTGCCAGCAGGCAGGGGTCCGGCAGTGCCAGCAGCGGGAAGTGTGCTGGCTCGTTGGACATTGGTGGCCTCCTGAAATGACAGCAGCAAAACAGTACAGAAGCAGACGACGCGCGTATGCAAGTTACTGGCATACCACAGGTTCAAAGAACATAGGAATTGAGATTGGCGCAGCAGCACAGCAGCTGCTGCAGCACGTGGAAGAACGAGACCTTTGCAGACTTGAGTAAAAAAGGGTCGCACCTGTGAATAATCCACCTACAATTTCCACCTGAGATTGACCAAGCTGCAGGAGTAGAAGGAAACTGAAGGCACAACCGAACAATCAGTCTGCTGATCTGCAGCTGGTGATCTGTGTGTCAGCACCTGTGCCGACACACAGATGTGCACCTGTGCCGACACACAGATGATCTGCAGCTGGTGATCTGTGTGTCAGCACCTCAACCTCTGATGACGATGGATCGAGTACCTCTTGGAAAACGTGATTTGGTGAAATGTCATTTGGTTTGCGTGAAGCAAATTGGTCCAGTGCAATCATAGCTTTTCAACTGATGACTCACCGACGGTCACCGTCACCCATTCTGTTACATTCCTCTGTGTCTTCAAAGATGCCTGTGATCGGCCGAGGGATGAGTGGGAAGTAGCTTAATCTCGGCATCACCCTTCTCTTATTGGGTGCATGCAGCAATGACGTTGATAAATTCTTGGCACCCTGTCTGCCCCACACCGCTGCAGCTGCAGCAGCACCATGAGCGCAGCCACAAAAAATTAGCAGGAGCGAACGCCTTGGCAGTTAATTTGCAACAGCGACCGTTGCTTCGGCACCAGCAGCAGCAGCAGCAGCAGCAGCAGCAGCAGGAGCACGGCAGCAATGGCAGCGGTGACCAGTAGCCCTGACAGCAGCACCACCCCACAGCTGCAGTCAATGCTCCCATGGCAGCAGTGGCTATGCATCCAGCACGGCTGTAAGCTGCTGTGCATACCGGCCACCTGCTGCATTCCTTGGGAGGCTGAATAGAAAAGGATGTGTGTGGGTGAGTACTGTGTGTGTTTTAAGGGGTGGCTGGGGATGGGCGATGTCAGGGCAAGGTTTTTAGGCAGCGGAGCTGTCAGGTAATACAAATCTCTCAGCTGATGCACCAATGCACTTGGGGGGCTGGCTTCAAGGGTTCACAGAGTGGCATGTGCAGGGGAATAGTGCCCCCACACCGTTGTGTTGTGGTTTGATGTGTAATGGGTGGCTGTTACTCGTAGTTTTTCTGTCCAAGGTTGACAGAGCGTGCAAGCAACATAGTTGTAATGGCTGGCTCACTGACAGGAAAGTTTGCACAGCGGTGGTTGATACAATGCGACACCTTGCTGCACTTCTGTGCATGCCTGTGACACCAAGTGGTCTAGTCAACAGCAACTGTTGCCAGCCAAGTTGGCAGGCTTGCGGCTGCTGCTGCTGCCATGATTAGCTGCTTCTGTTGCAGTTTATTGCTATACTCGGAAACAGCAGCAGCGCTGGCTGCGCACCAGTTGAAGCCTCACCCACTGACCTCTTCACACTCTCACTCGTTTCTTCCACGTCCCTCACCCATTGCCTGAAACAGTAGATGAAGAGATGGTGTTGCGCGCTGTGGATGTGAGTTGCTGTGTTGCTGCATGGATATATGTTGTGCATGTGTACAGTCATACCTGCTCCACCTTTGGCCCCTCACTTCGCCACTGCTGCCCCCCTTGAAAAGGCATTTGTGTGCCTGCCATGTGTGTATGCTTGCCTGCGCGCATGTGTGCGCGCTGAGGCATGCCGGCGGCACATGTGTACGTTTTGAAACTGCTTGTGACAGGTGGTGCATGTTACTGCCACCTGGAAGGAAACCTTTTTCCTGCGATCGCCTGCAACTGTTGTGCTGCAGGCGTGTGCCAGCTGTGCAAGAGTCTGTGCTCAAAACATACCACCGAGGAGGCAGCGAATCACCGCAGTGTCAGCCATAAAGCTGCCACGTTCTTTGGGTGCAAGCAGGTGGGAAGGCCTGCTGGGTGACTGTGTGGCACCCTGCACTGCGCAGTACATGTATGCAGAGCCTCGCTGCTTCTGATTGGTACTGTGCGGGAGGGGGTGGGGGGGGGGGCGGGGGGGGGGGGCTGATGGCAGGGCCAGTGTGCTGGGAAAGTCAACCTGGTGCGCCCTCTCAGGTCAAACCCGCAGCAGCGCCTGCATTAAGGGCCCGCCTGCTACTGCATCATGCTTCTGAGTGTGTGTGGTGCGCCAGCACAGCAGCTGCATGCTGTCTGGTCAAGGAGTAGGGACTGGCAGCAGCGGTGTCAGCTTTCTGCTAACTTTTGGCTGTAAGACCTGTTCAGCACGCTTGGGAAGATTCCTTTGTTCTTTGCTACTTGCAGTGGGTGTACATGGGAGTGTTTTTGCTGGTTGTGGCATGCCAGCACATAGCAATGGAGCAACAGCAGGCTGTGTGTATGCTGACTGCGGCCTTCTTGCAGGTGTCTGTGGTTGCGTTCCAACTTCCTACTAAAGCCGTACTGAACTACCGCTGGCGAGCAGCACCCTGAGATGCAGCTGCACATCAGGAGTGTACCCCAGCTGACCTGACCAGTACGACAAGGTAAGGCACAACCAGGCACGACTGAGCTTTCTTGAGGTGCCATCTGCACATGGCAGCAGCCCCGGTTAGGGGTGACGTGGGGCTGGGTTGGGTTACAGGTTTTGGGAGGGATGTTGTGGATCAGTGTGCATGTTGCTGTTGGGCCCTGCAAATGGGTGCTGCGGCAAGGGCACCACTTTCTGCTCAACAAGGGTTGGGTATGCCATGGTACTTCCCCAGTAGACAGTGGAGAGCGCACGCCGGGGGGGGGGGGGGGGGCGCGAGCGTAGCACAGTGGCTGTACCTCAACAGCAGCAGCAGGGTCGCTTGTCACAGCACGACAAAGGGGCTGCTTGAGGAAACCCCAGGCAATGCAGTGGCAGCAGCTGCTGCAGCAGCAAGCGCCAGCACAGCAGCTGCTGCAGCAGCAAGCGCCAGCACAGCAGCTGCTGCACTGCTACTGGCACTACGACAGCATCGGCACAGCAGCAAGCGTTGGCAACAGCTCTGCGCGTTGTGTGACTCCAGAAGGCATGACAAGTATGACACAGTGGACCTGTTGTGCCAAGCAGGACCGTATGTCATGATTACTGTTACTGTTACTGTCGCATGGTTCAGGCTGAGCCTGAACACCCCGTAGGGAGCCAACGAGGCTCATGGGGCATCAGCATCATAGAACGCATCTGAATAGACATCGTAGTACTCATTACATACCTATATGCTAAATGATGAAGTGTGCGACAACTGTATGTGCTGTTGCAGGCTCTGCGTGCAAGCAGTGATGCTAGGTGATCTGAGCCATGAGGGCAGCTGTTGGGCCCAGCAGAAGCCACAGTTGAAGTGCTGCGCAGCTGGCTCATATGGTGGTCCTTGTTGCTGGCGGCAGCTAGGGGCCTGTGAGGGAGGGGGCTGAGCGAGCGCTACTGTGGACTGCCTAGGCATCCGCAAAGCAGTGCAAACGAACACAAATGGATCAACCCCTGACTATGTTAGATGGCTGTAAAAAATCTTTAAGCTATGTATAAATTGATATTTTAGAATTTCAAAATAAATGAAAAACCAAACTGTATTAGCTTCTAAAGGTATTTACCCAGCTGTAGACCCATTAGATTCAACTTCTACTATGTTACAACCTTGGATTTTAGGAGAAAAACCTAAGTGATCAATTGAGCAGGCTGCAGTAGCTGCAGCTGCCAACTAGTGATCTTGTGAGGGTGTTTTTGCAGTCACTGCCCATCAGCTGGACAGTGACTGCATGCCTGTTTGCAAAGGGCTACGTGTAACCTGTACATGAGTTGGTATGCAGCTGCTGCTGGTGTGTCATAGCACACAGTGTGTAGCCGCTTGCAGGTCTCTGCAGAAGTGTATATATGTATGGACCTTGTCACCCATGCAGCCAGCAGCTATTCCTATCAACACGCAGGTGTTGGCAGCTGCAGGTGCCTGTCTGCACATGATCATTCAAAGCAGCAGACTCTGCTATCACGGTGAATCCACAGGGTGCAAGTAGCATTCAATGCGCAGCAAGTCCCAGGAAGCATGCACGGTTGTGGTGCTCATTTCTGCAATCAAGCAGTAGAGTGCCAGTGTGATCGAGCGAGAACAGCCGTCAGGAGCCCGTAACCGCCCTTTCCAAGGGTATGGTGGTGTCGAAAGACACCGTTTTGGGTTGGTTGGTCACAAGGACCGGGTGGTGTGAGCGCACCGCCCTCACAACAGCAGCTCCATAGTCTTGCAGCTGTGCACACTTTGTCGCCATCTTGTACCAACACACAGTAGGCCGCAGGTGTAGGCCCCTCAGTGAGGCCATGTACCCCAAGCTCAAAGAGCCTAGGACACAGGAAGGACCTAGACCCTTCCCACCCACCAGCACTCCCCTCAGTATGAATGTTTTGGGGCTCAGTGCTGACTGTGGCAACCCTCTGGGGGCCATCACAGGACCCGCTGCAAGGGCAACAACAGCAGCAGAGGCACACAGCAGCTGCACTACCTGGGGACTGAAGTCATGCTGGCAATGCACCCTACCTGACTCTTGATGTGGGCCTGCCTACTGGCAGGAAGGACGGCCTACAAGGACATCCTTGTAGGACCGCCTACGAGCAAGGGATGAATCTGAGCGCCACGATGAGCTCCGCGACAGGCTGTCACCAGCCTCCAGCTGGCGCCAGAAGGCCAGAAGGCTTTCGAACTGTGCAGATGCCATGATAACTTGTAGATCTGGACGAAGAAAAGTAAGTTGGCTGTATGTTGCAACGATTGTGCGTACTGAGTTATCGTTCCAAGGTTGTCAAGGTTTATAAGCCCTGAGCTCGATTTGGAAATGCCTCAGACTCAACTCTGAGTCTGAGTTCGAGTTGAGGCACGGTGAGCGCAATCTCAGCCTCTGAGCTCGGGCTCAGAGTTGAGCTTCACCTCCCGCCCAGCCATAAAGGGCGCTAAGTCCACCCACTCCACAACCATTACCAAACACATTTTCCTATTAGCAACAACCAAACAAACAGTTCCAATCATGACAATCTCGGCCGAGGTCGCAGAGTTCATGGAGAGCACCCACCCGGTTTGGGGAAGGGCTCCCCGTGAGGCTTCTCAGAGGCGCCGTGCCGGCTTTGTCCCCTACAGCAAGCTGAGGAGGGCCGAGATTCCCTTCATCATCCGGCAGGTCGATGCCCTCAACAGGGAGGCAGCTGAGGCCATGAGCGACTTCACCCTCACTCGTGCCCAGCTGGCAGCCCGCTTGCAGTCCGTGGAGGCCAGGGCAGAGCTTCTCGCGCCCTTCATGGCCGAGCTGGACGAGGTGTACAGCCAGATGCAGCAGGAGGTGCAGCAGCTGGAGCAGCAGTATGCACCACTGCTGGAGCAGCAGGCAGCTGAGGCAGCAGCTGCAGCAGCAGCAAGCAGCCGAGGCCGCTCTGCTGCAGCAGCAGCAGCAAGCAGCTGAGGCAGCTGCAGCTGAGTCCACAGCAGACAGCAGGTTCTCCTTTGCAGCTGTTGCCAAGCTGGTGGAGGACTGGGTGCCCTCGTGGCCCTGGTCCTACTAAGGCAGCAATGCCTTCAACCTGACTCCGCTCGGGGAGGCAGGCAACAACTCCCACAGCATTCGTGCTAGGGAGGGTAGGGGGGAGGTGATTGAAGGGGGTTGCATGCTCTGCATGCGGCCTCTATATGTGTCCTCAGGCTTTCAAGCTTGGGACGCAGCGGCCAGACCTTGTGTCTGGCTGCACACACTCCAACCTTGGTGCAATAGCAAGCAGCGCCTTGGCGCAGCAGCACGCACCTGAACAGGAGGCCAATGCCTATATGGCGTGGCAGCCTAACCCTGGTAGCTCAAATCGGAAAGAGCAACCTGGCAAGGCCTTGTGCCTGCCAGGGAGATGGCAGGTTCGATAACTGCCCCAGGTGTCACCAATGACTGCGGTACCCGCAATGGGTGCGCCAAGCCTTCGGGCTAGCGCTCCAGCATATCAAAAAATACTGGCTCCTTGTGAGCTTTGCCTCCTGCTTTGCCTTCACACCCCTCCTCCCTCGTCACTAGGCACAGCAGCCCCCAAGGACTGACTTGCAACAGTCTCTGCATGTGCTCTCAACCCTGTGGCTTGTGCCCCTTTGCCACAAAGACATCCCACCCTACTGTCATTTCGCTGCGCCTGCTGCTGTCGATCATGCAGGAGCCTCCTCCATTATGTGCAGCCTATCAGTAGCCTACAACACGTGCTGTCATGCTGACACCAGTGTGTCCCACAACTGAAGGGCCGTGCCACCCTCCCTGAAATGGTGTCTGTTGAACGTCCACGGAAAGCACGTGCCCACCACAACTGATGTCATGCTACCTCCTCATCATTCTACTTCCTGGTCTGTTCCCTCTCATTCTACTTCCTGGTCTGTTCCCTTGCATTGCAGTCTGCTGGGTGGGCACACTACAGCACCACTGGTGACAACTGCAGTTTGGACCCAGCTGTGTGTGTAGACACAGGGAAGCTGTGTGTGAAGGAGTACACAAGGAATACATCATGCTACAGTGTAATACATCATGCTACAGTGTAGCTAGCATACTTTACTGCTGCATGCCTGAATGATGTACACGCACAGGTGGCACATCAACTGGCTGCACTGCCGGCCGGGGTGTGTGCTGGGAAGCCCACTGCAATTGCGCCTGAAGTGGAGCTATTGACAGATCATCTTCAGAGGCTGTGTACCACTCCAAGCATTTCTGCCCCTCAAACCACAACTCCAATGGACGCGTGATAGTGAGTTGCTGACTGTCACTGCAACAGCGCTGCTTTGACCCAGCTTCAGCGCTTACATCACCCTCACACGCTGCTGCCGGTGCCCTGCCAGCCAGCAACCCTCTCAGGCTGTGCTGACTGTTGTCACTGCTGGTACTGCAGCCCGTGCAGCAATGCGCAGCATGGCTGGTTTACTACTCGCCACACCGCAGCATATTGAACGCCTCATGAACTGACCACTGCACAACAGCAAGCCTCCCCTGTGCCGCACTGCTGCAGGACTCTGCCATCAAGCGCTACGGCATCAAGCGCCCCTGCTGCTGCCCCTACTGGCATGGTTCGCATCATGGCGTCAATCTTGCACCATCACCTGCAGCAATGGCATGTCACAAGCCACACCAGTCAGCGTGCATGTCTCCAGGGTAGACAGACACCCCGCCGCAAGCAGCACAAGACAGGTTGCAAAACTGCCTTTTGCACTGCTATGGTCGTAGGCAAGCATTGCGCGCAGAAACAACCAATCAAGCATGGCTGCGGTCCAGTGGCTGCTGCAGATGCTGGTTACTGCTGCTGTGTGGCATGCCCTGCCCTACCTTGGTGTGACACCATTGCCCTGTGCGCATGCGCAGCTGTGACCTCAGGATGCAACCCACCACCACTGGCTCAGGGTGCTGAGGACCTGCAGCAGGGAAGCGCAAAAGAACTTGATAGCGCACACTTACTGGTGTTGACGGCGGGCATGTGCAGGATGAATTGCGCAGCAATGCGCACGCTCACTGCAACACTCACTCACTCAGCCTGCAGCTGCTCTGACGTATGCCTAGGCCTCTGACCCCAGTGCAATAGTGAGCCAAGAGTAGCGTACCAAATGGCGCAGCGCCACCCTACTCCAAAACAAAAGTGCAGTGCAGTGCAGCACAGTACAGTGCGCAAGGGCCAAGCAGTACGCGGGCCCAGCGTGCCTCTGGTGCGTACCATCAGTGAGTGTGTGCCTCACCTGCTTGCAGCTGACACCCCCTGCAGCCAGCCAACAGCACTGTGACACAGGCGCAGCCGTGTTGGCGTGGTGTGTGGTTAGTGGTCGGCATGTTGAGGTGTACACTGGCAAGGGGCTGGTGGCTGGGTTGCCGGGCGCTGAATGCTGGACGCTGTGATCAGACGCCGCCGCCTGGGCGCTACCATTGGGCAGAGCATCTGCAAATGGTGTTTGCGGCATACCCTGCGGCAGAGCAAGTTCAGGCAGTAATGGCAAGGATGGGTCCAGGTGGCATGAGCACAGAGACTGCTGAGGGACGCTGCGACCGTTGGCTGTCAATTACTGCAGTGCCCAGTGCAGATGCCTTGTGGGATCAACCTGCATGTGTGTGCAGATGTTGACAGTTTTCAAGTTGGGATCTGCTAGCATCCCTGGCAGAGGTGCATGCATGACTAGGCCTCCTCCAAGCTCTGCTCAACGTCCACTGTCACCCTCCCTCTTTACTTGCCTTGCCCCTCCCACCTACAAGTGGGACACCATCCACCTTTCATGCACGCCACCCCCACCCTCCCGTCCCCTACCCAGATTCAATAACAATTAGCTTACGAGGCACCCCCCTCCTCATTCTAGCTGCTGGGGACGTGCAACTGATGTCAGCACACGCGGGCGGTTTTTTTGGTGCGCAGAGGCGCACTGACAGCACGGCATGCGTTGCCCCAAGTGCCCTGCTGCTGCTGCTGCCACGTTTGACTGTGCAGAACCAAGCACCCCTGGTACACACCGCAGCCTGCAACCCAGCACAACTACAGCCAATTCGCTGTGTTATTCTGCGTGTCCACCTCTGCAGCAACACCCCAGCACCCAGCAAAAGCAAAGTTGCACACCCACCATGAACTGCAGCCCCACCTCCAGCTGCTGCATTTCACTGCGCAAGCCTGCCTTGGGGAGCAACTCAGGTTGGCAATTGCTGGAGCTGCCAATGCTGCTGCTGCATGCCATGCTTCAACAAACCACCACTGTGCGCAGTCACCGTGCAGGCTCAACATCAGCAGTCTGCGCAGGCACAGCAGCAGGACAGAGCAGCAGTGGCAGCACTGGTGTGAACTACCCCTGTGGACCTGCATTGCTGCAAAGCCGCCCCCTGCAGCTCCGTCTACACAGCAAAGCACGTTGATTGCTGAGCAAGCCAGCAGTGTTGGTACAAAGATTCACAGCAGTCACTGCAGGCGGTGGGCCAGCAGTTGCGCGGTCAGCAACACCAGCCGCTTCTATGAGAGCTGCCTGCTGGTGCTGCCAGCCAGGGCGCCAGGGTGTCTGAATCACACATGAGGTCACGGCATGCATGATGCAGGCATTGCATGCAGCATGACCTGTATCCTGTGGGATACTGACATCGATGCTGTACTTCTGGAAAGCCACAGTAGCAAACCAGTGAACAAGTGCCCAGTGGGTGACTGGGAGGGATGCATGTGCAAGAGTACTCACAATCTGAATGTGCTTATGTCCTGGGCGTGGGGTGGACGTCAGGCTGACCGGCTGCAACTGCTTCACCCAGGTTGCTGTGGTGCTGCTGAGCATCCATGACAGAAGATGCTCCTGGCGCCTTGTCGGACTGCAGCATGTGCAGACCAGCAACACATCCACACCGCTGCACCCTTTCTATCTTGCTTTGTGGCCTTTGGTGCACGAGCTGCATTATTAAATTCTGGGACCACCCGATATTTGAACCCTCAACTAGCTGTGTGCTGCTGTGTGTTGCAATAGCAGCTTCCAAGTGGTTGTCACAACCCACGAGGCTTATAATCCTGCAATTGCCAGTTGCTTTCAGCTTGATTGACAGATATCGTACAGGTTGTCATGTTTAGTCAGTGCAAGACAGCACCTCGTTCATTGGAAGTTGAACTCCATTGGCGGAACCCTTGCATGCGCAAATCAAAGGCAATTTACTGTAGTGCCCCATCTAGTCTCGGGGGTCATCAGCGGACCATCAGTCAAGATATGCACATCTGATCTGCTGGTAGATCTTGATCTACGAAAGTCACAAGTTCCAGGCAGTGTGATGTTTGTGCATGCTCCGTAAGTTACACCTTATCGCCTTTGCTTGGAGACAGAAGAGCTACCATGCCTTGGGGCTTCCTGTTTTGTTTGCTTGACTGGCACTGCTGTAGCAATTGCCTTGCATGCTGCATAGCAGACGTCCCAAGCCAAGCAGCTGCTGGACACTGACTGCATGGTTCTGAGGGGTGCTGGGTGTGACAATCCAGTTCAAGCCAGCAACTCAGGTCCTGTTGCCTGCCTGCCTGCCTCCTCACAGGAACCACAATGACGGGTGCAGCTGGGAAGGTATGTAGGGCACTGTTGCTCTGCAATTGTGGCAAACCCAGCCAGCCCCCTTGTTCAATCTGCCAGCAGCTCACCAGCTGGCGAGCCGTGAAATTGCATATGAGGGGGCGGTGTCATGCAGCATGTGCATTTGACCGGGTTGCTTCAGGCAGCAGCAGCAGCAGCAGCAGCAGCAGGAGCACCCTTGCAGACCTGAGGCAGGCAGGTGAGCGACAAGCCCGGGGGAAGGGGGTAGAGCAGCAGCATGTCGGCTATCCAGGGTTGCAAACGAGCAGCTGCAGGCAGTCTCGCTGGACTAACTGCAATACAGAAGGATGTGTTCCTCCCTCATCATTCCCACTGTGGTTCTTTGGAGAACTGCAGACTTCTGACTTCAGCACACTACCCTCGGCTGGCTTTTGTTTATCCCGCTGCTGCAGCACAGTGCGTTGCATGTGAGCCGGCCCTCACCAGGCCGCATAAGCAGCTCTGTGCAATAGTGTGAGTTGCTGCTGTGCCTTGCTCCTGCTGGCACAGGTGTGTGGTGAAGGACCTGCTGGCCCAGAAGCTGCAGCTGTCAGCCTCCATGCCCCTCCTGAAGGCCCAGCAGCAGCGCAAGGGGCCTGCTTCTTCTTCTTCCTCCTCCTCTTCTCCCCCGCTTTACCCTCGGCAGCAGTGGTGACGGCAGTGCCATGCAGCAGGCATCACTTTGCAGTACTGGAGGCTGGTGGTGGTGCTGTGGCGAGATGTTGTTGCAGGACGGCGGTGCAGACACCTACATTGCAGCAGTCCTGCAGTGGCGCAGGTGCTGACTGAAAGGTAGGAGAGGCGGGGAGCCCACAGCATGTAGCAGCAGGTGCAAACAGTGGTCAATGTTTTGTGTATGACACTCGCAAGCAGTGCAGTGGCTGGGTTGAAGCCCTCATGAGTGTTTGTGGTGGTGCTGGCTGCATCTATCCAAAGAAGTAACACACTCTCAGCAGGTGTCAGCAGTGCCCTGAAAATCAATCGTATGCAAGCTTAGAAGTGTGGTAGAAGTAATGCGCCGTCCACACTCTTGCGGCTTGCCTCTACAGTCAGTGTGCACGCAGTTCACACATCTTCACTGGTGTTGTTGCTGTTGCTGCTTTGGTTGCCAAGCGCAGGGCTCAGATGTGCGGCAGAGGCGGAGGCGGTTGCTGGGACTGATGCTGCCAGCGCCAGCAAATCACCTCAGGCTCTTCGGGGCCCTTCTGGCAGCTGGTGCGGTTGTTGGGGAGTCCAGGACGCCTGCTGAGGCCGCGAGGCACTGCTGCAGTAGCCATGTGATGCAACACGAACTTGAAGTGTACAGGTGATTGTGGCTGCTGAAAGCCAAGTTGCCAGCATCTTTCCTGTCCCTGCCGAAGGCTCTTCATTTGGTGACAATTGCCAGCAGGTTTTCCTGTACAGCCAGCCGGACCAACAAACTGAATGCTGCCCCCCCCCCCCCCCCCCCCCCGACAGCATCATCAGTAGGGGAAGTGCCAAGCATTGCGCAATTCAGCTGCCAGGTCTCAGGGCCGGCCTTGCCCACAGCAGCAAAACCTCTGACTTGTGAACGCTGCTGCCGCCGACTGTTGCCACTGCAGATACTTTCCAGCCCTTGGCCTGTTTGGATGCGCTGGCTAAGGCGCAGCCGCTGGGCGCTTAGCAGCCACAGCTTCCTGCTGCTGTGTTGAGGGCTGGTGTTGGGGGCTTGCGGTTGAGTTTGAGATGTTATCAAGCTTGAAACTTGGGTGCCATGGCACTCGGCTGGTCTTCCTGCACAGCATGCAGCGTCGCTGGGACCTCATGATGATGTTGGCGTTAGGTGCATGCTGCTAGGCAGGGCGGTGTGGTGTTGAGGGGACGTTGATGGCTTGCAGGCAGCACTTTGAGGCTTTGTGTGCTTGGTGCCGAGGCTGGGAATATGCCGCATATGTGGGACACCCTCATGCCTCCTTCACAGTGTCTGCCATGTAGTTTGGCAGTAGGGTTGCATCAGGCTGCCCACAATTCTAGGTCAACAGGTGGCACCCACAGGTCAAGAAGGTCAGCAGATCTATCACAAACCCCAACACTGTGTAAGGCAGCTGTTTTGCAATGCCCGTTCATTGGGTAACTGGCTGGGAGTCCAGAGCAGGCATCCAGCAATGGTGGTCAACAGGCCTGCTGCACAGCAAGATTGATACACCAGAAGACAAAGCCTTGGGGTGCCGTGGTTACGGAGAACGCAGACCCACCTGCAGCAACCAACATGAATATCAACTAGAGTAGCGCACCACACAAACAGACTGCGCAGTGCAACAGCACTCAGCGACTCAGGGTGGTTGCGTGGGGTGCCCCCCCTCCCCCCCGCTGCTGTGATGCAAAGCACCAGCACTAGTGCGGTCTAGGTGCGGCAAGTGCTTCTGCGGTGTGTTGGATCTTACATCCATGAACAGTGATTGAGATCAGGTGACATTTGGTGTTGGAGCCCAGCACAGTCATGTCACTCAGTAAGGGGGCGCTGACTCCCCTAACTCCCTGTCCCAACCCTTGGGGCAGAGGGGTAAATGGTGGGAGTTAGTGAATATAAAATGACAGATAAAGTGTAATCAATCTCGCAAGGCTATTGGTATACTAACTCCCACTAAGTTCCAAATATTTCCAAAAATGGGCAGATATCGGTGGGAGTTGGGAGTTACATTTCAAGGGAAACCCGCCTAAACCAGGGAAGTTGGGAGTTAGTGGCAGTTAGTGGCAAGGCATGCGCAGGGAGTTAGGGGAGTTAGCCGGGGAGTTAGGGGAGTTAGCTGCACAGAACACAGGAGGTGCACCTGTGAGGGCCAGGGGTCCCCCAAGCTCCGCCATGGGTTGTATGTAAGGTTGAATGTGGCACTGCCAGTGACTGGTGGGCTTGGCAGCAAGCTGTTCACTGTGAACCTGGGCTGTGAGTCAACACGTGGGTAAGGAAATGTAGAGGGCTCAATCCTGTGTGCATAGACAGCAGCAGTGTCATCTGTGTGGATGGAATAGCTATGTCCCTGACATGCTGTTGTTGATCTGGATCTTGCCACAACAACGTTACAGATAAAAGGTTGCAAACACCCCACAGCAGCACAAAAAGGTGCACCTATAGGAGCAACAACAGCGAGGGGGGGGGGGGGTGCAAACACTACCAGGGATTGTGCGGCATGCCTTGCTGTGTGGGCAGTTGCCACTGGTTGAGACAGTAGTGGGTGGAACTCGAGCCTGCGTCCAAAAAAGGCGGGAAATAACCCTTGCGACATGCCAATGCTAACTCCCTTGATTGGGTCCCTAACTCCCCCTAACTCCCTGATGAGGGTCTTTTGAGGGGAAGTTGGGAGTTAAAATTCAAGGGAAAACCGCCTACACCAGGGAAGTTGGGAGTTAACAGAAGTTAAAATTTCCACTATGTTGCATTGGCCCCTTCAGACCACGTACAACACAGCTGTGCAATCAGAATCACTAACTCCCACCATTTACCCCTCCGCCCCAAGGGTTGGGACAGGGAGTTAGGGGAGTCAGCGCCCCCTTCACTCAGT
Source organism: Desmodesmus armatus (assembly GCA_007449985.2). Taxonomy (NCBI): domain Eukaryota; kingdom Viridiplantae; phylum Chlorophyta; class Chlorophyceae; order Sphaeropleales; family Scenedesmaceae; genus Desmodesmus; species Desmodesmus armatus. Next base: position 159,738 of record VIIQ02000709.1, read on the forward strand.
GACAGTCACTGGGTGATGATGAGTGATGGTGAGTCAAACTGACAGCTGACCTCGTTCGTATGCAGCAGAACTGCGAGCTTCCGTTGACAAAATATTACAAACAGCCATACAACACGAAAAGAGGTACTCAATGCCATCTGTCATCAACCTGTCACAACAGCACCTGCTGTCTCAAAGTCCTGGTCGCATCAGCTGCTGAGTGCTTCTTGGGCTTGTTCGTGCCCTTCGTTTGATCTGTTGGGCATCATATTCCCTTTTTTTTTCCTGCTGTAGCCGGGATGAAGGCTGTAAATTGGTGCTGTCGCTTTGTGTCCCGCAAAAGGGGCAGTAGTCCTGCTAGGTGTGACAAGATCAAGACACTGGACTGCAGCAAAGCCGCTCAAAGGTAAGTAATCGACAATGATACAATGTGATCTGTGCTGAGCATGTGCAGCAGACAATCCGACATGCATGTTGGCTGAGAAATGCCTTGCAACCTACAGCATGAAGTCGCCACAGTGGAAGTCACATGGCCCTTTTGCGCATGCTGAAGCTTGAACAACCAACAAGCACATCTGGGAGCAATCAGCATTGATGTAGTAGCCAACTGCATGCCCACTGAGTGTGCTGCTGTCACTGTGACGTCTGCAGGGCAGCACAGAAGCAGCAGGAGAAGGCCCTTCTCAAGGCTCGTCAGCTGCATGAAGCGGTGAGTTTGAGGGGAAACTGCAGCAACAGCATAGCAAGTGCAGAAAGCGGCACTTCCTGCAGATGTGCTGGGCACACTGCGCACAACGTGCTGCTGCTCCATGAAGATGATGCAACACAGCAAGCAGCAGGCCAGCACAGCACCCACACGTACCCATCAGCCCTGCTTGAGTGTTGTGCAGCCTGTACCCCAGTTTCACACACGGGGTTGCTGGCCTCAACCTCACGGTGCAGGAACAACTTGAAGCATGATGTTTCCTGTTTTTCCTGTCTCCGAGACACTTGAGATGCTGCTCATGCCTGCACATACATGCCTGCGCTCTACGGAGTACTACAAAGTGTCACATAAAATTCCTGTGCATGTGCATGTGCAGGACCAGACACAGCAGCAGGACGCAGCATCCCTCAGCACAGGCGACCCTGTGGATGCAGCCCAGCATGATGCAGCCCACATCAGTGACGATGCTGATCAGGACATCGTGGGGGTGGAGGTGGGGGTGGAGGTTGAGGTGACAACACAGCAGGCAGCAGGCAGCATCTCCCGCAAGCAGAAGAAAAAGAAGGCCAACAAGAAGTCCAACTACCATGCCAACGTCAGGGCACGGGAGGAGATCGAGGACTGCGCCACCAAGGCCATCAAGGCAGCTGCACTCACAGAGAGCACACTGCAGCGGCTGGAGGCCCTCAAGCACCTCCCTGGTGCTGATGAGTGGGTGGACGAGGCCAAGGAAGCCAACGCAGCCGCCCAGCAGCACCTGGCAGCTGCCATGGAGGCACGTGCCATAGGCCAGGCATGCAGCAGGGGCGAGGGAGCGCAGGGGGCGGCACAGGCAGCAGCAGCTAAGGCGCAGGAGGCCCTGCCGGAGCTGAGGAAGCAGAAGGGTGTGGTGAGCAGAGCGCTGTGGCAGGTGCTGCACTCGCTCCAGTGAGAGCATGCGCTGCGCATGAGTGAGAGAGCTGTTCAGCTCGGCCGGTGTCTGGTGTGCATGCCCTGGCAGGGCTGGAGGCATCCTTCCATATGGCTGTCACTTTTGAGGAGCGTGTGCAAATAGCATGCTCATCTCTTGTTCCGCAGCTTTGGTCTGCTTGGACTTTCTGTCATCAGGTCACATGTGAGCGTTTTGGACCCGTGGCAGCGCGTCACGACTCATGCGCGCAGCGCGCAACAGGCTAGACTGCATGGTTGTTGTTAGTTTGAGTGGATGTCTGGCATTACTGCCGCTGCCATGTGGTCAGGGATTCCTACTGACATGCCATGCGGTGTGTTCTGTGCAGTTTCTGAAGTTACGCGTGCATTCATCCATACGGCACCTGTTTGGCCCTTGTATGGCTGGTGCCTTGGTCTGACACACCATTGTTTTGTCCCATTTGTCCAGACTCGGTCGCATATGGCATACAGCGATCCCAAGGGTCCGGCAACATGCATTGTCGGCCCAGTCGCATTTCACTTCTGCAGGCAGCTTCCTGGTGTGCTGCTGGCAGAAAGGCACATAGTGATGCCGCAACGCATGATGGCATGTGGCCTGTGGCTGCCGCTTGATTCACGCAGGACTATTGAGCGCCCAGCACTCCTTTTTGCAAGAATGTGTGGTGGGCACTGTGACAGTGCATTCATAGAGCTGCAGGTGGAAGAGGAATGGCATCATAACCTTGGTTTGGTGAGGTGGTGCATTGCGTTGCACAGTAGTACTGTTGTGTGCTTCTTGCGCAATGCGGCAGGATTGGAGACATCTCAAACCTCCTCCCTGGGGCGACTAGCTGAGCAGTGCCGGCCTGCTGCCAGCCTGAGATGGAGAGAACCCTGGAGAACACTGAGCCTGGCAGGCCGTGCATGTTGGCGGGGTGCGAGCATGCATGCAGATTGGCTGCCATGCAAATATTTGTTTGTGTAACTGCTGGCCGGCGGTGAAGGTTGAGCTTGCAGGTGATGCTGAGGTATGCTGTCCTGCCTCACAGCAGCTTTTGCGATTTTCACTTTTTGCCCAAAAACATGATTATGATATTGGCCCAAACTCTGGTGTTTTAAGATAATGGCCTGGTGCAGGAGTCAGAGGAATGCACGTACTGCAACAAGCCCTGCTGGCTCTGCAAGGGGAGGCGCATTCAGCTATAAGCCACCAGTGCACTCAAGACGTCCAAAACTGTGGCATTGACACACAGCTGGCTGTTTTGCCCAGACTTCAGACAAGCATGAGGGGCAGTTGATCTAGATTTTGACGGTTATTACAACCGGTGACGATACCTTGGACACGACACGTCCAACACACTAGGCATGTCTGCACCCAAAATATCCTGCAAGCACTATTTCATTGTGATTTCACCTTGCACTGGTCAATTTTCGCGTCGAGGCAGAACCGGTCCGCCATGCCACTCGGCCTGCTTGACCAGCAGACCTCGCCCCAATCTGGAACTGGCGGATTGCGATGTGCTGCATTTCACAGGAGTAGTCGGGTGAGTTCGGCTTTCAATGCACTCTGCGCTCAGCTTCAACTGCCCGTCCAAGGAAGACTGGCAGTTCTATTGGGTGGTGCTGTGCTGTTCTGTCAGTCAATTGCCAGGGCTGCTGCATCCCCCAGCAACGTGGTGGTTGGTGCTTCCTCTGAATGCAGGCATGCGTGCGTCAGCAAGCTCCTCGGCGCCAGTCTCCACAGTCTTCACAGGAGGGTTCTGCTTCGGATGCAGACAGCAGCAGTTCAGCCAGCTTGTCTGGGTGGACAACCTCTGAGAGAGATGACAGTGACAGCTACAGCGGGGCCAGTAAAGAGGAGGAAGACCTATCGGCTACTCCTCCCAGGCGCAGGCAGGGCAGAACAGCAACAAGCAGGCGCAGCAGGACTGTAGGGCAGCAGGTGCAGGGGGGCGTAGCACCAGCAGCGGCAGCGGCAGCGGCAGTGGGCCCTGTCGAGCAAGCAGCAGCAGGAGCAGGCCAGCCAATGCAGCATCTACTCCACCAGCCTTACTCAAACCTGGTGGTGTGTGAAGCAACACTTGTTCTCAATACGTTGACTGCACCACACCACCTGTGCACGGACCTTGCTCAGCTGCACTCAGAAGGCAGCTGTCCAGTGCAGGTATCAGTGGTGGTGCACTCCTCAGGCTGGGATGCCTCAGAAGACTGCAGCACTTACATAACGCAGCAGCAGCACCCCAATGCAGCACAACAGCAGCAGCAGCAGGCAGGCACCAGCCAGTGCCTTGGGCCTTTCACAGCAATAGTGAAACAGCGCAGCCAAGGGCAATTGGTCATCACAGGGGTCAGCAACAACAAGAAACTGGTGCCTTATGTGCAACAGAGCAACCCCCACAAAATAGTCCTGCAGGAAAGGGTAAGTTGTACCCTGACAGCTCAACATTTGGTGTATGCTGGTGTATTGTGGTTGCCTTGCAATGCTGAGACTGTGCTGCACTGCTACCACAGAAGTGCTGAAAAAAAATTCAGCACTACCCCAGCTCCCGAGCCAGGGCTGGGGAACATCTGGTGTACCTGCGTACACTACTCAGTCACTACCCCAACTGGCCAGTGAACACCATGCCATGTGGTGAATTTTCTCTTCGTTTCTTTTCTGTTCTTCTTTTGTCACAAACACACCCAGTGGGTGTTACAGCCAAACGCTGCAGGATAACTAAGAATTTATGTATCTGTTAGTAATTTTGTTATTACTAAATTATTTGTGTGCGTGGCAAGCGTCTTACCAAGCTGCATTCGTGCCTGACCGCAGGTCCCTGGTGATGGTGGCCGCCCACACTTTAGGCTGCATATCCAGCCAGGCAGCCCTGCAAAGCCCAGGAACCAGTATTCCCACCACATCAGCCGTGCTGGTGAGGGCAAGGGGCTGCAGATATTCCCTAGCAGCGTGACAGAGATGATGCCAGAGGTGGGTTGTAGGGAAGAGCATACTTTATGTAGACACTTTCTTTTTGTGTGAAAAGTGATGTGAGGTATGCCATATAGATATGCCGTATGGAGCCACCTGCACTGGAGGACAGCCTGCATTGAGCGCTTTCACCATCAGTGCAACACTTGCTTTTGCCAGCAGATAGCATCTGCCCCCTTGTGAAGGCGCCTGCCAAGCTTCATTGGTAGCCATTGTCACAACCGCTGTGTGCGGCGAATGTACTCAGGCTGCCCCTGTCGTGTTGTAGGCAGCAGAGCTGCGCATTCTGCAAGGCAGTCAATCCCGCCAGTACTTGTGTGTGAACATCCTGAAGGTCCTTGCGTGCTCACAGCTGCCTGCTACAGTGAAGTTCCCTCTCAGCGTCACTGTGAGGGTGCTGGAGCAACAGGCAGCAGGTGCGGTGATATCGCTGCAGTTTTGTTGGCCGGCCCAAGCCGCAGTGACAGGGGGCGTTGCTTGCCAAGCTTGCCAGGGGTTTCGGTGGGATTGCCACAGGCATTGTCGCATCAGTGTGCCTTACGCTGTGTCCTTAGACCCTGTGTCCCTCCCACTTCAACATGTTCACTCTTCTACTGTGGCTCCTCTGATTGTGCCACAATCGCTTGAAGCGTGGCTGGCTTGTTGCTGCACCATTGTCCTGCCGCAGGACAAAGCCAAAGTTTGGCTGTAGGGGTCCCTGACCGCAGTGTAGGGCAATGGCCCAATCTTGAGGAGACACAGGCTATGAAGCTGTACCTGGACACATCAGCAAATGGCAAGGTATACTGGCGGAAGAACCTGCCCCACCCACTGTCAGCCTATGTGGGTCGGCTCATCGCCAAGATGTCCCTCGTGCGGCACCAGGACAGCTACAGGCTCACCTTCACACTGGCACCAACAACAGGTGTGTCAAACTTTCACCCGCGGCGGCAGGCCGCAGCGCACAGCAACACAGCTGCCTGCTGCTGCTGATGACGGTGTGCCTGCTGTTGAGCATCTGTGGGGATGTGTGGCTTTCACAGCGCCAACAGAACATCATTCAATGTGCTGTTGGCGCTTTGAAAGCAGTGCTGCACCCCACCACCTGCTGCATCTGATGTCACCATTGTCAGCCGGAAGGCCTTGGCAGTCCAATTCACTGACCCTAACTTGCTCACTCATTGCACTGCTGAGGCAATTTGCAGCTGCTGCTGTATCCTGTGCCGCACCCACCACGGCAGCAGCAGCGGCAGCAGCAGCGGTCGGCAGAACCAGGGCACTGGCAGCTACTACATCATCAGCCTCAGCACGGCCACCAGCAGCAGCAGCAGCAGCAGCAGCAACAGCAGCACCACCAGCGCTGACACCAGCGGCTGCAGCTGCACTGGTGGAGGCTGTTGCTGCTGCAGACAGCACAGCAGCAGAGCCACCACCACCAAGCCAGACAGGGCACCATGCAGCAGCAGGTGGGCGGGTGGGGGGTGTGTCGGCAGCACAGGCCACAACCGCTTGGCTTACCACACAGGGGCCTGAAGCACAGCCAACACCACCAGCAGCAGTGGCGAGGGGAGTGCTGTCCTGCCACGCTCCCCCGGGCCCATCAGTCCCCTCTGCTGGCCCCCCAGCGCAGCTGCTGCGCAAACAACCGGCGATAGGGCTGCGGCAACAGCCAGCAACAGCCAGGCAGGATCCAGGCAATGAAGCAGCAGCAGTGGCAGCAGCAGCACCCGCCGCAGTCGCTCAAGGCAGGCAGCATACAAGTGCCAGCACGCTATCAGGGCATGCTCCCCGGGACCCCCGGTCAGCACTGCTGCCCCTCAAATTTGAACAGCACCCAGCAAAGCTGCAGCAGGCAGCACACCTGAGGCGGGATGCAGGCAGCACAGTTGCAGCAACAGCAGGCGCATCTGCTGCAGAGAATGGGCCAAGCAAGAGGCCACCCAAGCCTGGCAGGCTGGCAAGCCAGCAGCAGCAGCAGCAGGATTCATCAGCACCGCCGGCAGCAGCGGCTGGAGGACCGGCAGCACCAGCACCAGCAGCACTATCACCGCTGGCGGCGGCAGTTGCAGCGCCTGCTGCAGCTGCAAATCTTGCTGGCATGCTTGGATCAGCATTGCCACTGATGGCAGCAGGCTCCAAGCCTGCAGCACTGCTGGCAGCAGCAGCAGCTGTAGTAGCATCAGGAACGGTGATCACACAAGAGCCAGCAGCAAGCAACAGTCCAGCAGCTCCCATCAGCACACAGCCAGTGCATGTGCTGCTGCCCCTCAAGCGCCATGCAGAGCAGCCACTGCAAGCAGCAGCGGCCAAGCAGCAGCGGCATCGTCTGCCAGATCCAGTTGCCGCTGCCAGCAAACTGCAAGAAGCCTTCCATGCAGAGTTGCTTGCAGCAGATGGCAGCACTGGGGGGCACAGCAAGCAGCTAGACTCTAAGCTTGAGCGCATGGTGCAGCAGCAGCAGCAGCAGTGGTTGGCACCGCTGCCAGCCGGCAGATCAGGTGGCGGTGATGCTGCTTCTGGTGGCCGCTCCGCCAACCCAGCCAACAGGGCACCGGCAGCTGCAAACCTCATAACCTCCCGACAGCCACTTATGCCCATTGACAGTGCTGCCGCAGCTGCCTTTGCTGGGAATGCAGCGCAATGGCAACAAGGTGCTGCAGGTGGTGTGTGGATCAAGCAAGAGGCCCCACCAGTGGTTGACCTGACAGCTGACTCAGAGGGTGAGGGTGGTGAGACGAAGGGCACTGCCTGCGCGCACGGCAACCAGCACCGTCACCAGCGGCAGCGCCAACGGCAGCAGCAGCCAGCACCCTTTGAGGGACCACCACCAGCACCTCCAGCACTGCCAACACCGCCAGCACCTGCTGCAACGCCAGCACCTGAAGTAGCAGCCACTGCAGCAGCAGCAGCAGCAGCAGCAGCAGCAGTGCTCCCAGCCATGACGGCACCAGGTAGCGGCACCACCAACCCTGGAGCGGTGCCGCCTGTCCTTCTGCCAGCAGTAGATGCCAGTGGTTCTCTGGGTGCAGCACAGCCAGGTGCAGCTACCGCCAGCAATGCTGCTGCTGCTGCCACAGCCCTGCTGCCGCAAGGCCTGAATCTGCCTACAGCTGCTACTGCAGCTGCCATTGAGAAACAGGTCACACTGTTGATGTCAGAAGGTCTGCGCCCGCTCCTGCCCCCACATCACTACAACAGCCTGATGGGGCAGCTGAGGGAGGGGTTCAGGCCATACAGGCAGATCGGGGGTGGGGCGGCTGCCGCTTCTGCTGCTGCTGCTGGTTCATCCTCAGGGGGTGACTTTGACCAGCTGCAGGTGATGTACCTGTACCTGCAGGCAGCTGTTGATGGCAGACAGCTGAGTGAGGTACTGCTGGCTGTGGATGACCTCATTCACACCATCCAGGGCGACCCTGCTTGAGTCCTGCCGGTGTCACAGGACACAGGCAATTTGCTTTTGCTTGGGTTTTCTTGGCACGGGCTTGCTGTACATTTGTGTCTGTGTGTTTGCAGTTGTATGAGGGCCAGCCTGTCAGCTGTGGCGGCTGCCTCAGCGCCCACCCTGCTGCCTCTTCGCCTGTGGCAGCAGGCTAATGGACCCAAGAGGATCAGCTGGCATTACTCACTAGTCACGGCTTGCGGCCGCTGCGGCCCCGCCAACAGTACAGCATTTTACAGGTGGTGTTTTGGCGGCACATGCACGGACAGGGTGTGAGTGGTAGTCAGCTGCAGACGCTGTACAACTGTATGTGCAAGCAGTGGGTGATCACGTGATGGTTGGAGGCTGAGTTAGGTGGTGAGCACCCTGGGAAGAGGCTGGGCAGCCTGGTGGGGCAAGGGGCCTCCTGGCAGCCTCACTGGCAGGCTGGGTTAGGTTGGAGAGGCAAACAGGAGTAGCCGAAGTGGTGGCAGAACCACAAGCACTGTGCCTGGCAAGGGGCCCCAGTTGATTGCAGTTGGTGTGAATGTATTGTCCCGCATTGACAGGTGCTTTTGAGCTGCTGGGTCTTGCGTCTTCACCATGTTGCTGCGACAGCTTGGTAAGGCCTCAGGCTTCTTCTTGGCAAGGGCACCCCCAGCAGTGTTTGGGGGGTGGAAGCTTTACCGCATTACATGTGGTCAGGCATTCCTGCTGACACGCCATGCGGTGTGTTCTGTGCATTTTCTGAAGTTACTCATGTGTTCATCTTCAAGGCACCCAGTCGGCCTTTGTATGGCTGGCGCCTTGGTCTGACATGCCATTGTTCAACGTCACAGTATGCCCAGACTCTGTCGCATATGGCATACAGCGCGCGCAAGGGTCCGACAACATGCATTGCTGGCCCAGTCGCATTTCACTCCTGCAGGCAGCTTCCTGGTGTGCTGCTGACAGACAGGCACTATATAGTGATGCCGCAACCGAGGATGGCCTGCCAGGCCGGGCCTGTGGCTGCCGCTTGACGCAGGCAGGGTTGTCGAGTCCCCAGCACTCCTTTCTTGCAAGAATGTGTGGCAGCGTGGGCACTGTGAAAGTGCAATCGTAGAGCTGCAGGTTTGAAGAGAGCATCGTATTTTATGCTTGATTTGCTGAGCTCACGAGGCAGTGCCTTGCATACTGTTGTGTGCTTCCTTGCGCAATGCGGCACGCTTTCAATCTCAAACCTCCCCCCTGGGGCTACTAGCTGAGCAGTGCCGGCCTGCTGCCAGCCTGAGGTGGAGAGAACCCTGCAGGACAGGCGGTGCAGGTTGGCGGGGTGAGCGCATGCATGCAAGTTGGCTCCATGCCAATTTGTGTTTGTGTGGCTGCTGGTTGGCAGTGAAGGTTGAGCTTGCATGTGATGCTGAGGTATGCTGCCCTGGCTCACAGCAGCTTTTGCAATTGTCACTTTTTTTCACAAATACATGATCTTGATATTGCCCCAAACCTTGGTGTTTGAAGAAAGTGCTTTGGTGCAGGAGTCAGAGGAATGCACGTACTGCAGCTTTCAGCTCAAACACGCCCTGATGACTCTGCAAGGGGAGGCGCATTCAGCTAAAAGCCACCAGTACACTATTGCACTTAAGACGTCCAAAACACCGTGGCATTGACACACAGCTGGCTGTTTTGCCCAGGCTTCAGAAAAGCATGTGTGCGGCAATTGACCTTGACGGTTACAACCGGTGACGATACCTTGGAAACGACACATCGGACATACTACGGATGTCTGCACCCACATCGTACTTCATGCACTTGATCATCTTGCCTTTCACATTGCGCTGGTCAGTTTTCGCGTCGAGGCAGAACTTGTCCGCCATGTCACTCGGCCTGCTTGGCCAGCAGAGGTCGCCTCGGTCTGGAAATGGCGGATCAATATGTGCTGCAGTACGAAGGAGTCGTAGGGTGCGTTTTTAGGCGTCAATGCACCCTGCGCTCAGCTTCAACTGACCGTCCAAGGAAGACTGGCAGTTGTACCCGGGTGGTGCTTTGCTTTTCTGCCAGCCACTTGCTAGGGGTGCTGTGTCCTCAGAACCGCTTGCTGCTTCTTCTGGATGCAGGCACATGTGTGGCAGCCAGCTCCTCGGTACCAAACTTCAAAGTCTTCACAGGAGGGGTCGGCCATGTCGGATGCAGACAGCAGCAGTTCAGCCAGCTTGTCAGGGGCGTCCAGCTCTGAGACAGAGGACAGCAACACCAACAGCGGGGTCAGCAGGGAGGAGGAGGGCATTTCGGCAACTCCTGCCAGGCACAGGCAGAGCAGAACAGCAACAGGCAGGCGCCGCAGGACTACTGGGCAGCAGATGCAGGGGGGCGCAGCACCAGAACCAGCAGCAGCAGCAGCAGCGGCAGCGGGTCCTGCCGAGCAAGCACCGGCAAGAGCAGGTCAGCGGATGCAGCATGCCGTACATCAGCCGTACTCACACCTGGTGGTGTGTGAAACAACGTTGGATCTTTCTGCATTGAGCGCACTGAACCATCTCTGCACAGACCTTGCTGAGCTGCACTGGGACGGCAGCTGTGCAGTGCAGGTGTCAGTCGTGGTGCACCCTTAGGCTGGGAGTCTTAAGACGACTGCAAGAACTATGTGGCACAGCAGCAGCACCCCCAAGCAGCACCACAGCAGGAGCAAGCAGGCAGCAGCCAAAGCCATGGGCCTTTCACAGCAACACTGAAGCAGTGCAGACGAAGAGGATTGCTCATTTCAGGGCTCAGCCATGACAGGAAGCTGGCGCCTTATGTGCAACACAGCAAAACCCACATGATCGTATTGCATGAAAGGGTAAGTCATGCCTGAAGACCCAAAATGTACATGTGCGGTATGCTGGTGTGGTTTGGGTGCCTTGCAATGTTGCGTTGGATGCCATGCAATGCCGTGTTGGAGATTGTGTTGGAGATTGTGTTGCACTGCCACCAAACAGTATACAGTGACTGTGGCTGGGGTAGTTGCTACCCCAGCCGGCAGCCATTGATTTGGTCAGCCAACCTGGCGCCCAATTTGTGTGTGGCCGTCATATGATACCAGGCTGCATTCATGCATGATTGCAGGTCCCTGATGCTGGTGGTCCGCCTCACTTTAGGCTGCACATTCAGCCTGGCAGCCCATCAAAGCTTCGAAATGGTTACTCCCAACGCATCAGCCGTGCTGGTGAGGGCAAGGGGTTGCAAGTGTTCCCTGGCAGCGTGGCGGAGGTCACAACAGAGGTGAGTTGTGATCGTGACAACACGTGTGAACACTGTCTACACAAACTGTGTGGGTGTGTGGGCAAGATGGTACTATCAAAGTGTGCAATGTCAACATGAGGCTTGGCTACGCAGCCAACATTCTTTGCATGCTTTGTAAGGGCGTTGATCGTGACATACAAGCAGTGCCGCATTTGCAATGTCAGGCTGCTGCTGGCCTGTCCTTACCTGAAGGTTCCAAGCTTGGCAGCCTCACAAGCTGCATTCAATGCATCGGTTGCTATTGTGGCTGTGACTGTGCGGTTACCGTGAACTGACTCACTGAGTGGCTTGCTTCCCCTGTCTTATTGCAGGTAGGAGAGGTGTGCGTGGTGACAGACAGTAGTAGACCCCGCCAGTTCCTGTGTGTGACTATCCCCAAGGTCTTAGCGTGCTCACAGCTGCCTGCTACAGTGAAGTTCCCTCTCAGTGTCACTGTGATGGTCCTGGAGCAACAGGCAGCAGGTACGGTCTTCGGCTTGCTGCAGTACTGTTGGCCTCCCCAAATGCCCTTTGATGGAACATGGGATGTTGCTGCAGCTGGGGGTGCCGCACCCACACTGAGACGGGAGCTCAGCTACTTATGATCATCATCACATGGTCGCCTTAGCATTCTGCGTCCTTCCCATCATGGTTCATCACTGCCAGGGAATCGCTACAGAATGTCTGCCAAGTCGGCAGACTCAGTTGGCAGACGGGCTGCCGCAGTAAACACCGTGTGGCGGTTTGCAGGATGACAGCACACTGCGGCATTGTGCCGCACTCAGTCATGCACTAGTGACGAACTGATTGTGTCACTAGGTCAGTGACACGGTGTCATGCCTTGGCTGCAGGGGTCCCTGACCGCAATATAGGGCATTGGCCCAATCCTGACGCAACAAGGGGTATGAAGCTATACCTGGACACAAGCAGCCGCGACAAATTGTACTGGAAGCAGCACCTGCCCCACCCATTGTCAGCCTATGAGGGCCGGCGCCTTGCCAAGGTGTCCCTCATGCCGCACCAAGACAGCTACATGCTCACCTTCACGCTGGCACCAACAGCAGGTGTGGCACACTTTTCATGCACAGGCCGCAGCACATAACAGCACCACAGCCTCCTCCTCCTGCTGCTGCTGCTGCTGCTGGTCAGAATCCACCAATGGCATGCTGATGGTAAGCACTTCTAGTGGGGATGTTCAGGCTCACTGCTGATAGCACAACATAGCCCCACTACCCCTGCTACACTTCATGTCTCCTGTGTCTCTGATTAGGTCAGCACCCGTGCAAGTCTCGACCCTGACCCACCCACTTGTTGCTCTGCTGCTGCTGCTGCTGCTGCTGCTGCTGCTGCTGCTGCTGCTGCTGTGCTGCTGCTGCTGCTGCTGCTGCTGCTGCTGCTGCTGCTGCTGCTGCTGCTGCTGCTGCTGCTGCTGCTGCGTGCATCGTGCAACGCAGCCACCACGGCAGCATCCTCACTGGCACTGCCCCAATCACCTGCAGCAGCAGCAGCAGCAGCAGTGCCTGTGGTTTCTGGGGATCCAACAGCACAGGCAGCCAACTCTTAGGCTACAGCAGCAGCAGCAGCAGCAGCAGCAGCAGCAGCAGCAGCTGCGGCAGCAGCAGTGGCAGGTGGAAGCCATCTGGCGCGTCCGTCCCCCCTGCTAGCCCCCAAGCACTGCTGCCCCTCAAGCGGCCAGCAGCAACGCAGCAGCAGCCAGCTACGCCCAGTTGGCAGGACCCTGCAGTGATGCAGCAGGGTCAACAGGAGCAGATGCAGCAGCGGCGGGGCCCAGCAGCAAGAAGCGCGGAGTAGCAGGCTCGCAAAGCAGCAGCAGGATGCACGCATCACGCCAGCAGCAGCAGCACCAGGACCAGCACCAGCAGCACAAACACCGGCAGCAACAAACAGCGGCGGCAGCAGCAGCAGCGGCAGCACCAACCTCAGGTTCACAGGGTCAAAGCTCACACCAGACGGATCAGCTAGCTGTGTCCGCTGCAGCAGCAGCCACAGACCCTACAGCAGCAGCCGCAGCAGCAGGAGTAACGGCCCAGCAGCAGCCCACAGGTGCCAACAGCCTAGCAGCCACCCGGGACCCCGGGTGTTAGTGCTGATGCAATACAAGCAGCTGGCAGAGATAAGGCGGAACACAGGCAGTGTTGCGGCAGCAACAACAGGTCCAGCTACAACAGCAGCTGGGCCAAGCCACAAAAGGCCTCGAGGAGGCCGGCAGCAGCAGCAGCAGCAGATTAAGTCAGCACCACCACCACCACCAACAGCAATTGTTGGGTCAGCAGCTACCCTGTCATTGTGAGCTCTGCTTGCCCATCAGCAGCAGCAGCTGCAGGGGTAGGGATGGTCGAGCAAAGGCCAGCAGCACCCAATACTCCACTTGGCCCCCTGCCAGTGCTGCTGCCTCTTACAATGCAGGGGAGTCACAGGCAGCAGCAGCAGCAGTGGTAGCAGCAGTAGCAGCACAAGAGCAGCAGGGGCAAGGGACAGCAGAGGTGTCTGACAGTGTCTGCACACATGTGCCCCTCTTTCCGGAGTGCATGCTGCTGCTGGCAGGGTGCAGTGCCATCAGCAGCAGGAGCAGCAGCAGGAGCAGCAGCAGCAGCAGCAGGAGCAGCAGCAGGAGCAGCAGCAGGAGCAGCTGGAGGTGCAGCAGCAGGTACCACCAGCAGCACCAGCCACCAGTGAGTATGTTGCTGCCGCCCACAGCCCGACAGCACACCCCACAGAGCCTGACGTTAGTGCTGCCACTGCTGTTGATGAGACTGAACTGAAGCTGCAGCAGCAGCACAGCAGCAGCAGCAATCACAGTCAGCAGGCAAGCTCAAGGTGGCAGGATGGAAGAGCAACAGCAGGATGTGGAAATGACACCACCAACAGCAGAACAACCGTCAGCAGCAGTAGGCCCTCAGGGTTTCCCACCTCCCCAAACACGCGAATCGTCAGATCCAGGTGACTCAGCAGGGCTGCAACTGCTGCTAGCACAAGGCTGCGGGAGTCCGGCAGCAGCAGCTGCAGGCGCACTGAGCCCACAATCATCTGCGCAACTACCAGCAGCTTTGGTGGGTGCAGCAGCAGGAGACCAGTCAGCGCTGCCGCCACCAAGCTGCCTGCAGAGCAAGCACTGGGGCAGACAGGAGATCAGCAGCAGCAGCAGCAGCTTGAAGACGTGGAGCCTGCTGCCAGCAGTGGTGGCGGTGGTGTGGGGGTGCTACCCTGCAAGGTGCTGCAGTCCTGACCTGCTGATAGCAATGGGCAGCTGCAGGGACCAGCACAGGCAGGAATGAGCAGCAGCAAGCGGTTCCCCAGCAGCAGGTTGCAGCAGACACAACAAATGTGTCCACAGATGCTGCAGGACGCCTGCACCCAGTGGGTGCAACTGTGCCACCACCAGCTGCTGTTGCAGGCCGTGTGCTGGTCAAGCAGAAGGTGCCAGCAGTGCTAGACCTGAGTGTATGTTCAAATGACATTGAAGGAGGGGACGCAGGGTGCTCCCAGCACAACCAGCAGCGTCAGCTGCCGGCTCTCCTGCCAGTGCCAGCGTCTGCAGCAGCAGCAGCAGCAGCAGGATGGGGGGTGGCAGCAGGAGGTCTGCAGAAGCACCTACTACCCAACTGCCTGATTCTCTCGCCACTCCTGCCGTCACTGCTGCCACACCCAGTGGAGCTCCAGCTTCAGCGCCACAGCCTGGTGCAGCTGGTGCAGCTGCTGTAGCTGGCCACAGCAACCCAGTTGGCGCTGCTGCCCCAGCCCCACCCTGCTGCCCCCAGGCCTGCAGCTGGCCCCTGCCTCCTCACCTGCAGCCATACAGCAGCAGCTGACAGTGTTCATGGGCCAGACGCTGCGCCGCCAGTTGGTGTGTCTGCAGCTACCCTAGTCATTGCGAGCTCTGCAGGCCCATCCCCAACAGCAACAGCAGCTGCAGCTGCAGGGTAGGGACGCTTGATCAGACACCAGCAGCATCAAGTGGTCCACCGGTCTCTTGCCAGTGCTGCTGCCTCTCAAGCATGCAGTGGAGCCGCCCGCAGCAGCAGCAGCGACGCCAGAGCAGCAGAAGCAAAGGGGACCAGAGGTCTTCGACATTGCTTTGCACACCGGGGTGCCCACTTCCGAAGTGCATGCAGCTGCTGGCAGGGTTCAGTGCCACCAGCGCAGGAGGAGCAGCAGCAGCAGCTGGGTGGTCTGCAGCAGCCAACTGCAAGCTGCGCAGGAGGCGTGCATGGTGGCTGCTGCCGCTACCCCTGCTGCTGCCCATGTGTTGGTCAAGCAGGAGCCCACAGCTGTGCTGAGAGCCACATGCGACTCGTGTGAGGGTGGGGAGGCAGCAAATGCACAGAGCAGCTGCCAGCACCTGCAGCCCCAGCTGCAGGTGCAGCAGATACCACCAGCAGCACCAACCGCCAGTGAGTCTGTTGCTGCAGCCGTCAGCCCTACCGCACCCCCTGCAGAGCCTCATTTGTTGCTGCCGCTGATGGTAACACCGCTGGCACTGCCGCAGCACCAGCATCCACAAGCAGTCAGCAGCCCCAAGGTGGCAGGATAGCAGAGCAGCAGCAGGATTTGGACATGACACCAGCAGCAGCACAAGTGTCAGCAGCAGTAGCAGGTCTTCAGGGTTACCAGCCACCCCAGAGGCACCAAGCGCCTAATCCAGGTTACTCAGCACTGCTGCAGCTGCTGCCAGCACAAGCTGCAGCATCAGCACCAGCAGATCACAGTCTAGCGGCTGCTGTTACGCTGAGCTCACAAACCTTTGCACGACCACCAGCAGCATCAGTGGGTGCAGCAGCAGCAGCACCAGCACCAGCAGCTGGAACGGCTCTCAAGCAGCCTGCTGAGCATACTGGTGCCAACAGGGCAGCTTCATTCCTCATCCCCCAACAAGTGCTACCGCCGCTCACGCTGCCTGCAGAGCAGCAACTGGCAGCCGCGGCGGGAGATCTGCAGCAGCAACCTGACGACGTGGCACCTGCTGCTGCCAGCAGCGGTGGCGGTGGCGGTGGTGGTGCTGCAAGTGGTGGTAGTGGAACCACCCTGCCTGGGTGCTGCACTCATGAGCTGCTGGCAGCAGTGGACAGCGGCAGGGACCAGCACAGGCAGGGACTCCCTGCCTCAGTCGGACTGAACAGCCAGCAAGTGATGCCCCAGCAGCAGGTTGCAGCAGACAGATCAAATGTGGCCATGGCCGCTGCAGGAATGGATGCGGCTACACCACCACCATATGCAGCAGCAGCACCCGCTGCTGCTGCAGGCCACATGTCAGTCAAGCAGGAGCTGCCAGCAGTGCTTGACCTGACTGGTGATTCAGACGATGATGATGGAGGGAATGCAGGGTGCTCCCAGCACAACCAGCAGCATCAGCCAACAGCTCCCCTGCCAGTGCCAGTATCTGCAGCAGCAGCACCAGGGTTAGTGACAGCAGGAGGTGCTGTCAACCCTGCAGCAGCACCTCTCATTCAATATATATTCAGAGGGCCTCTGCCGGTAGCCCTCAGCACTCCTGCTGCAGCTGCTGCCGCACCCAGTGGTGCTCCAGCTGCAACAGCACAGCCTGGTGTAGTTGGTGTAGCTGGCCCCAGCAACCCAGCTGCCGCTGCTGCCCCAGCCCCCACCCTGCTGCCCCCGGGCCTGCAGCTGCCCCTGCCTCCTCACCTGCTGCCATACGGCAGCAGCTGACAGTGTTCATGGGCCAGACGTTGCGGCCGCTGCTGCCACGCCAGCAGTATAGCAGCCTGATGGAGCAGCTGGGGGTGGTGTTTGGGCAGTACAGGCGTGGCCAGGGGGTGGGCGAGGAGCAGCTGCAGACAATGTACTTGTGTGTGCAGGCTGCTGTTGACGGTGGGGAGGTGGGCAGGGTGGTGAGCAGCCTGGAGGATGCGCTGGGCTGGATGATGGGGTGAGGGTCGAAAGGGGCCTCCGTGGTCGACGATTGACGCAACTGTGTTGCAACTGGACGTCTTGTTGGCCACTGGTCACCTTATTGGCCACTCAGTACTAGCGGCATGTGATATGGCATGGTATACTGTTTGTCTGTGGTATGCTGGCAGTGGATGCATGTTGGTTTGCAACAGCAGAGTTGTGGTCATGTCTCAATGCCTTGTGCGCTCTAGACCAATCTGTCGTGTGCAGTGTCCAGTTTTGGGCTGAAGTTGGTGACGCCCCAGCCTGGACAGATGGTGCTGCACGCTGAAACGTGCACCAGCACACTTGTGAGAGTTCAACAGCAGCATTAGGTCGCCAGGTGTTTTGTGGTGTGATTCTAGGATGGGGTCAAGTTGGCAGTTGTGAGAGTGTGTACAAGTACCTGTACTCACGGTGACACGACAAGTGTGGGAGGGTATGATTGTAAGCTTGCATGAACAACTTTTTAGACAACTTTTTATACCGTATGGGTCAACCCCAGCCCATCCTTCAAGGTTTTGCAAAGGAAGTGCATGTACATGTCAGACCCAGTGAGCTACAACGTTGTGCTGCTGCCAAGTGCTGAAGAGTGCTGAGGGGTGTGTAGAGAAGTACTTGTGTTGTTTCAATCGAACGGCACTGTCACATGTTGTCTCTTCATCACTGTGCTGACCAACCCGCCAGAAATACCATACTCTGCCCACTGTGCATCGCCTCAATCATGCGCCATCTTGAAGACATATTACGCTGCCTAAGTTAGTTTTGGTATTGCGACAGTGGCCATAGACGGCCCCAGGGCCATGTGACCTTTCGAAATGATTTTGAGTTTTCAGCTAAGCAGTGCGGTATGTGTTCAGCTGGGAGAGCGATCGAAGGAACATCCATGTCGAGCCACAAGTTTGCACGATACTTCACACGCCACCTATCAGTCTTCATCTGCAGCAACTGTGCAACGCTCTGGCCAGCAGGGTATCGTCGTGAACAGACTGCTGGCGCTCTTTCACGTCGTTTCAAGTCTACCTGTTCTCCCTGAAGCTGCCCTCGAGTCTGCTGCAGCCAGCAACTCGTTCTGACTACCATCTCAGCAGCTGCAGTTGTCAGCTTGCTGGCATCCACTACTGATGCCAGCCCCGACCTCCAAGCATTAGATGAGGAGCTGATGCTCGAAATCAGGTATGTCAGTCAGTCACACATAGGCCCTGCCCCGTGGAGTGCGTGCACAGCAGGCACACCATGCTCTTCTGAACATCGCCTGTGTTGCTGTCTTCAGGCATGATCTCTGGTCATGGCCATCATGGTTGCTCGATAACTGCAGGTGTTCTGAGCCATAGAAAAGCTCACGTATGTGTGGTCTGCTGCTGGTGCTCTGCAGGATGTCATCAGCACCATCCTCAGCACCCACCTCAGCATTCCCCTCAGCACCATATGAGTCAGCACAGTCACTCAGCACAGAGTACCATGGCCATGGTGGGCTGCTTACACTGCCTGACTCTTTGCTGGAGGCAATACTGCTTTGCTTCTACACTGAAGACGACAGCGATGAGCGCAGCTTGCTGAATGCTGCCATGGCCCACAGCAGGTTGCGCACAGCATCTCTGCAGTTGCTGAGGGATTTCAGAGCAACTGTCACCCAGCAGCAGCAGGCGGACAGCATCATGAACTTCATGTCCAAGCACAGCGATGGGGTTGACTCCATCCAACTCTACTGCGATGAGTCCAATCCCCTTACATTTGTCCTGCACCAAAACCTGCAGCTGAGCAGCTTGGACATGCGTGACGTCAAGGTGCGCCTGCACCCAGGCCATGGCTTCCAAGGTGTGCTGGGGCCCGGGGACAGCCTCCTCAATCGGCTTGGACTGTTTGACTGCGAGCTGCTTGATGGGGCAGCTGAGGCGCTGTCGCAGCTGCCTGCTGACCTGGAAGACCTCCACCTCTTGGACGTCATCACTGTCGCTGGCAGCACACACGAGCCTGTGAAGTTCCCCACACACGTCTTGCAGCAGCTGCAGCAGCTTAAATACCTTGAACTCGCTGGCATGAAGCTGCAGTGCCTTGACAAGGTCAGCCCACCTCTGCAGCCCCTGCAGTACCTAACCAAGCTGGCCGACCTTCGACTCAGTGCAGACTCCGAGGGTTGGTTGTTTGACAGTGCTGATGACGCAGATGATGACACAAGTGAGGCAGATCCAGATGACCACATCATCAGGATCTCTGCCAGCATGCTGGCCAACACACAGCACCTCACACAGTTGGAGCTTACTGGCTATGTGTGCGAGCCAGGCGCCCTGGCCGGCAAGACCCACCTGCAGCACTTGGAGCTGCGCATCTGCTTGATAGCTGGTGGTGCAGAAGGGGCAGCACAATTGGCGCTGCACCTGCAGGAGCTACAGCAGCTGACACACCTGACCCTGCATGACAGCTTGCACTACAAGTGGGCGTCACCAGCAGCATACTCAGCGTTGACAGCAAGCAGCAACCTGCAAGAACTTGACATCGGCAAGTGCAATGCGCCAGCTGGGATGTGGCAGCACATATTCAATAAAGGCGCAAAGCTGGAGCAGCTGCAATCCCTGATCATCCGACAAGTGATGGATTGTGACTTCCCAGAGGACAAGACACCCGCTCCTGATATCAAGCACCTCAGCTGCTGCACTGGCCTGACAACGTTGGACATGTGCGGTTTAGTCTGCGATGCAGAGGTGCTGGCGCCCCTGAAGAGGCTGAGCGGGCTGCGCGCACTGGGCATGACGATCGACTTCATAGGGCAGGACGCGATGCTTGCCATGGAGGCAGTGTCACAGTGCACGCAGCTGAATGAGCTTGGCTTGAGTATCACTAACCTGGCAGAGGGCCAGTTAGGGCAGGCCACCCTCTCGGTCCTGCTGGTGCAGCTGAACCAGCTGACCGCGCTGACCTTGCTGGCCTTTAATGCTCATGATACAACGGGTGATATGGTGCAGAGCCGCGTGCTCTCTTTTGACGTGAGCTGGCCCTGGGTTGTTGGTCTGTAATTGAATAGTCAAGATGTAGGACTGGCCACTATGTCTTCATGGGCAGCAGCAGTGCTGCTGCTGCTGCTGCTTGCATCAGCTGGTATCGTACATTGTATGTAGGTGTTGTATGACCCAGCATGTCCCCACAACAAGTCAGGAGTGACGACCATCAGATGCCGTATAGGGCTGCATCTCAGCTATTTGATTGCCAAGCCTGCCTTCACTGGGCGTTTGCACAACTTGTACTATGTGACATAGTCAGTGAATTGCAAAGCGTGCGGCATGTTTCATACAAGTCTGTTTTGCTGCTTCTGTTGGCACTTCTTTGCAGGACCCTGACGCTGAGCCTGTTTGGATCCAACTACTTAACCACATCAATGATATGGAGGAGGCTACACTTCTGCAAGAGACGCAACAGGCCGCTGCGGCTTTGGCTGGTCAGCCTCATGACTAATGGTGAGTTGGCAGCACCAACAGCAGCCTGAGGGGCCGTCCAAAGTTGGGGCCATCAGTACCACACCAGGGTTCTGGTAGCCATTTTATGCTGATACCAGTTGTCGTCAAGACAGTTGCTCAGCCGGAACAACTTGTTTAGGGTTTAGGGTTTTGAGGCAATGCAGGTGAGCGCTGCAGCAGCAAGACAACAGAGCATGGTACAGTGCAGTGGCTGACTCTGCTTCACCAGGGACTCATTTGGCTGGTGTCACTGACTCAGGCAGGCTGCACCATGGCTCTTCTTGCAGAAGACAGTAGGGGAGAGCGCTGGGCAGCTGCTTAGCCCCAAGGATTATGGCTTGGCAGAAAGATACATACAATTGAACAGTGCCATGTTGCATGCTGCCAAGTTTTCTGCATAACTGCCCTGCTGTGTTGTGATGTGCTGTTGTAGACTGAAGGCCCTTTCAGGCGCCTCGCCTCCTCTGCTGGTGCTTGGTGATGCGTCTTGGCCAATGTCTTGAGTCAGTGGCTCCAAGAGCCACTCGGCAGTAACACAGACAGTGGGTAGGAGCCATGCGCCCATGCGCCCTCCCGGCTCTTGCACATGAGAGCTGCAGCTGTGTTTGCGTCACTGGTGGCCAGTTGGCCATTTCAGGCAAGAACTGCTGGTGGTTGTGTCAGCACAGGAAGTGGTCACTGGTGCAGTGTTTGGGTCTGGCAGTGGCGACTATGATGCTCTGTGGCCGTGATGGTGGGATGGGTGCCAAAGTATGCATTGCTTGGCTACAGGCATGCCGTTGGCGCTTGTGTGAATGTTTGGCAACCAGAAACTGCAGGTTGAGACATGGAGTTTTCCCCTGGCAGCTGAATAACTCCTTTGGCTCAGAGAGACGCCCACAGGATATGTTCTTGATGTTTCAATATTGATAGCTGCAGGTGTAACATTGAATACCGATTGGTTTGAGCTTCGTAAGGGATGCTTGTCATCAATTCGAAAGACACTTACTAATCCATGCTTACCTAATGCATGTCATATGCGACACGCAGTGCACTGTGCAGACTGGCTGCAACGTGTTCACCAAAATAATAGTATTTACTGCTGGCTAAGCAAGTCTCCCGTCGCTGCTTCAACAAACAGCAGTAGATCATGACTCCCACAGATCAGTTGTCCGCGCTGGTCGCTGAGTCAGACACAATAAACAAGCTACCGTCTCCGGTACCAGATGAACTTGCTGAGAGGTTTACCTCTCAACATCCCCTAGATGCGGTGTTTGAGTGAGTCCTCAGTCAGCATAATGTACAGTGCAGACAGAGCAGGAGCCGTGCTGCATGGTGATTTGGCACAACGCTAGCTTTGGTTAATAGCTTGCCTGACACTGCGCTACGGTGCGCCATGCAGGCTGCTCAGCACACAATCCTGCGATGAGCAGCAGCTGGCGTCTGTCTGCATGGCACTGGAGAAGGTGCTGGCAACGCACAGCGGTGAGACATCGCATTCTCCAAATGCTGCTGCTTGGAATGCTGGAATGCTTGGAATGCTGGAACGATCAACACGTTTGATCCCTCTGTATGATCAGGCATGCTCTGGGTATCGCCACAGCTCCAAGCTGTGAATTGAAAGTCACACCTTGAGCCCATGGAAGACATGACAAGATCTACCGCTTCGTTCCAGAAGCCAGGGGTCAGGTGCTGACATTACAAATTGGGGTAAACGTTGTCTTGAAGCACCCAGAGCTGACCACAGCTGCATCACCCTGTGTGCCAGCTGTGCATGGTGATTGGAACGTTCCACCAGTCCAGCAACACGGATGCATTCATGCGCATGTGTGTCCTGCAGGCACGCGCCTGCTGCCAGCTGCTGAGCCATATGCGCGAGCAGCCCTGTCCAGCCCCCACCAGGCGCTGAGGGTGCTGGGGGCCACACAGCTGGGTCGACTGCTGCTGCTACAGGCTGACAACCAGCAGCAGGCCATGTCACTGCAGACAGCACTGCTGACAGCTCTACAGGTTTGTCAGCGCTGTCTGTCGCTGCCAAGCAATACCAATTACACCCCGCATTTAACTGCGCAGCTGCACCCAATCGGCTTTGTCGGCAGGTGCAACACATGGCACACCATGATGCTGATGCCACCAGCCTGCGGCCAACTTCTGCTGGTACCACCATGCTTCTCAGTACACATCATTACATGCAAGCCCTTGCCCAATGCTGTCCCCACAATGCATGCAACCTCTGCCACGGAAGTCTTGAAGCAGTTCTGCACATGCTGCATACGTGTGAAGGCCGTGCTAGCACACAGCATATGTAGTCTGGATCACCCCAAACCTGAGTGCCTCCCTCCACCCTGGCCCCTGCATTTCTCCTGCAGGACTCCACAGTAGTTGCTGGTGCAGCTGAGAAGGCACTACTGGAGTACATTCGTGCAAACCCAGGCACTCTGTCTGAGCTGCTGGCAGGCAGCAGTCCAGCAGCTAGCCAGCTGGAAGAGCTCACCAACAGCAGCAGCTCCACACACCGCATGCGAGCCTTCGCACTGCTGGTGCAGGCTGCAGCCAGCAGCAGCAGCCACGCACAGCAGCTGAGGCAGGCAGGTGAGGGGGGGGGGCGACCAACTAGGGGGTTGAGACGTGATAGCACGGCGCTCACAGGGGACCAGCAGTGAGAGTGCAGTGGACAGCGTCGACGCTCAAGCCTAACAGCATACAGGACGCATGCAGATGTGCCTATGTCCTGCATCCTACCTGTTGAGCTGTTGTAAGCAATCCATTGCACATCGGTGTGTACTTGCTGCTGTGCTTTGTGCTGCCGCTTGCACAGGTGTGGTGCATCAGCTGCTGGAGCAGCTCAACCCCAGGGACCCGCTGACATGCCTGGTGGCGCTGCAGCTACTGCAGGTAGGCAGGCCTGTGCAGTGTGGGCGCAAATAGCTTGTACACGTCGAGGCTGCCACCTTCGTCCTCAGCAGCCGACCAGGCGTCAAGCAAGGTTACTACTGCATTGGCTTGCAAAACATGCTTACCAAGCAGCAGCATGTTGCGCAGTCACCTCGTGACTTCTCAGTCTCCCTGCCGCAATTTGCTTCCCTGCATATTGTGCCTGCCCTCCCACCCCCCTTACGGGAGCTTGTGCCTCACATAGGTGCTCCTGAACCATGACCACCGATGGATTGGTCAGGTGTCAAGCTGGATTGCTGTTTAGCTTGCCTTGCACCCTGAGGTTACCCGCCTGGCTGCCCTCCCTGCATGTTTTCCCTGCTTCCACTCCCACCTGTACAGGAGCTTGTGCCTCACACAGGTGGTGCAGCAGCCAGTTTGATGCAGGAGCTACTCCTACCAGCCCTGATACCCTTGCTAGATGATCCATCTACAGCAGCAGGAGCCTTCCCGATTGCAGCTCAACTGGTTGCAGCAGCAGTGGCGGCGCCAGGCAGCAGCAGTAACGGACCAGCAGCAATGGATGTTGATGGTGGGGCTGCGGCGGCTGCGAATGGAAATGGTGTGGGCGGACACACCAGCGCAGCCGATGTGTTGCTGTCAAAGATGGCAGGGGTTTTGGATGACAGGTGGGTGCATTGCAATGCAGGCAGCCTGCTCATTGCACCAGCATAGACCAAACAGCAGTCAGTGTTTGCACACCCATAAACACCACCTCTGTGCAGCTGCTGTGACGCGTCTCGAAGTGGGACATACATAGGACTTTGCTGCTGAGTTTGACCCTCATGATTCAGATATGATGTGAAAAGGCTCGGCGAGTGTGAGTGTTGCAAGACAGCTATCAACCTGCAGGGCCCTTGCTCAACACTCTCGTGTGCTGCTGCTGCTTTTCGGTATGCTGTTGCAACGCTCCGTTGCTGTAGGGGCTCCTGCGGTGTTGATGACGAGTTGGTTGTCTTGGATGCAGCGCACCACCTGGCACTTTTGTCCCCTGCCTCAGCAGCCCTGCTGGCCAGCCCCCCAGCAGGATGGATCCTGCAAGACATATGCAGCAGGGCACTGGGCAGGACAGCAGGGCCAGACCTGCGCCTGGCAGCGCTGCATGCTTTGGCTTCAGTAGCAGGTGAGGACAGTCATTGTGTTCGCCTACCTCATTTGATCACAAGGCCGCCACCATGAGCTGGGATTAGTTTCTAGACGGCAGAGCCCTCTCATCTCATCAACAACATCGCAGTAGTTGCCGTCAGCTGTTGCGCTGTATCACCCCTTTGTCAAGAGGTGTTTGTCGATTTCATGCTGCTCTGTACTGCCACTGCTGATGGCTTTGCTGTGCTGGAGCGTAGGGCTTGAGCGTGCAGGAGAGGCGCGTGACAGGACAGCAGCGCTGATGCAGACAGCGGCAGAGGATGCGCTGAGGCGAGCTGTGTTTGGCGCAGTCTCAGGGGCAGCTGGGGGTGCTGGTGGGTCCAGGACACCCGCTGAGGCCGTGTGGCAGCTGCTGCAGCAGCCCTTTGATGAGACACGGACTGGAGTGTACAGGTGAGCCAGCACAGTACGCAATCATACTTGGCAGTTGTGCAGAGTTATGCAGATGTGTCTAGCATCCTTGGTTTGCAGGGTGATGTGCTGCACCTAAACAACAGCAACAAAGTCGCTGATAGTACTTCGCTGCTTGTTTGGCTTGTTGCTTCCGTTTAGATGCACAGCCGACTGCAAATGATCTGAACCAGCTGGATGCACATGTGACAACACTGCTTGCGCTAGCACCATCCGCTCCAAGGATCAAGCCCACACCAGCAAGCAAGGGATGTTGGGCGTACATTCCCACTCGCTTCCTGTTCCCACACCAAGTGGATTTGGGTGTGTACTGCTACAAATCCCGATGGTGACACCGCCACTGTCCTGCCTCCAGCTTCTACTGGACAGCTATGTGCCTGCCATTACCCACTCAACTGTCACGCTGTATCTGCTGTCTCAGGTGCTGTTCGGCCCTTGCACTGCGCCCCTGGTTTGCGGCAGACGTCTGCAGCAACAGCAACCTCCTAGGGCGCCTGTGCCGTACAGACAGTGAAACTGGCCAGCAGGCGTGTGAGTGGAGGCACAGCACTGTCATGGCTCTGTGGGCAACGGTGCAGGATGTGCTGGCCTTACCAGATGACGCTGCTGATGCACAGTACAAGCAGCGGCTGCCGGCAGCAGTGCAGCAGCAGTTGGCAGTGGCAGTGCGGGGCGGGCCATATGGTGTTGGTGGGGGCCGCAGCACACAGCAGTCACATCTGGTGGCGACCTTACCCTGAGTGTGGGATCTGCTGCTTTGTTGAGTGCTGGACTTGTGTGCCTTGTTTGGTGGTGTACGGCCGCAGCAGCAGTTGTCCTGTCCAGCCAGTGTCAAGGGCTGCACAGCCTTGGTGGCCATCGTGTAACATTTTGGGGTTGAATCCGTAACAGGGCAAATGATCTTTGATCATCATAGCCACCGCTACATTTGATCGTTGTACTGGGTGGCGCCCCAGCACACTGTATGAACTTGCAGTTCACACTTGCAGGGGTGGGCTGGCTCTTGACTACTTGGTGTCTGTGCTGGTTGAGCGGTCGCGGCCGTGTTGCTGCAGCTGTGCGCACCTGCCGAACCCATGTTTGTGCATTGCACAACGATGTTGTTGTTTTGCGGGCTCAGCACTTCCCAACAGGCTGCATGGCTTGTACTTGAAGCATGGTTCAATGCGGGCAGGCCAGAACACCACTCAGTGACTGTGCACGAGCCTGCTGCATTCTGCGTGTAGAGTGTAGCATAGACATGGCTATGGTTGCTCGGCAGGTTCAGCACTCGCCACATGTCATCATGGGCAGTTTCCATGGGCTGTAGCTAGCAGCTGCTATGATCTGCAGATCATAGCCCAAAAGAATCCAATGCAGGCACTCGCTCGGCAGGTACGGGATGCAATTTTGATGCTGATAAACAATATCATCACTTTATCGTTGTGCACTCAGACTGTGACAGAAATGTCGTCCGAGGCTCAGCGTCCGAGGCTCAGCGTCACGAACACGCGTGGTTGACCAAGACACGTTCCGTTTGTGCCCGCTGTTTCACAGGGAGGTCGATGTTTCCGCCCTACCGCACGGGTAAACGGGCCCGTTCAGCATCAGACAGTCCAAGATGAGCTTGAGGTTGCGTTCAACACCTTGTCAGACAGTCGCAGCCCCTGTCTGCCTGCGGCGGAGTGCCAGAGTAAGTGCATTGCAGGCTCACCTCAGCAATCCCTATTGGTGCTGCACAGTTTGTCTCATCTGTGCTGCTGTACCTTCAGGGATGTGTCCTCAGGCAGGGGCAAGCCCGGCGGGCTGCTGGTAGGTCGGGAGGCAGCCAGACAGCCACCACAGGCTCTGACACCTGGAGCAGCAGCGAAGGGGGCTCTGAGTCAGACAATAGTGACGTAGAGGCCAGCAGTGGCGGCAGGGGCCACGGCCACGGCAACAGGCGGGCGAGCACGCAGCAGCAGCAGAATGCAGGCGGGGGGCAGCAGCAAGGTGTGGGCGCAAGCGGCTATCGCTCGGGCGCAGCAGGCGCTGCAGCGGCAGCGGCAGTGGCAGCACCAGAGCCTGACCAGGGGAGACTACATCAGCCCTATTCCCACTTCTTCTGGTCTTGCAGTCAGCTCAAGCCCCAACACGTACCGCGCATTGCACTCGGGCTGTGCACAGACATTCCCGCACTCCACAGCATGAATGGCAGCTGCTCAATCAAGGTGCTGTTCCAGAAGCACCCTGCTGACTGGGATATTGGAGAGTACATCTTGCAGCATACTGTCATGCAGCAGCAAGAGCAGCTGCAGGCCTCGGGCAATGCAGCGGGCAGCACAAGCAGCAGTCAGGTCCTTGGACCGTACAACGCTACAGTGATGCTCAAGAATGGCAACACTGCAAGGATGACTGGGTTGCCGCTGGCAAGCATCCGCCAGTCTCTTGAATGTGATGGACACACTCATGTCATGATCCTCACCGAACGGGTGCGTAGTCACAAATGCTGTCAGTGATGGCTGCAAAGAAAGTTTGGGTCCCGTGTGTTCGTGCTTGCCAGGATGCCGTGTTTGCACTGTCAAAGTCGATCAGGTGGAGTGACTCAAAAAGGCAAGCAACTTTGCACATGCTTGCATGTTGGCTGACTCAGCAGAGAGGTGGTAAAACCTGATGCTGAGCCGTGTCGTATGTTGTTTTATGCAGCTCTCCAGCAACCATGGGCCGTGCTTTCTGCTGCACACCATGCCTGCCAGGAGCGGCTCTCCTGAGCTGGGCAACGAGACTTCAACGAGCTTCTCTCACAGCATCACACGTGCTGGTGAGGGCCCAGGACTGCAGGTCTTCCCTGGCAGTGTCTCAGAGGTGCAACAGGTGAGAGCTTGAGTGCCACTCAAGCGTTATCAAATGACAGCAGTAGGGTTTTAGCACTGGTACAAAACCAGTCGAAAGCCTTGCCAAGGCACAGGTTTCCTGTTGACGGCATGACACCACTGCAAGCGAACATTGTCGATTTGCAGCAAACTCCCATGTCGCATATACAGGTAATGCATACAGTGCCACAGCATCAACGTTGCACTGGCAACCAGTTGCTGTCTATAGTCTCCAGAACCAGCTTGGAACAGGATGTGGTCAGGACAGATTGCCCACAAATGCAAGCAACAATGTGGTGTTTTTTTGCTGTGCAGCCTGCTACAATCACCAAGAACAACAGCAAAGTCCAGTTCAGCATCCCCAAGCCGCTGATTTTGTCACAGTTGCCGGCCATCAAAACTCCCTCTGTCCAAGTGATGCTAATTCTGTGTGATTGCTTAGGTGAGCCACTCACAGAAGCTGGTAGTACATCATGAAACCAGCACAGGTCCCCCGTCTAGGTTATTCGCCTTGTGACAACAGGGGGATGGTTGAATAAACCATGTGGCACATGTGTTGGACAGCAAAGCACACTGTGTAGTCAGCTGATGCCTTGAATTGATGGCCATACAGGGCAGCCTTGCAAGGCCAATTGGCAAGATCAGTATGTAACTTGCAGTGTGCTGTGATTGTAACATATGCAAGGCCAACAACAACACTGCCTGCATGCCCAAACACACTGTGCATGGCACGCACTGATGCTTTGCAGGGCAACAGGTGCAGCAATGGCAGGTTCCAGCTGTGCATACGTCGCGCAGTCATCGGATTGCTGTCAGCAAGTCCCATGATCTGGCCGAGTACGTCGGCCGCCCCGTTGCCACAGCCTCCCTCTCGCATGACGCCACCCAGGGCATCAGGCTGACACTCACACTGGCACCAACAGCAGATGACCCAGCAGCCGTTGTTGCAGCAGACGGGCCAGCCACAGTACCAGCAGCAGCAGCACCCACCCTGCATGCAGCTGGTGTCCCTGCAGCGGCAGTTGGCCTGCTGCCTGCAGCTGGCACACCAGCAGCGCCCCATTCTGAAGCAGCAGACAGTGGCGTGCGGTCAGCAGCAGCTGCAGCAGCAGCAAGTGCATTGGCAGATGCCCCAGCAGCACCACAATACCTACAGCCAGGTAGGGAGGAGTCAGCCAGCCAGCCCAGTGTGGCTCCCCCACAGCCCCAGCCTGTCCTGTCAGCAAAGAGGCCTGCAGAACAGCTAGAGGAGGGCGAGCAGCAAGGTGAGGGCAGCATTGCTGCAGCAGCGGCCACCACGGCGGAGTTGCTGTCAGCAGCCGCAGAGCAACCACCTGCCCTACCCATCAAGAAGCCTAGGTTGCAGCTGCCGCAGCTGCGCCTGTTGCGGCAACCGTCTGCTGGTGCCTATGGTGCCCCAGGCAGTCCCAACAACCTGTGCCTCATTACACCTCAAGCTGCCACTGCTACTGCTACTGCCAGTCTGAATGAAGCTGCATGCGCAACACTGGCCACCCCAGCAGCAACAGGCGACACCTGCATCCCAATGCAGGTTGATCCACCAGCTCCGCAGCAGCAGCAGCAGCCTCCTGTTGCTGAACCCCAGCAGCGGCCTCAGCAGCTACAGCAGCAGCAGGAGCCAGGGGGGCAGTCCGGGGCTGCAGCGATCCTCCCCCATGTCCCACCAGTGCTGCCAGGCTGCAGGGCCAGCCACACAGCAGTGACTCCCGTGCAGCTGCCCGGTGCTGCTGTGGTGCCACCAGCCTGGGCAGCTGCTGCAGTGGCAGCTGTTGCTGTGCCAGCAGCACTGTCGCCAGCGGCTATTGCAGCAGCACCCAGACTGTCCGCCGCAACAGCACCACCCGATGTCCATGTCAAGCAGGAGGCGCCTGCACCAACCCCAGTGCTGACATCTCCAGCCCCAGCAGCTGCAGCAGTGGGTTGTGGGTGTTCAAGTGGTGGCCGAGTGCCACCACCACCACCACCACCACCAGCAGCAGCAGCAGCGGCAGCAGCAGTAGCAGCAGCAGCGCCCAGTACCCCATTCAAGCAGGAGGCTTGCGTCCAGGCGCCCACACTGACACCAGCACCTATGCTTGCAGCCCCTGCAGCAACTGGTGTGCGCCCTGTGAACCCCACAGGTCACAATCCCTCAGCGGCAGTCCCACCAGCCCCTGCAGCAGCTGCCGCGGGTTCTGTCAATGCAGGTCACAATGCCTCGGCAGCAGTCCCACCAGCAGCAGCACGGCCAGCTCCTGCAGTGGTGAAGCAGGAGGTTGAGCTGGTAGACCTCACTGCTGCCTCAGATGATGGGGATGATGAGGACGAGCAGCAGCCACCAGTACCCCGCACTAGCAAGCCTGCAGCATCAAGGCATGCAGCACCACCTAGGACTCCCACACCTGCACTGCTTGCACCCCCGCAGCAGGGTGCTCCAGCTGGCGCTACTGCTGCTGCTGCTGCTGCTGCTGCTGCTGCGGTGGCAGCACCAGCACCAGCAGCACTAGCCTTTGTGGACCTTGCTCCTGCTGCGGCAGCCCAGCCACAGCAGCTGCCGGCGGGCTGATGCTGCCAGATGCCCGCAGTCTTGAGCAGATGGAGCTGCAGCTGGGGCGCCTGATGACGTCAGGTCTGCAGGGCCTGCTGCCGGATGCTCAGTACTGCAGGCTGCTGGACCAGCTGCGGGTGGCCTTTGACCCCCTGCGGCTGGCAGCAGCGGTGGACCCAGGGCAGCAGGAGCGGCTGGAGCTGATGTACGCATATGTACAGGCAGCAGTGAGGATGGGCAGGCTGGACAGGGTGGTGGACGCGATTAAGTCCCTGTTGCTGTTGCATGCAGGGCTGGCGGGGCCATGGTTGTGGAGTAAAGGATTTGCAGGGTGCCTTTCAACAGTTGGAGTGCCAGGCTGCCAAGGGAAGCTGTGCGCTGCTGGCGCATATGTACATGCTTTGCCCCGGGCGGTGAGCCACTGCGAATCCCCTGACACGTGTGGGGCTGGGCTGCATGTGTGGAGTGCAAGGTGGGGAAGTGCACCGCTGGCAGGCTGCTGCAGGCTCATGTTGTTGTCCCGGGTTTGTAGGTCATGCACCAAATTAGGACTCGTAATGGTGGTCCTGCTAGTGTATACTAAGATTTTTTTTGCGCGTGAAGGTGGGCGCTGCAAGGCAGGCAACAACTTGCAGCCCATTGTTGTGTCTCGGCTGTACAACATTCTGAGCCTGGGCCACAACTGGCAGGCTAGGACCCTGCGGATGTTGGGTGTCATTCAGCCGGTCACAAAAAGCAATGCGGTTTGAGCACGCATTGTGTCGTGTTGTCAGTTGGTTCTCAAGCAATGTGTTGAAAAGAGGCAGGCTAGTAGGTCTGCCAATTACACAACGTCGGCGTGTGGTTTCGTCCTTGCTCAAGGGACTCATCAGATGGCATGCAGAGCAGCCATGACCACAGCTGACAGTTTCGATGACGACTTGATAGTGTTGATCGCGTTGGACGCACCGCACAACACAGCGTTCTTCATTGGTCGACCGCATCTCTGACGTGGAGAGCTGCAATATGCATTCAGTGCGCGCTGGTGATTATTACAGTCCAACGCTTTGCTTCAAAATGTTGTCAGCCGGACAACGACGTTTTGGCGGGCTCAGTGGGGGCGCGGCAACCGCACACAGCCGGCGTTGGCTGTGTCGCACAGCCGGCGTTCGAGCTCTTGAGTGCATGTGCAGGTAAATGAGTTCGCGGAGAAATTTGCAGTATGTGTTGTACCGATCAAGGGTGTTCGGCCTGGCCCGGGCGACCCCGGCGATGTTGTACGATCAGGAGTTGGCTGCATACTTGCAATGGTGTGCTAATTTCGCGGATCATGTTTGTCTCATTCGGACTAGAAGCGAGAGACAGGGTGGTAGGATTGGCACTGGTGACAGAAGCAGAGACCCCAGTTCCACGCCGGGTCACCCAGTCAACAGTGTTGGAGCTGGGGACAGCTTGTGCCGGTGTCCAGCTGATCAGGATCCACTTTGATTATTATATACGGAGGAAGTCTAGCTGTAGTGGCATATCACCCCTAGCTACATACATAATTGTATAGCATGTTAGCAGCCGGGGCTACCCTTGACTCTGCTCACGCGACTGGTTCACCAAGTCTGCTTGCAACTGAAGCCAAATCAATGCGTTGCTGGAATTTGTGTGACAGCAACAGTGCAACACCCATTATTGGTTTGCACACACGCTTTCATGTATGAGGGGTTGCAGCCTAGGCGGAGTTGCTGCTGGTGCCAACGGTTGTGCTGCAATCCATTGCTATCAAGTTCAAGCGGTCGCAGTCAACTGCAGTTCCAACACGGACCTTCAAAGGAAACTGGCGCCCCGAGCTCCTAGGCGCTTTACAAGGTGTGCTTGCCGTGTCGACCATGCAGCACTATCAGTAGTAATACAGTTGCAGCATCACGTGGCGTTGTGCTATGGCATGTCAAATGCCTGACGCGGCACCGCTGTCGGCGCAATTTGATGATCACACAGCAGTGATGTTTACATGTGTAGTTGGCAGATGCTTCTGGTTACATCAGTTCGCAAGGTTAGAAGAAACTGTCAGGCTGACATGTACATATCAGAGACACGACAATCATTGATTGCCTGTGCCGACGGTCTTGTACAGTGCTAATTTGGGCTGGCAGACTGCACCTCCAGCAAAGGATTTCAACATTTGCAATGCCTTGCATTGGGTCACCCTCAGACATATATGCCGTGTATGAAGGCACCACTATCGCTTTTTGTACTAATCGGCAGTTGCTGGCTGAGCCTAGGCGAGCACCGTAAGGCACTGTGTGTCCTTTGAATGTCGGGTGTGCAAGCCAGGTGCAGTGATCGATTGGCGGTGTATTGGCTCAGGCATTCTCGCACCCAATGCTGAATTGCAACTGTCAGCGCTAGTGTTGCCGTGCTGGCCAATGACCAGGGCCAGCATCCATTCAACTTTGACGTCACTGATTACGACAGGGGTCTCACACATGCACACGGTCTGATCTAATGCCAACTACAGGGAAGTGTGTCTGTAGTCAGGCTACTTCTACTGACAGCATCCACTTGGCGCATATTGGTAAGCAAAGCATCTTGGTGCATCAAGGCTGCACAGTTATTGCACCTTAAATGCGCCCCTCCGGAGTGCTGGGTGCATCACACCCACAGCAGTCTGCAACATCACAGCTAACTGCTTTGGGATTCTCAAGGAGGCATGGACTCCAACTCCACTTCCTGGTCACACCGCCGTCCATACAAACTCCATGTTGCATTAATTTCAGGACAGACAGACACCCTCCCTGTGGGGCAGCTGAGCCACCCCAGCCACTGTCCCAATGGTACACGCAAGCACGTACCACATACCCTTCTGTACCAACTATGCCTTAGTCACATGCGCTACCCTCACACAACTCTCCTTATTGCCAACTTCTCTATTGCCAACTTCTCTAGAACACCTGACAACACCGCTATGACAATATAGGCCCCGTCAGGCCCTTTCAATTCCACCTGGGTGTCATGGCCTCAGTGCCAGGCCTTACCAGTGGCTGCTTACCACACAGTCAGGCCCCAAGGCTGCTGCTGGGTGCTGCTGCTGCCAGCACCTGACATGTCCTCTTCAGCTCCTCCGCTGTGGCTGCTGCTGTCGCTGCTGCTGCTCCAGCAGCGCAGTGTGCACCGCGCTGCTGGCTCTCCCCGCCAAGCGTGCTGCTTATTTGGCTGAACGCACCCCACACACCTGTAGCGCCACGAGCAGCTGCTGACACAGCTGCTGTTGACCCAGGCTGCTGGCTGTCCAACTTACCTTCCTCATTTCCGTCCCCTACTGCTGCTGCTGCCCTGGCATGGGAGGCTGAGGCTGGCCATACCCTGGAAAGCTTGAGTAGGCCCCAGCCCCCTGCTGCTGCTGGTAGGGGTACTGACCTCCTGCTGGGTAGTTGCCATAGCCACCCTGATAGCCACCCCACCCTGACGCCGCCCCATACATCCCTGCCTGTGCCTGCTGACCCTGCTGCTGGGCTGTGTTCGTCCCGGCAGCAGCAGCAGCAGCAGGGGCTGCTGCTGCTGCTCCTGCTGCTGCTCCTGCTCCTGCTGCTGCACCAGCAGTAGCTCCGTCAGGTGGAGGGGGGTCTGCTGGTGTGGGTGGCACCCAACCCCCAGCACCGGCAGTCCCAGTAGCAGCAGCAGCAGTGGCACCTGCTGCCCCTGACTGCTGCTGCTGCTGGTAATACATCATCTGCTGCTGGTACCAAGCCTGGTACTCCTGGTACCACTTCCTGTATGCCTCTGCATCAGCAGCACTCGGCTGCTGACAACCCTGCCACTGCTGCTGCCCCGCCGCTGCTGTTGCTGCTGCTGCTCCTGCTGCTGCCCCGGGTATCCACCACCACCAGCAGCAGCAGCAGCAGAACCTGCCTGCCCTGCTGCTTGGCCTTGCTGCTGCTGGGCCATCAGCTGCTGCTGGTACTGCTGGTAAGCAGCAGCGTTCTGTTGGTACTGTGGGTTCCCAGCGGCTGCAGGCTTCTGCACCCCTGCTGCACCCTGACCCCAAGCACCCGCCTGCTGATGTCCCTGCCCCTGCTGCTGCTGGCCCTGCTGCTGCTGTTGCGCATACTGCTGGTAGTACTGCTGATACTGCTGGTACTGTTGGTAGTATGCTGCAGCGTCCGTTCCTGTTGCCCCTGCCGCTGGTGCTGCTGCTGGAGGGGCGGCAGGGGGTGCAGGCTGTCCGCCAACCCCTGCTGCCTTAGCTTGGCCTTGTGCCGGGGTCGCCACAGCACCACCATACCCTTGGGCCCCTGCTGCTGCTGCAGCTGCTGCCTGGTTAGGATATTGCCAAGGGTTGTTGGCACCAGCTCCCTGTGCACCACCTGGCCCAGCAGCAGCACCAGCAGTTTGTCCTGCCTGTGCTCCCTGTTGCTGGCCTGCTGCATTGCTGCCGGCAGCAGCAGCAGCAGCAGAAGGCCTGGGGCCTGCAGGAGGGGGTGGCTGCTGGAAGCCTGCATGACCATACCCCTGCTGAGGTGGCGGCTGCTGCTGAGGCTGCTGCTGCTGCTGCTGTGCCCCGTACGGCACCTGCTGCTGCTGTCCGGATAGCCCCCACTCTGCCTGTTGTCTGGCCCACCATACCCGCCCTGCTGTCCACCAGCCTGGCCCGCTGCTGGCTGCTGCTGTGGCTGCTGCTGCTGCTGCTGGGATCCCATGTAAGTAGGTGCCCTCTGCTGCATCTGCTGCTGCTGAGGGGTGGTTGAGGGAGCAGCACTGGTAGCAGGACCCATACCCTGGGAGGACTGGGGACCCTGAGGACCCATGGAGGAGCCCCACTGCTGCTGCTGCTGCTGCTGCTGTCCCTGCTGCTGCTGAGGTCCACCAGTGGATGGTGGTCCTGACCCCTGCTGGCCCCCAGCATCTTGACCCTGCTGCCCCTGCTGCTGCTGGGCCTGCTGCTGCCCAGGACGCTGGTGTCCCTGCTGCTGCTGCTCCTCAATTTTGACGGGTCCCTTGGCAGTCGTTGCTGCCATCCTGGCTTGTGCAGCAGCAGCTGACTGCTGCTCCTGATTGGCAGGGCTCACAGCTGCCCCACCCTGCTGCATGGGACCACTAGTGCCCAACCCTGGCAGCACCTGCTGTCCACCTGGCCCACTGGGCCAGCTGCTGGCCCCAGCAGGCCTCATGGCAGCTGAGCTGGCAGGAGTGATTCCTGGGATCCCTGGAATGCCAGGAATGCCACCCGGCCCACCCGCACCCCCACCACCTCCCACCCCTGCCGTTGTTGCTGTCCCGCCCCTCCTGCCCCTGCCGCTCCTGCTGCTGCTCCTGCTGCTCCCTGCTCCCCACCCCTGAGTGCAGCTGCTAGGGCGTTGGCTGGGCTCATGCCGGTGAATATTCCCTTGATGGCTGTGATGCATTGGCATATGACCTCGTCAGGGAGGTGGCCCCCACTGGCGTTGCCTGCGGCTTGGCAGAGGGCCTTCAGCATGCCGTCAGGCACTGCAGAGGGCTGCATGCCTAGCTCACCCACAGCCTCTAGCACTGCCTTGATCACATGGGAGTGAACACCCTCGCCGGCAGTGGAAGCAGGACCCTGCTGCTGCTGCTGCTGCCGCTGTTGCATTTGCGTCTGCTGCTGTTGGGGTGGTGCAGGTTGAGCGGCGGCAGCAGCGGCAGCCTGGTGCGATTGCTGCTGGGGGTATGCTGACGCCATGGCCTGCTGCTGCTGCTGCATCATGAGCATCTGCTGCTGCTGCTGGTGCTGCTGCTGGGCCATGTGCTGCTGCTGCTGCTGGTGAGGTGGCTGCTGCTGCTGCTGCGCATCATCTGCTGCTGCTGGTGAGGCGCCATCATGTGTGGAGGGACGTTGCCTCCCCAGCCGGCACCTGCCACCATGCCCTGCTGCTGCTGCTGCAGCTGCTGCCGTGGCGGCGGCTGTGGCTGCTGCTGCTGCTGCTGTTGTGGAGCAAGCCCTGGCACCACTAGCCCCGGGGGCTGCATCCCACCTCCCAGTCCCATCCCCATCCCTCCTGGCCTACCCGCCATCAGCCCCCCTCCAAAACCCAAGGGACCCCCGCCCCCTTCCGCCCCCATTGGCGGCATCGCCCCTTGGTACCCTGCCACCGCACCAGGCTGGCGGGGTGGTGGTGGCGGCGGCTGCGCTCCCATCATCATACCCCCACCAGCACTACCCCCGCCTGCTGCCGCTGCCCCATGGTGTGGCGGAGGAGGTGGCTGGCCTGCTGCTGCTGCTCCTGGCTGCGCTTTTGGCGGGAAAACCCTGTGGTTGCGGTCTGTGGTGAACACGATGGCTGCGACAGCGGGCATGGAGCCTACAAGCTGCACCAGGTTGCTGAAGCCGAGGGATGGCAGGTGTAGGTGCAGCCCTGTGGCCTGTAGGAGGTCCTGGGGTAGCTGGCGCAGGGGGTAGCCGGCCTCGCTGGGCACATTCATTATGCGGTTGCTGGCAGCATCTGTTGAGGAGGGAGGGAGGGGGGCAGGGAGGAGAGGAGGGTGGGGAGCAGCAGCAGTCAGTGGAACAGACTAGTAAGGCAGATGACGCGGTGTGGATCACACGATGAACTGACTACCCTCCAGCCCAGCACAGGGCAACAAGCATGCAACGGGGAAGTGTGCTGTGCACATGCACCTCCGATACACACAGGCAGCCGGCAATCCTACCAGTATTGACTGCTAGTGTTCCTCCCTGTGATGCCTCAACAGCTTACTCACCAATGCAGCGGGTATGTTTGCCACCTTGCTCCGCAGCACATTGGCCACCGCCGCCATCACCTGGCCCTTGTTGCTGTCACCTCCTCCTCCCGTTGGCCCACCTGGCCCACCATACCCTCCAGCACCTGGCCCCCACCACCCCGTGGTCCTGGCCCACCCTGGCCCCGCCTGGCCCAGCACCCGCTGCTCCCCCACCCAGTGCCGGAATGAGTGAGGCAGGAGTCAGGGCGCCGTGAGGGCCGGCCCCTGCTGCTGCTGCTGCTCTCGGGCCTTCCTTGAAGGGTGTAGGGGCTACCGGGGGCTTTCTAGCAGCAGTAGTGGGGTCCTCAGGGTCCCATTCGGCCAGGGTAGGGCCTGCTGTGCTGCCAGGCGGCGTGTGTATGCGTTGTTGAAGAGGCTGGGGGTGTTTGCTGGTGGCTGGGATGATCACCACACGTCGGGGAAGCCTTGCACGGGCTGTGTGTGCAGGAAGGCGCTGCGTGTGATCAGCCGACACTCGTTGACAACTCCTGCAGGGGGATGGGGACAGCGGCGGGAGGGGGCGCACGACAAAGCATGTGAGTGCCTGGCCATGTTGACGTACCAAACAGCAGTTGAGACATGTCAGCAGCAGTGACCCAGTAGTCACCACAAGCACCCAGCAGCTTGACTGCACATTCCACAAACCAATAGTTGTACCAACAAGCAGCCACTAAGCATAAGGCCCCATATCAGCATACCATACCATACTTCGCGGGTTCGCCCATATGCTCTGCTCTGCCACTACAGAGACAGACAGGAGACAACACAAAGACACACCGCTTCATTCTTTCATTCCAAACAACACTCACAGAAGACATAGGCTCACCTGCACCAGCTGCTTGAAGTTCTCCACCCCCAGGAAGTTGAGTGGCGGCTCAAACCCAAACACCCTGCTGAACGCCTGCTGCACCACAACCACAGGGTACGCAGTCAACCCATCGCCACTCGTCACTGCCAAGCTACTCCCGCGAACACCCTGACACCGCTGCTGCCAACTCTGCTGTCTGCACTGCACCAGGCCAACTGATGCAGCAGCAGCAGCAGCGGCAGCAGCAGCGCCCTTGCGGGGTGCTGGGCCAATGGAGGATCCATCCTGCCCCTGCCTGCCGGGGGCGGTGCCTGTCCCCCCTGCTGCAGCACGATGCGTATGAGTAGCCTCAGGTGCAGCAATGGTGAGGGGCGCAGCAGCAGCTGCTGCTTGTGTGTGAAGGTGAGTGCTGTGTCGGGCAGGGCTGCCACTATGCTGGTGAGGCCGTCACCCTTGGGCAGCAGCTGGGGGCTCAAGCTGTAGCCATACTCAAACTGCAGGGATGTCAAGGGGAGGAGGGAGTCGAGGTGGGCAGCCGGCATAAATGTGAGGAAGAAACACTTGCTAGCACCTGTGCATGGCCATTGCAAAGGACCACCTGCCGGGGGGGGGGGGGGGGGGTAGCAGTGCAAGTTGCAGGTGTAGAGGCCATGAAGAGGTCTTGATGTCTCAGCAGCAGCTGGGGGCTCAGGCTGTAGCCTTACTCAAGCTGTAGGGGGTGGAAGGGGGGGGGCGGCACAGGACAGATGGTGCATAGGTACCTGGGGTTAGTTGGGGCATGGGGGACCGATATGAGGTCACACACGGTCCCCTCCTCACTAACGCTGGTGCCTGGCAATCAGCAACATCTCGTCTTGCTCTGTGCAGCCCAAGCCCTTGATGGCAACCAGTGCCCCTTTGGTGGTGTGGCACACTGCGTCCATGGCTAAGGTTGCTGACCAACACACCACCCAGTGCATGTCTGTAAATCAGCCCTGGCTTATCGGCTGCAGACCAAGCCGCTGCCGATAACCCAGGGCTGATCCACAGACATGCACTGGGTGGTGTGTTAGTCAAAAGCCGTGGCAGAGCTCTTGGTGTATCCAACACAAGCCAAGGACCTAGCTCAATGCCAACACCAATACCAACACCAATACACCACACCGACAGCCACCCTGATGATCATGGCAGCAGAAATGTCCATGTTGCAAGTCTGCAGCTGAAATGGCAAGATACCCCAATACATATACCCGGGGGGGGGGGGTGTACAAGTGGATACCTTCACCTCTGGGCGGTACTCTCCAAACTTGATGAAATGGATAGACCAAAACAGGACCAAGGCCTGCCCTTGGCAAGCACCCTACCCAGACAAGTCAACAGCCAACCTTGATGGAACAGATGGAGCTGCTGACCTTGGTGGTGTGGGACAGTGCGGCTGTGCGCGAGTAGCCCCTGCCCAAAGTTTATGCCCTCAGACCGGGCACCAGTCGAGATGATGGGCAGGGTCTTTGGCCCGGGACAGAGTAGGCCACCCATGACCATGGAGCCCACACAAGCACCAAAACAGCATCCGCCCCTACACCTGCTGACTGACCCCTACCCCCCCCCCCCCCGGGAAGAACCCACAAGTGGTACGAACGCAGAAGCGCCGATCTACCTTGGTACACAGCTTGTGCTACCGACATATGCAACCGTCCCCAAGAGCCGTGTCATGCCACCAGTTGACATGCCACATCATCATGCCAAGATTGAGTCTAGCAGACTTCAGCAAACCCCTTGGCAGCATGACAAGCCGATGGGTGCAGTTGTCCCCAGGCATTTGTCAGTGCATGTTGAAACACTGGCATTGTTGTGGGGCAATGCCAGTGTCACAACTGGCAGCACTGTTCAGATGTCTGGGGACAACTGCATCAATGGGCTTGCAATGCTTCAACTCAGGTTTGCTGAAGTCTGCTGAACTAGTTCATGATGCAGCGTGTCCAATGGTTCGCTTCAACAATTCAACAGCTGCTATGAGTTTTGAGATGCTATGCCGTCTGAAACACCACCACCAGCACTACAACAGCAACGCAGGACACGTGCTGCCTCCACACAAATTTGCATAGCGTTGTGCTCGTGTTGTGCCTTACGTACTTGACCAAACGGGAAACTTTGACAGTACCTCAAGACACAGCACGCCTTACCAACCAATTGCAGTTGTATTCAAAGGCCCTGTCAGTGTTGCCAGTTGATGCAATGGCAGTGCCGTTGAGATCTGCCGTACCATCAACTGACGACACTGACATAACCCAGGGGACAACTGCAACTGTTGGACGGGCATGCGGCAAAGCCAGGTACCAGCTGTATAAAGTCTGCCAGACCTGTATCAGCCCATGGTGCCTTTGGGGCATGACATGCACAGCCTCGCAGCTGTCCCTCATCCCGATGTGTAGTGCCGTTCTACCCCCCCACCCCCCCCTCCCCACACAACCCCCACCCCACCCCACCCTACCCCACCCCACGCCCCACTCACCCCACCCCCCAACCTGCACAACCCAGGTCTGCATGAGGCAATATGACAGCAGCCCACCCACCTCAAAGGCTCCCATCAGCTCCTGCAGGGTGACATCACAGCCGATCTGTGGCTTGTAAACCTTGCCGCCACTGCTTCCACCGCTGCCGCCATTGCTGCCACCTTGTGCCACCAGATGGCCCATGAGCCGCTCCAGCAGTAGCCCAATGTCAGCCTTGGTGTGGAGCGGCCAGCAAGCATCCTGCAGCACAGCCAGCAACACATCACTTCATAAGTGGCATTGCAAGGACAGTCGATGCTTTCTCCCACTTGTAAAGAGCCGTGCTGGCACCAGATACTCAACCTCAACAACACATCGATGTGACAAGCAGCGGGGGATGGTGACGTTGGCAGTAATGTCACCATCTGCACTCATGACAGCAGGGGCGGTGAGCGAACTTGCCTTGAAGGCAGCAGAAGACACTGCCGCAACAACAGCATGCCAAGTGGCTCAGATGCATAAGCATGCCTGAGGGCTCGACTGCACCCCAAGTCAAACCTCTGCAGGGACGCCATCCATGACTGCTGCCTTCAGCCACACCAATGCTGTGTGCAGTGCAAGCAGATGACACACCAAAGCGTGCGGGTACTGCAAGCCCCATGCGCCCTGACACCCTTTGGATCTGACCAGTAGCACTCACAAGTTGTTTGGCAGCCCCTCCTTGTCTGACGGCATAGTCTGCAGCAGGCTGTCAAACAGACCAGGCAGCAGCAGCAGCTGGTCCAAAGACTGGCACCCCAGCTGATGCAGCAGCCCTAGCGATAGCCCAGGCACCAACTTCACCAGCCACTGCGCCAGGCCTGGCGTGCTCTCTGGTCCTGCTGCTCCTGCTGTGTTGGGATCTGCATCTCCTGCTGTGTCTTGCTGCTGGCCTGCTCCTGCTGCATCAGAGTGGTCGTACAGCATCCAACCCCTGGTGCCCCTGTTCCTGAGCCGGTCAACACCTGCATAACAGGAGAGTCACAGGCGGTAACATGCAGAACACAGGATACAGAACACGTTATAAGCACACACCGTGTATACACACCATGCACACACACAGACATAGCACGCAGGTACCATTGCTTCAAGTCCAGCTGGAGGCTGTTTCAGCTGCAGTCAACCCTGCCAGATGCACAACAACTCCACATCAGCAATAGCGAGGAGTTTTGTTGTGGCAATGGAGATTGGCAGAGAGCACATGGCAGCAAGCTGGGCCAGCCAACAAGTACCACAACTTCAACAGTTAGCGGGCACTTTGTCTTGAAGCAAGTTGTAAATTTCTTGCTCCCATATCCGCGTGATATCCTCACCTGTGGGTTGAGCAGCAGTGCCCCCAGCTTGTCATGCAGCTGCAGCAGCAGCTCCACATCCAGCCCCATCGCAGCACTACCCACCAGCACAACCCTCCGCCCACCACCTCCACTAGCCCCCAGCGCAGGAATACTGGCAGCAGGCGTGCAGGCCTGAACCCAGCAGCTGCGGCAACAGGAACAGCAGCAGGGGGAGGGCTCTGTGCTGCTGCTGCTAGGGCTGGTTCGTCCAGGAGGGTGGCAGGTACTGCTGAGAGTGATCCTTGGGAGCTGGGGCCAGCTGCGGGGCTGGTGGTGCTGCTGCTGAGGATCTGCCTGACCACAGCCTCAAACGCTGCCACATCACCAAGCTGCAACACACGAACACGCAGGCACAGGCAGCAAGTGATCTCTCAAACCACACAGCGCACAACTCATAAAACATGCTCATAGCTTGAACAGCAGGAGTTGAGCTGATCATAGCTGAGCCATGACCAGTGCTCAACGCAGGCTGCAACCAACACTATCTTTGCCCCATGATGCCGCTTTGCTGCTGCTGTTGCTGCTGACTTTGAACACAGACGCCTTGTGCAAACATCTGTCAGAGCTGCCAAGGCCTCTGTACAGGAGACACTACAGCCCTTTGCCAAACACAGCGCTGATTTGGAGACATTGTATGTTCACCACCCCTGTGTGTCAACCAGCCCTGTCCCCCCACCTGTATGTTGAGCTGCTGTGATGCAGCCAGTGCCTCTGCCTGGAAGGCACCCAGCAGGTCAACCAGGGCCAGGGGCTGCTGCAGCAGCAGCTGCTCAGCAAGGGCAGCCACACGAGGCTGCTGCTGCTGCATCACACGTGACACCTCCTGCTGCAGAGCAACAAGATCCACTTCCGCTGCTGCTGCCGCTGCTGCTGCATCACTGGACATGCCGTTCATTGCAGCCTGCTCCTTTGTGCCATTGGCTTGCGCAGCAGCGGGGTCTGCACCCTTCTGCTGTTCGTCTTCCAAGCCCTGCAAGAGCTCTGCATCCTCATCCTTGACTCCTGCAGCAGCAGCACCCCCCACCCGCCTGCTGCCGCTGCTGCTGCTGCTCTGCCACGTGCTGCGCCCACACCTCAGCACCCGCGATCCTGCGAGCCGCCATACTCAGCGGCAGCAGCTGCCGCCGCAGGAACATCACCAGCTGCTGCTGGGCGCTGCTCTGCTCGGGTTCTGTCAGCGGCATGGTAACTCCCTTGATGCTCACACAGGCTATTGGACCGGCCGCATCCCCTGCTGTACTGCCTTGAGTAACCCCGAATGCTGCAGCAGCTGCCTCTGCCGCTGCAGCAGCACCCATCAGCACCCGTTTCAGCACAGGGTTGGGTGTCGGGGCAGCAGCGGACGTTGCTGCGCCGTTGGGCACTGGGGTAGTGCTGCTGCTCGCTCTGCTGTGCTGGCCTTGTACTGCTCTGCATCAGCCATGATGTCCTGCACTGAGAAGGTTATGCTGGTGGAGTTGCAGACGTGCTGCATGAGCCTGTCGATGTTGACATCTGGGGGGCTGCTGTAGTCCATGGCTGCTGTGCGTACATCACTAGGTGGGACTGGCTGGTGCTGGGGCACGCATCTGCACAGCATCACCCAATACCCAGCTGCAGCAGCAGGACGAGACAGCAGCAGCAGAAACGCAGCAGCAGGAGCAGCAGCACCAGGAAAAGGTCAGCAGGAGAAGCAGTAAGAAGCTTTGAAGAAACAGCATGTGACAGCTGCATTGGTTCTACAGGCTTGGAGACCCTCCTTTCCAGTCACACTGTAGTCCACATTAGGCCCCGCGCGAACCACAACATACTTCTGTGTTTCCCCTCTCCTGCTATCCCTTGGCAGCAGCAGCCCTGCAACCTGTTGCTTGCTGCACCCTGCAACTGATGCTGGCAGCATGACCCAGCCTACTGACACTCCCCCCCCCCCCCCCCCCCCCCCCCCCCCCCCCCCCCGTCAGGCACACTCACTGCACCAGCTCCTTGACCTTGCCAAAGCCCAGTGAGCGGTGGTCCAGGTCGTACCTGTGCACACACAACACACACGACACAAAGAAGGGCATGCACGTATCAGCAGCAACCCTTGGTGGCACTGAAGCCAAGCAGGGAGAGAACATATCAAGCTGCACTTGTAGTTCTACAGCACTCTGTAATCTGCACAACACTTCAAGACACCCTTGTGGTGCTACAGCCTTCTGTGAGCTGCACAAGTGAGCTGATCAACACTGCAAGAAAAACTTCAGTAGCTGGGGCTAGACAATGATACATGCCTTGGAGTGGCCTGGTCTGTTGAGGACAGTTATGCAGAACAGCATGACGATCCTCAACAGATCAGGCCAATCCAAGGCATGTATTAATGTCTAGCCGCAGCTACAATAAGTATATGTATATGTATATGTTTATGTATATACAATATGTATATGTATATGTATCCAGACTCACTTGTAGGTGTCAAAGAAGTCTCCCTTGAACTTGCACAGGTCGTACCCCACCTCCCTGCCCTGCTGCTTAGCATTCTGCTGGGCCACGAAGTTCATGATCACGTACATCAGCGACTGCACATCACCCAGCACGTGCACAGGACCCTTGGGGGCCGGCCTGATGGCACCGCCTGCCCTGGGGCCGCCACCA
Source organism: Desmodesmus armatus (assembly GCA_007449985.2). Classification (NCBI taxonomy): domain Eukaryota; kingdom Viridiplantae; phylum Chlorophyta; class Chlorophyceae; order Sphaeropleales; family Scenedesmaceae; genus Desmodesmus; species Desmodesmus armatus. The sequence goes on from VIIQ02000709.1 coordinate 204,112, forward strand.
CCTGCACCTGCTGCTGCATTGGGGACACCACCTGCACTGCTTGCGTTGGCGTCACCCTGCTGCTGCTGCTGCTGCTGTGGCCGCTTTGGGGGTGGCGGCTGCTGTGAGTTGTCCTGCTGCATATAGGAGTCTCCTGGGCCCTGCTGTTGGTCACCCTGCCAGGGCCTGTTGCTGCGAACCATGGGCCGCTTCTGAGGGGGGCCGGACAGCGGCGTGTAGGCCTGGCGTTTCATGGGCCGGGGGTGGGGCCAGACGGGGGTGCTGGCTGGACCCCTCCTGCTGCTGGACCTGGCCCGCCGCCCATCTGCTGCTGTAGCTGCTGAGGTGCACCTGGCCCCATCTGCATCTGCTGGCCTGCAGGTTGCATCATGAGCGGTGGCTGCTGCTGCTGCTGTTGCTGAAACTGCTGGTGCTGGTACTGCTGCTGCTGCCCAAGGACCATAGTCCTTATGCCTGCGTTGGATGCCGCACCCTGCTGCTGCTGCTGTGGGGGAGGAGGCTGCTGTGGCTGCTGCTGCATGAGCTGCCCTTGAGGGGAGAACTGCAGCACAGTGGGCCTGATGGTGAGGGCCCCGCCTGCCGCTGCTCCCTGGTTCACTGGGGTTGACAGCTGCATCATGTTGCCAGATGGTCCTGGCCCCTGTGCAGGCACACCGACGGGCTGCTGTGGCCTGGGCTGCATCTGTAGCATCTGGGGCTGCTGCTGCTGAGGCAGCAGGATGGTTCCAGGGGGTGCCTGCTGCATGCCTGGTCGGACTTGCAGCAGCGTAGGCCCCTGACCAGCGGGTGGCATGGCGCCCAGGGTGATGGGACCCCCTGCGTTCGTCCCTGGCGGCAGGCGCATCATCTGGGCGCGGTGATCTTGGAGCCCTTGGTGGGGCTGCATTCTGCCCGTGCCTGCCCACAAACAGGTTCAAACGCGGCCTGAAATGCAAGAAAATTGATTTCACCTACGCTGCAACACGAGAGATGTGCAGAACAGATGCACCCATGAGGTGAGAGTGATGAAATCTGCTGCTGCTTGCTCGCTGTGCGTGTGCCAGCAACAGTGCGGCAACAAACAGAACGATTTCGCTTATGTTCCGCACAGGTGATTGAGATGATTAGCTGTTGGGATTATCTTCGGCAACACACACCCTGGCCAACCAAACCTCACAAAACCTGATGTCTTCTGCTATCAAGATGTCATATCGTCAATTTTACCTCCACGACGTGCTTGTAAGCATCAGTTCCTGTACAGGGGTGCAGACGTCGATGGTGTTGTGCTGAAGTGTGAAGTGATCTGTGCTGGCCAGCAGCTGCTGTTTCTCTGTGGCTTTTCTTCAGTCCTGCTGGGTTCAACCAAGAGTGCAGGGTTAGCCTATACAGTACTATAGGTTCCCTGCCACAAGCTGCTTGGGCCTGTTTGTTGGAGGCAGCCTCTGGTCCTTTTGCCCCCTAGGGGCCTAGTGGTGTAGCAGTGTCGGCGACCGCCATGAGTGCTGCAAAGCCTCCGAGCGAGCGCACCAAGGTGGTGGTGCGCAACCTGCCGCCCACACTTGGGGCAGAAGCGTTCAAAGAGGTCCTGGACAAGCACATGCCGGCAGACACCTACAACTGGCTGCAGTATTACCCTGGCAAAATCAGGTGAGGGTCCACCCTTGCCGCGCCTGTGACAGCTGCAGCTGCGCTCTAGTGCAGTCCAGTCTTCGGGACTGCAGACATGCAGATGTGCTGTGTTCAGGTTGGCCGAGGCATGCCACCTCCTGTCAAAGGGCACTTTGCAGCAGCTGATATGAGCTGACAGGGGACCCCGTGACAGTAGTGTCTTGCAGTGCTTGATTTTGAGCGTATTCTGCAACCCCTAAGCCCAACAGCTTGCAACCCTGGGCACCACACTAACAGCCCCCCGGCCCCCTCTTCCTGCCCCCCTTGCCCCTGCTCCCCTCCCAGTCCGAAGCGCACAGTGTTCTCGCGCGCGTTCATCAACTTCAACACTGCCCAGGATGTGCTGGACTTCAAAGCACGCTTTGATGGCCACCTGTTTGTCAGCGCCAGGGGCACACAGTACAGGTGACACATGCCAGCACACCAGCACGCAACAGCAGTCCTGCAGCAGCAGCCCGGCAGCACACCAAGCGCATGGCCCCACAGAGCAGGCCAAGCTGTGGGCCAACTTGCAGCATGTTGATGTTCCAGCACCCGCTTCAAGCATGCACGCTGCAGGGCTGGAGTGCTCTGCTGGCCAGCTAATGGTCTCACCTGCTGCTGCTGTGTCCCAACCCAACCCCTCTAGCTCAGCCTTCTGCCTTCGTCTTGTGTGCTGGCCCCTGCTGCTGCTGGTTGTCTATACCCGCGTGTCAGGTGCACCATTGAGTATGCTCCCTTCCAGAAGGTGCCTGCCACCCGCACAAAGAAGCTGGCTATGGAGGGAACCATTGACCAAGGTGGGTTACAGGTTGGTTGTCACCATACTGCACACATACAGCCCTGCCTGCTGTCTTGCTTCCTGCCTTCAGCTCACAGCCTTGAGGTGTGATACATCAGCCACCTGTTGCATCAGCCCACCCACCCTGTCAGTAACGGCAAGCACTGCATGAGAGGTCAACCCCAGACATATTTCTGCTCTCTTCGCCCTTCACTTCCTCTTGCACCATCAACACCCCCCCCCCCCCCCACCACCACCACCACCACCACCACTGTCACCAGCGTCGCCCCTACTACTCTCAACACTCCCATCACTATCAGTTGTCCTGCACCCCCCCCCCCTTCCCTCCCCCCGTTCCTCCCCCCCACCCCCACCCCCGACCTCGACTACCAGGCGGCTGTCAAGGCCTGGGAGGAGGACCCCCGCCACCAGCATTGCCCCTACCACTCTCACACCATCCCCATCACTCTCAATTGTCCTGACACACCATTCTTGCTCCGCCCCCCTCAGACCCTGACTACCAAGAATTTGTCAAGGCTTGGGAGGAGGGGCCCCGCCCCGCCCCCACAGCACAAGCCCTACTGGAGGCCCATGAGGCAGCAGCAGCAGAGCAGGCGGCCCCAGTGGTGACTGCCCTCATGGCCTTCCTGCAGCAGCAGTATGAGGCGGGGGGCAGCGCACTCATGGGGCGCAGGGGCACACGGGGGGGAAGGGCCAGCGGCGCTGGCAGCAGGAGGGAGGCGGCTGGCAGGCTGTCCACTGTGGATGAGGTGGGTGCGATGGGGGGGGGGGGGGTGGGGGGGTTGAAGGGGCTGAGCAGAGGGAGATGTGTGAAGCGAACATTGTGATACAGGTGTGCGGGGTGTTGTGTTAGCTGCCGGGCTGTCACTTTTTGTGGATCGAGATGTGGCAGTAGCAGCCTGGTGGTTTGAGTGGTGTACTAGAGGTATTATGTACTGTCACTGCAAGTATGCTGGTCCTGCAGGACTAGTGCTGCAAGGCTGCTCACAGCCGTACATGACCACTCTTCCTATGCGGCCAACAGTGTAAACCCTCCAGCCAACCTGCGTTGTGTCTATCCTGCTGCTCACACACTTCTTCTACGCTGCTGCTGTGTACTGTCCTTGCGTGCTGTAGGATGTGGGGCCCAGCAGCAGCAAGGGTTCAAAAGCACGAGGCAGCAGGAGCAGCAAAGCCGAGACAGCAGCAACAGCCACAGCTGCAGCGGCGGCAGCAGCAGGTGCAGCCACACAAGCGCTCAAGGGCAGCAGCAAGCACAGGTCTGGCAAGGCTGCTGCTGCTGCTGCAGCTGAACAGCAGCCAGAAGCCAGCCGTAAGCTTGTATCGAGACACAACAGCAGCAGCAGGACAGCCGATGCAGCAGCAGCAGGGGAGTGAATGCTGGTGACGCAGCCCCCAGCAGCAGCAGCAGCCGGCATGGCAAGCAGCATGCACGAGGTGCACCAGCAGACTCAGCAGCAGCGGCGGACAGCAGGCGTGGCAGCAGCAGTAGCAAGGGTCGCGGTCACGCACCAGCAGCACACGAGGGCAGTAGTGTGGCCGCATCGCGTGTTGATGATGAGCAGGAGCGTGCTGCTGCTGCCGCTGCGCTGGCTGCTGCTTCAGCCGCCAATGCTGCCGCTGCTGCTGCCCGTAAGGCTCGTGTGAAGGCGGGACATCAGGTGTACACACCTGGCGCTGGGGCCGCCTGTTTGCTGCTGCGTTCCAAAAGTCTGCAACAGGGACGCCGCAGGGGCCGGCAGCAGCAAAACGCGGGTGGTGATGCTGGCTCGAGTGCTACTGCGCAGCCAACATCAGCAGGAGCAGCAGCAGCAGAGGGTGGCAGCAAAGACAGGGCAGGGGCTGCAGGAGGGACCTCCAAGCAAAGAGGTCCAGCACCAACAGCAGCAGGCAAGCAGGACAGCAGTACGAGCGGGGGCAGTGGCAGCACAAGGAAGGGCAGCAGAGGGAGCGATGTCACTACTGCTGCTGCTGGTGGTGGTGGGGCCCCAGCAGCAGCAGCTGCACCCCAGGCAGAGGGGCAGGGCGGCGGACGGGGTGGACGGGGTGGCAGGGGTGCGGGGAGGGGTAGTGGGCGGGCGGGCAGGGGTGGCAGCAGCGGCCAGCAGCAGTGGGTGGCTAAGCCAGCAGACGGCAGCAGCTGAGGTTGCATCCTGCAATGCAGGTGTTGGCATCAGCCCAGATTGGCTGTAGGTTGTTGTGGTTGGACAGCAGAGCACAGCACAGGGGTGCTTAGCACAAGGGTCAGCAGCTGCTGCACGTGTGGTAAGGCAATTTTTGGAAGGGGGTGGGGACCAGCAACAACAGCAGTATCCCTGCCGCTAGGGCGGCATTAGGGAGTGGGGCATTGCACCTGAGCAGCAGCCCACAAGGGACCAAAGCTGACGTGACAGTTAGCTGATGGGAGGCGTTGCACTCCATCGCACTTGAACGTTGACAGGTGCTGCAGCTGTGTTGCTCTCCTGGGTGCTGGTAGCATCACCTCTTGAGGCGAACCGTGTGCCCTGTGGGATACTGGGTGTGATGTTGGTTGTGCCAATGCGCAGCGGATGTTGTGGGCCGAAGCTGTTGCCACTGTGACAAGGGTCTTGGGGGTCTGACCATGTCTGTAGTGGTTGACTGGGCCATGGAGGGTTGCAGGTGTGTTATCGAGCTAACAGTCCAACCATTCGCTGTGTTATCGAGCTAACAGCCCAACCAAAGCCACTGCCTTTTTGCATCAATGGGGCTTCTGGCTTCAGCTTGCGAAGGCAGCACCTGCAACTTGCCCACATATGTGTCTGCTGAGCTTGTCAGCTGCTGTCACATGCATGTATGCTTGAGCTGTATAGCCTTCTGTCCTGTTATGTTGCAAGCAGCCTTGCAGCAGCCTGAATTCTTTGATTACTTTAGCCACCTTGCACTGCTGGCTGTTTTGAGCTTCTAAAGCACATCGCTGCTCACTTGCAAGCTGCATTGTGGCTATGGCCAGCTTGAATTGGGGCTGTTGCTGGCATGCTGGCTGCAACCTTCGTCAGATGTGTGGAGGCATGTTTGATGTGTTGTCAGGAAGAGGAGGGTGGATGCTGAATCTCAACTGCGGGACTGACAGGTGATAATTGCCTTATTACTGCGCCATGTTCAACCTCGTACTTGGTGCTGCGCAGCTGGCTGTATTGCTGTAGTAAGATCGCAGAGGCTGAAGCTGTCGTGTGCCAAATAGCAACACAGCCAGCTGGCCACTGCCAGCTACTCACAACTCTGTGGGATGCAGAAACTTGAGGCAGTTTGAATCTGGCAGCTGTTTGAAGCACGCATAGTGCACCCACACACCTGCAGTATCACATATCCACACCCGCGCAAAGTGGTTCAGACAGACTGTGTTACATTCAAGGCAGCAACCACTGTCACTGCACCTTGAGTAGAGGCAGATACCCTAGACAACAACGAACAGCATCTGCTGTATTCGTCACCGCCAGCCCCACAGCATACTGTAGGTAGTAAGACTAAGCGAGCCAGCCCTTGACTACACACAACAGGTGCTGAAACCACCAGTCTCAGAAGTCAGCGCAAGCCTGGTCACAGGCGGAATGCACACTGCTGAGATGATCGAGCCCTGCTGAGGGACGTTAGCAATCCACCAAACACAAAGCAAGCCCCCCTTGCGCACACGCACACTCAATCCTGCGAGTCCCACATTGTGAGGACGATTTACTAGCCAGCCCAGCTCAGTAGCCAAGCTGTAACACGCCCGTGCCTGTCGCAAACACCAGGCACACACCAATCAATGAAGGGGAACTCTCCAACACTCTCCCTGCAGCAGACGAAACACTTTCAGCCCCTTGGGGCGCGAGCACGCAGCACGACCAGCTGATCAGGCAGCTAGCGGTTAAAGCAGCAGCTGCCATCCACAGCAGCAGCAACAGAAAAGCGCGCAAGAGGCAGAACGCTTCAGGAGCGCCCAGGGCCCTCATCTCGCATACAGCAGCAAAACGCACGCAGCCCAACAGCGGGGCCGTGCGCCGAGTCAACACCATGATCAAACACTGCAAATGATCCCCTCACCCAAATGCCCCGAGCTGACCCCACGTGCACATGGCAGATGAACCCACAGTGTTCAGAACAGCCAACCCATCGCCCCGCCCGCCCTGCATACACACACATCCCACACACGCACACTGCAGACCATGTTCTCTCTGCTGAAACGAGATGTGCGAGGGTGACAACATGTGATCGCGTCCCACGACGCAAAACAGTCAATATGAGAGTCAAAAGTGTACACAGTCAAAAATGCGAAATCGCTGCTGCAGCTGTACACGAAACTGTGAAGGGGTCACAGGAGTGGACAGCAGAGAAAGGAAGTAAGGCCCACTACGGCGGGTGTTGAGGAACACAGCAGCGCGAGCACCATGCACACGTGCTGCAGCACCACACAGGTACAATGGCAGGCAGCAGAGGCAGTCGCAGCCCCTGCCGACTGACCATCCAGCTTATACCCCCATGCTGGCTCACAGAGCTGAAGCCGGCAAGGGGGAGCTTGGCCAACTGCTGGCAACAGCTGCCGGTGCAGCCTTGCGCTGCTGCATGGCTCCTGCGCCCAGCTTGCCAAGCTGTTGCTGCTGCTGCATGTAGAGCAGCTGCTGCTGCTGGCAGATGCTGTCAGTAGAGCTGGAGGGCCAGGAGCTCAGAGGCTCGCGAGCAAGCTCACGAGGCGAGTCCTGCATGCCGTCGTGCGTCTGCTCCGACGATGTGCTGGTCTCATGCGGGCTGGCGTCGCATGCAGCTGAAGCATTCTCAGCGACGAGCTGCTTGCCTGCTGCCAGCGCAACTGCTGCTGCTGCATCAGACACCTGAAGTACAATGCTGGATGCCTTGGCGGGATGCACGGGGGTTGCCGGCGCAGGGTGCTGCAGCGCGGCGGCAGCCTCCTTATGCTGCAGCAGCTGGACCTTGGCTGGTGCCGGCTGCTGCTGGGTGTTCTCCTGCTGCAATGGCCGCAGGGGTCGCTCCTGCAACACAGGCTGCGCCTGTGCTGGCAATAGGCACTGCTGCTGCTGATCAGCCAGAACACCAGACTGCTGGTGCTCTAACTGCGCCATGAGCTGCCCTGGCTGCTCCAGGGTTGCACCGGCTGCTGCTGCTGCTGCGGTAGCTTGGCTGGCTGCTGCTTCAGCCGCGGTAGGCTGCAACACAGCCTGCCACTGCGCCATGCTGGTGCGTCGCAGCCTGCTGCTGCGGCGCCCCTTGACAGCCACCTGCAGCGGCCATGGCACCGGCAGCACGCGCAGCTGCACTGGCTCGGAACCGCTGCCATCAGACAGCCGCCGCTGCTGCTGCTGGTAACCAGCTGCGTCGTGACTGCAGCTGCTGCTGCTAGGCGACACAAGCGAGCTGCTTGCAAACCTCTGCTGCTGTTCGGCAGTAGCAGCAGCTGCGGCTGCGGCGGCTGCTGCAGCAGCGGCAGCAGCTGCCAAGCCGGGCGTGACATGCCGGCTGTACTGCTGCTGCTGCTGCTTGGTTGCACTGCCAGAGTGTGCAGGCTCCGCAAAACTGCAGTTGCGTGGCCTGTACTGTCCGTTCAGCAGCTTCGCCCGCTTCTGCGCTGCGTCCATGCCCTGCTCCGCTGGCAGCTGCTTGAAGACTGGCGCTGGCGCGCAGGTGTCTGGGAAGTAAACCTCCCTCCTCACAGTCTGCTGCTGCATGCCGTACCCAGTTGCTTGCCACAACTGCAGGCGACAGGTGAAAGTAGCAGTGCACACATACGAACATTAGGTGCGTTGCATGCGAGTTGCTGACTGTGTGGGCGGCTACAAGACACGCCCCCAGTCTGACAATGACCTGCAACTGCTGCTGCTCACCGATGCTCACACAACAGACGCAAAAAGGTAGCGTGGCACCAACCCACCGCTGCTGCCCATCCCAACTTGACATGCCTAACACATTTCGCCCGGATGGTTCAGACGCTGGCCTCTATGTGAACACCGAGGACACGGCCGGGAAACTTTCAATGCCTCCAGTGTTGCTTGGGATCAACAAACACACAGCCGGGTTTTGCTGTTCACTGCAGGCCCCTGCTGTTCCTAACATCTGACGTACTCAGACATTTGATGGCGGCTGTAAGGCTGCTACAACAGAGGTTCGTCCAGCACTGTGGTCTGACCAACGCCAGGACCAGCTGGAGATGTATGAACCCCTGCTGCTTCCTCCCCCGACCTTCCCAATCGTGACCTCCCCTGGCATGCCCTATACTCTGCCCACCTGTGCACTGTATAGAAAGGAGGGCGGAGGCTGCTGAGTGCTGCAGCTGCTGCTGGACCCCACAGCAGTACTGGTGGCTGTCTCCGCAGCATGCTGGGACGGCTGCTGCTGAGTGTGCTTTTTGCTGATCTTCAAACGAAGCACTTTGGTGCCATTCTTAACACCGGTCGGCAAGTTGCGGGGCAGTTCAGACGGCCTGCGGCAAGCATACACACAGCAGACATGAGCATGGGGCACCTCAGGCCTCTACAGCTGAAAAACGAGAATGATGCCAAGCGACAAAGCAGAACGACGCTGCCATCCCCGTCTCTTGGCCAGCAAGCCTCGGGCGATGGGTGCAAAGACTGCCGCGGAGTTTGCAAGCTGCCAGCCATGTCTGGGGCCCGCACAGAACGCGGAAACGACAAGGAAGGCCTCAACAGGGCCAACCGAGCGCCCATGAGTGCGCTGGCGTGTGAGGCAGGGATGTGATGTTGCTGCAGCTAGCGCTAGAGCGCTGACGGACCACTTCAAGCGTTTGATATGCTGCAATAAAAGCTCTGGAAGCCAGCTCCCGAGCTCTGAGGGCGTGTAGCTGCCGATGCCTACCTCATGCAGGCTCCAGCGAGCGCTGAGAGGGCCCTGAGGCGCCAAAACCGGTGGAATAAGAGGGACTGAAGCCCTTTGCAGTCCAAACGGGCGGGGAAGGAACCTGGGTGGACGTGCGGGATGTTGCATGCAAACACCTCGAAACGAAATTTAGGGACGTGATATCCTGTGGAATGTTGCTGGCCAACAGGGAGGGTATGGATGGCCTTCTGGCCAGTTTTTTCCTAGGCCCTGACTCAAAACCCTCGCTCAGTGTGACAGGACAAGAGAACATGAATTTCACTTTCCAGATGGTTTTGACGACGTTCTCGAGCTTTGACGACGTTTGCTGCTGAGCGCACGTCAAGCGTCGTCATCCTCCCCAGTCACACACATGGGCCTATGTCTGTGTGTTTTGCTATCGGACCATATCACTGATGACTCCTGAAGCTCGGCATGGGGATAGCCGGGATCCTACTGCCCCAAGCCGGGAACACTTTGTGGGGCGCTGCCAAGCTGTCGACCGGCCCATTGGGCCATCACGAATATTCCAGCTTATTGACAGATTAGTGCTGCACAATAGCAGCAGTCAACGCCCCCCACACAGCTACCTTCTGTTTCAGACCCACTCCCACACTGTCCCACAACCTGTGCAGTATGGAGTAGTCCTGGATGTCTGGCAGACCAAGTACCACAGAAGCTGCAAGTTGTAGGCTCTATTTGGAGGTATAGCTTGCAGAGCAGCCTGCCTGCCCTGGCACCATGCTTGGGTCAGGTGAAAGCCCATGCACACCGTAGACTTCGCGATGGGGCATGCAGAACGGGGGATTTAGCAGTTGCAGAAACCCATTGGTTGCAAGAACCCACTACTTGCAGAAACCATCGTGCATTTGCAGAGCCGTGTGCAAGGGCTGCATAGAACAGTGAATGGAAGTGCCAGTGGTGAAGTTTGACTGCTCTCAGGGCATGAAACACGACAGCAGGCAGGCTTGCCACAATCAATCAGCGACTTACAGCATACCCCTCGCCAGCTAAGGCTGCACAAGAGACCTTGAGCCCCTATACTATGCTTGTGTGCAGAGTCCAGCGACCATCTCCCCCCCCCCCCCCCAACCTGCCTCGCAGTTCGATCATCACGTATGACAGGCAATTGCATCAAGCACCAGCATGATTTCTACTTTTACATCAGTCAAACACAAACCTCCACACAGCAGCGTGCATAGGACGCTGCAACGTGCATAGCACGCTGCAATGGCTCAGCAGAACCACCCTGGACACACATCCTCCTGACACTGCTGCTGCCACTGTGCACGGCACATGATGCACACCCCTGGGGGCTCCTTTGAATGGTGGCACATGCCCTGTAATCAGCCACTCGCATTTGTTCATTGCTCTGCCCACAGACTGCCTGCTTGCATGGGCGTCATGCACACCCCTGCGACAGCGCACACACTCCAGGGTAGCGTCTCCCTCCCCCCACCCCCCATACACCAACACCACAGCATACACACATCTCCCATGTTCTCGATCTGTCAACGCACACACACCCTCTTCCTCCACTCCCCTGTGGTATCAAGCGCTGGCCTAGCCTGCAGCCTGCCCTTCTGTGGCCTGTGCCTCTGCCCCAGGCGCCGCCTGGCAGTCGTCCAGGCCATACTTTGCTGCGTGCTCCATCAGCTTCAGGCCCAGCGCCTTGATGCGCGTCTCCAGCATAGGGTTGTACAGCCGTGCTGTGCGGCTGTTCTGGATGGCCACCTTGACACGCAGCTCCTGCAGGCTGTCCTGCAGGGCCAGACCCTGGATGCGCAGCTGCAGCAGCAGGGGGCACACATGGAAAACACCGCAGCAGCAGCGGCAGCAGCAAACAGGCACAAGCTTTGGGATTGGGGCCAGGATAGCGCTCCACATACATGAGTTCTACTGAAATAGCGTCCTTTGGCGGGAGTCTGCTGGCAGTCGACATCCACCGCAAGTGCACACCAACCCAGGAGGACCAACCAGCCAATGAGGCATGCTGAGCAGCATAACTTCCAGGTGTCCCTAGCTTTGTCCTGATTTCAAGGGTGCAAGTTTTGTCTGTCCTTGTGCCAAGTGAACAGCTGCCACGTCCCACGGGATCAGCAAGGCCTTACCTCTTCCAGTCTGTTCAGTGGCTCCTGCAGCAGCTTGCTGGCTGGAGGGGGCAGAGGGGAGCCAGGCAAGACAACACCCCCCACCACGCACACGCCACCTGCTGCCAGGCCGGCACTGCCCTCACTATCACAACCCAGTGACCCCTCATTGCCTGCCCTACCGCCAGGAGCACCCATGCCCGCACCGCTGCTGCTGCCGCCACCAAAACCTGCACTGACGCTGCTGCCGGCCATCGCTGCTGCTGCACCATCTGCCCCTGTTCCCCCAGCGCCGCCACCCAGCACGGTAGCTGACTTGGGAGGCAGTGGAGCAGCAACCAGGGCACTGCCACGCAGGGAGTCAACAGCCATTGCTGCAGGTGCTCCAGCAGCTACGCCTGCTGAGGCGCGTACTGCCAGGTCAATCTGCTGCTCAGCCAGGCCCGTGGGTGCTGCCTTGGGGGAGGGGTCAGCAACAGCCTCACCCCTGGCGGCCGCAACACCCACAACTGCTGGTGCTGGTCTGTCCGCCAAGCCAGCAGCAGTAGCAGCAGGTGTACTGCCAACTGCAGGAGCCTGGGAACCATCTGGGTTGGGCTCTGGCTTGTGCTGCTTCAGAATGGGCTGCTGCAGGCTGCTGCCGAACCTCTTGACCCTGCCACCGCCGCTGACCCCACCCCCACCACCACCTGTAGCCCTGCTGCCAGCCAGGAAGTGCCTGCCACCACTACCTGCTCCGCCAGTGCTGCCAGCAGCAGTAGCCGCTGCTGCCGCTGAGCCTGGGAAGAAGCTGCGCTGCTGAGGCTGCGCAACAGGGTTGCCGCCTGTGGCAGTAGCCGCTGCAGGGGGTGCTGCGATCGCTGCCACCCGGGGCTTGCTCATGCTGCTGCTGGCCTTGAAGCCTGTGTGTGCGCTGCTGGTGCTGCTAGGCAGGGAGCTGCGGCCGGCCACAGCAGCAGCAGGAGCCTTGGCACCTGCAGCAGCATCTGCACTGCCGAGGTTGGTGCCTGCTGGTGTTGCTGCAGGGTGGGGAGGCAGGACAGGCCCCTGCTTGCTGTAGATGGCACCGCCAGTGCCACCAGCAGCAGCAGCAGTGGGAGCCTTGCGGGTCAGGAAGGACCCCCTGGGGGCAGGAGCACCGCTTGCTGTCACCAGACCAGCACCTGCTGCTGCTGCTGCAGGCAGGGGGACGGCTGGCTTGTGTGCTGAAGGGGCAGGAAGCAGGCCTGGCATGTTGGGCTGGGTGCTGTTGCTGGAAGGTGTGCTGACCATGGGTGCTGCTGCCTCCTTGGAGCCTGTGCCTGCAGCCAGTGAGGTGGCAGTGAGCCCAGTGTGCTGGCTGAGCAGGGCTGCAGGACGCACTGCTGCTGATGCTGAGGGAAGGCCCGTTGCTGCTGCTGCTGCTGTTGGTGCTGCAGCAGCACTGGGAGCAGCTGCAATGGTTGCAGAGGCCAGGGGCTGAGGCTGCTGGGGTGTGCTGGCCGGTTTGCTTGCAGCAGCTGCTGCTGCAACTGGCAGACCCCTGTCACCACCCATGGGCAAAAGCACAGGCTCTGCAGTTGTTGCAGGAGAGTCTGAGCAAGCAGCAGCAGCAGCAGCCGCAGCCGTAGCCGCAGCAGCCAGACCAGCAGCAGCCGCAGAGGCAGCTGCTGCCTGGTTGACTGCCTCTGCCTGCTCGCTGACTGCTGCTGCCTGGCCTGTGCTTGCCTCTGCTGCTGCTGGTGGAGCCGCTGCAGGCATGGTGGCTACCTCAAGGCACTCAGCAGAAGCTGCTGCTGCTGGCAGTGGTGAAACTGCTGCTGCTGCTGCTGGCTGTGATGCTGCTGTCTTGACAGGTGCAACAGCAGGTGCTGCCATGGCATCTGCTGCTGGCATGGGCTCTGAGATGTCTGCCGCTGCACCAGCCGCTGCTGGGTCTGCTGGTGCAGGCTCAGGTGCTGCCTGCAGGGGGCCAGCTGCCTCCTGAGGCTCTGCAGGTGCCTGATCAGCTGGTATGAGTGCTGCTGCTGTCACAGCCTGCACAGCGTCTGCACCTGTGACTGTTCCTGCTGCTGCTGTTGGTGCTGACGCCTCAGCTGCTGGTGCAGTTGGAGTAGCAGACCCGCCTGCTGCTGCTGCTGCTGCTGCTGGCATGTCGACAGGGGCTGGCGGGGCAGCTGCGTCTTCAGGAGTGACGCTGGGCCCGTCTACAGCAGACTTGATAGGAGGGATGTCTGCAGCCACCTCTGCCACTGGCTGCATGGGAGTGCCAGCCTGCTCACTCACGGGGCTTAGAACAGGAAGGCCCTGCACACCTGTAGGGACATGGGTGGAAGAGAATGGTAAAACGCAGCTCGCAATTGGCCAGAGAAGTTGCATTGATACATGCTGCAAAGCAGCAATACACCCACTGGGCTTTGCCCAAGCGCTGACAGCAACCTGAGATTGCTTTCATCTTGATGCGGTGTCACGCTTTGTCAACACCATCTGACTGTACCGAGCATCAAACAATCTTGCAGCACCCAAACAGCTAGTCACAGAGTGCCGTGTGCCAGTGTCCCCACCTGCAGGACTGCCTGGCTTCAGGGGCTCTTGATGGGCTCTGTGCTGCCTGGTGCTGGGCTGAAGGGAGGCACGCCTGTGCTGGCAGGCTCTGCAGTGCTCTGCTGGCGTGCGGGGCTGGTGGCTGGCAGGGCCCTGGCTGGGCTGCTGAGGGGCAGTGGGGCCTTGGGAGGCAGTGGAGGCAGGCCGGGGTGGCGGGCACTGGCTGGGTGATGGTCCATGGGCTCTGGCGTGGGCTCTGAGGGAGTCTCAACGGCTGCGGGTTCACTGCAGGGGGAGAGCAGTGCAGAAGGGAGCGTGTGAGCAAGGCAGAGCTGCTTGCTGTCCTGCAGGGATGTTGCAGGGGTTCTATCGGAGCATAGCCATGTCACAGGGGCTCCCAAGGCTGTTGGCAAGGGCAACCCTAGGTGCTGTCCATCCCACTACGGCTATAGCGCTCCACCAGGAACCCTGCAACCACCAGCTAGGTGGGCAGTTTGGGGGTCAAACGATGTAAGCACAGAAACGCTAGCAACCGTCACCATGATTCCTGCACTGCCGCACCTGTGGGCAAGCTGCATGTTGTCACCTCCTGCATCTACCATCTCTGCAGAACCTGGTGCGCCAAACTGCTCCAGCACAGGTGCACTCTCGCCCACAGTCTCCCCTTCCAGCTGCATCTCCAGCTGCTCCTCCTGCTGCTGTTGCTGGTCTCCCAGCAGCCCAGCAGGAAGGCCATCTGTGCTGACTGCTGGTGCCTCTGCAGCTGCTCCCGCTGAAGCCGTTGCTGCTGGTAGGGCCTCTGTACTGCAGGGTCCCAGGACACCGCCGTCAGCCTCTGATGCACCTCTGTCATGTAGCACAGAGTCCTTGACCATGGAGGGGTTCCAAGACTCAGAGGCTGCAGGGCACATCAGCAGGCACAGCATGACACGAGCCGTCAGGCTACAGCAGCCAGTACAGCCGCCAGTGCATGTGCTTGGATCGTGCTCGTGGTTGCTGTGTGTGCAGCATGTTGTCGGCATTCAAATGACATGGCAGCAAGCTGCTAGGCAGGCAGAGTGGTGCAAGTGTGTCTGCTGCAAGCAAACCCCCAGCAGCAGCAGTGTTACACAAGGACACGCACGAAGCAAGCAAACTGCAAGCATACTCTGAAAGCAGTTACACATGCTGTTGGCCAGTGATGGCCAACTTTGCCGGACACTGCATGGCAGCAGCAGTCTGTGTGTGTGGCCAGCACACAGCCGGCCGTCTGTGTGAGACATTGCTGCATGCTGTCAGCCCTTGATTGGGATGCACTCAACGCTACAAAGAACTGCCCTTTTCCTCACCAGCTTTGTTCTCTGGCTTGTGAGATGGCTTAGCGGGAGGGGACTCCAGAGGGATGTCCATGTCGATGTTCATGTCAAAGTCACCATCCCCAAAGTCAAAGTCATCAACAGTACCTACACACAGAGTCCCAGTGCGGCAGCAATGGCAGCTGAGCAGTGGCTGGCGGGATTGAATTTCAGCACCGCAGGAGCTTTACTCTGCTTGCATGAAAGTGGCTGGCGGGATTGAATATCAGCACCGCAGGAGCTTTACTCTGCATGCATGAAAGACTTGATCCAAACGTGCATGCACAGATGTGCCGATGATGGGACAGCCGCAGTCTGGATGACACTCACTCATGTTTGCAAACATCCCTCCAGACGGTTTCTTGACCCTGCATGCAAACAAGCAATGGCAGCAGTGTTGGTGGTACGCACCTCAGGTTCGCAACCAGCACTGCCATCCGCTACACTTCATCACATAATCTTCTGCCTTGCTACATGCCAAGGCAACTGCGCGTTGCAGTGTGCAAGGCGCAAATTGACAGCACATGCTGTGGCTGAGGCTGAGGCTGTGCACATGTTGCGGAGTTTGTGCACTCACCCATCTTGCTTTGGCTTGCTGGATGTTGCAGGGGGGTTGGCTGGCTTGCTGGAGGCCTTGATGAAATCGTCAGCGCCACCATCATCTGCAACACAGCGGCTGGTGAGATGCTGCTGAGTGTCTTGGTGCACACTCATGGGGTTGCTCTTGCCGTTGCATCCATGTGTATTCGCCATCACTTGCCAGATGATTCAGTAGATGGTCAAGCAGCAAAAAGACCTCCTTCTCACCTCCACCAAAGAGGTCCATGGTTGCTGTGACACCAGCTGACTGCCTGAATTTCGCTGCACCGAGCTGCCTGTGACCTCAAAATGTTCTGCTGGTTTCAGAATGTATGCACTTCAGCGCTTGCGAGGTTCGTGCAAGGTGGCAAATTCAAACCCGCCAACGAGATCACCAAGTGCCACAACAGACTTGGTACTCAGGCACGCTGAAATTGCATCGAATTGGCTTGACCGCCCTTTGTGCGAATCTGGTGCACGGGCAAGAGCCCACGGCCGTTGTCTGAGTTGTGTCATGTGAGTGTCACACACCATATTTGAATAGGGCAACAGAGCCGTCTGGCTGACGTTCATTTTAGATGATAGGCCAGCTAAGGACATGCCCTGTGTAGCCATTCCTTTGCCTACCGCTCTAACCATTGGTCATGGCCATGCAGGGCTGATGAAGTGGACATCACTTACAGCAGCGTACCATGCTGACCTAGTTGTTGACCATCATGGCATGCTGAGGCAGCTAACTAACAAAAGCCCCCTATCACATGGGTAGTGCTGTGCAATTCAAGCAAGCAGCACCCCTGGTGGCTTATGCAGCCACCATTTCTACTACTGCCAGAACCTGCCAGGCTGGCACATAGATGCATCAGCATGTTGGCAATCCTCATCAGTCTGCAAGCCATGCTGGTCCACTGGATGCCTTGATCACAAAAAGTAAATGATGCAGTACACAAAAACCACGCTTAGCACAGTGCAAACCCAGGACTTGCACCAGAACTGTGCCACAGGGAAACCATGTTGGCCGGTGGACTGCCCCTATGTACAAGTGTGAAACACCGGCCCAGTGCAGATGCAGAAGCAAGGTGCACCAGCAAAACACTGATGAAATAGCGGGATCACAAACGATGGGGAAATGAATGAAGGGCCCTGGCGTCACAGGAGCATGCACCAGCACAAGCCAGTGCTCTGTGTCTGTGGTGTTGCTGCAGGGTGTGCTGCACTAGCAACTCACACCACTCTAGCAACCAGTCCAAGCACCCCTGCCGTAAGCTGCTTTGCACACTGTGTTCAGTCAGTTTGTGAACCACGCCCAACCACGACCCATCCTACTCCTAAATAGCCCTCGCCGCTGCAGAAACTCTGGTACTTGCCTGGGCTCCCCAAGGCAGGTGGCCAGGCGGCCTCATTCTGGATAGGCCGGGGAGTATGGCACCTGCCTGTCAAACACACTGAGCGCCACTGCTGCTGTCTAGATGGCTACCTAATGCCGGAACATTTCAACGCCCCCAAGCCCGTAGCCCGCCCGGTCACCAGGCTTGCCGTGCTGCGGCGCATGTTGCGCCAGCGCTGCGCCCTGCTGCTTGATGTCCAGGAGCTCTGCAACTGCTTCCTCCTCTGCTTCATGGCGCTTGCGCTCCAGCCTCGCCGCATGCCTGCGCTGCTTTAAGCGTGCCATCGCCTGTCATTCCGGGCAGCAGGAAGGACACACAGAACACATACATACAGGACGTCAAAGGGCTGCAGCACACACCAGCGCCTGTACCTTGCACTGCTTCAAACCACCGTATGCACAGGCCAGGATACCATTAAGCAGGATCACCATGTAACAACGGCATGCCACTGGCGCAGGATTGTGCTGATGGTCCAGCTGGGCCATTGGCGCAGCATACTACACAGCTTCTGAACAATCATGAACTGTGTGCCTACCTGCTTGTCAGCTGGAGAACCCCAGACAGGCAGCGGGTGTGCCTCAGTGTTGAAAACCCACTGGTCGAGGGGCAACACGTTGGGGTCATCCTCGAACAGCAGGTAGAAGTACTTGAGGGTTTCAGCCAGGAAAAATGACTCCATCTTGTTGGAAAGGCCAGGAGGGATCTGCGGGCCACACCAGACAACGACAGCTATGAGCACAGGGTGCTACCACAAAGGCCCCCCTCCATGAGCAGCACACGCGACGCACAGGTCGTTACCAGGGGATCAGCACAGGAACATGATGAATGGCCCTCAGGGGCATGCAGCAGGTAGGTACCGACATGCAGCTGAGCTGAAGACGCTTACATTGTTGACATTGTTGATTGTGGCATAACCGCCGGTCTCCCTGCGCGTCCAGCGCTCAAAAGCCCTGAACATGTTCCAGCCCCACTCGCGGTAGATCTCGTCACCTGCGCATTGTCAAGGCACAATGAGCACAAGTCAGGTGGCACCACAAGACTACCTAGCAAGCCAGCAGCTGGCTGAGATGATATGTGTGATTGTGCAAATCTTTGACCCTGGTCAGGGATCGGCGCTGCCTTTCCCTATGGCAGAATGTAAGACCACAAGCAACAGGCCTACCTGTTGCCCTCCACAGGTAGAACAGGGTCTCGATCGTCTCAGGCCGCAGGAAGTCGGCGGCTGTCATCTGTGTCGTTGCGGCGACAGGGGGCTCACGAGGAGGCTGCTGCTGCTGCTTCTCCTCGGACCCTGAGCCTGGTGCCTTGTCAGCCCGGTGCTGCGCTGCCGCTGCCTGCTGTTGCTGCGCTTGGGACGCTGCCCGCTCCCGTTGCTGCTCCTGGCGGCGTGCCTCAGCTTCGCGCTGCGCCACAGCCCTCTGTGCCTCAGCATGTTGCTCACGCTGGGCCCTGACTGCGGCCTCACGCTCCTGTGCTGACCTGTTGTCATCTGGTGCATGCCCGCCATCTTCACTTCGTGGCTGCTCGCCGTGCGGGTGGGGCTGGCGCTCACCAGCCTCAGGGTCGTCCGCGTGCAAACGCCTGGGCCTGTGCGGCTCCTCATCCTCCTCGCGCATATGCCTGTGAGGCATGCGCAGCAGCACTTCATGCTCCAGAGGGACAGCCCCATGCGGAGGCCTGTCTTCCTCCTCCTCCTCCCGGATGCGCCTGCGCTGGGGGTGGCCATGCGCATCCTCAGGGTGGCCGTGCTCGTGTGAACCATGCATGGGCCTGTGCCCTTCCTCCTCTCGCACCCTGAACCTGCCAGGCTCCTCATCATCATCAAGGGCCATGAGGCGCCGGCCATGGTGCTGCTGTTTCGAGGCGTCACCTGCAAAGTGGTGCACGCAACGCACATTGAAAGCTCGTCAGCATGCTGGGGCTGTCGCATGGTTGAGCGCCCTTATTAAGGACTGGCCACTAGCACGGTGATGGGCATGGGAGACAAGGTGATCATGTGCAGGAAAGTGCTGCAAGTCACGGTGCATGCCAGCTGGGTGCATGCAATGTTGTAAGGTGATGTATGGAGCAGCGATGTGGACTTGCATGTTTCCTGCAGCCCTGGTGACCTGAGACTGCAGCCCAGCACCACGTGCCACAGAGGTTACGGCATGTTGTCCCACGCCTGTGTTGCTTTGCTACTAAGGAATGCTTGATCACCTGTGGTGACGGTGCTCGGGGCCGTTGCGTCCGTTTTTGATGTCTGGACGTCCTTGGGTGCCGTATGCTCGGCAAGCGGCTGCTTGGCCTCTGATTTAATTGTGGGCTGATGAGGTGCGGCCCTGCGACATCATAAGTGGGCAGCAGGAGTACGCACATCGCTGATAGGGACTCTGTTGATGCAACAGCGCTTGCATGGCCGTTCAATTACCCTGACACGAGAGACCAGGAGCTCGTGCATGCCATCTGGTGTGCATGGAATCCCTGCTGTCAACACACACAGCACGCACCTGTGGCCAGGGCGCTTCTTCATAACGCCTGGCGCCCTGAAGTCGGCAGACCTTGGTGGCAGCGGCTGGCCACTGGCCAGCTTGTACGTCACACTGTCAGGCGCCAGGCCACTGGCGGTTTGATGGTACAGTTCATAGCAGGCGCGGCCAATGCGTGCACCCAGGATAGCATCGTCAAAGTCGTCAGCATCCACCTCCGTGTTGACGCCATGCAGCGCACCTGCAGAGCAGCGAAGGAACAACCAGCCTGACAACAAGGCAAAGGACACTTCTGGCCTCCTGCAGCAACTGCTGGCCTCAAACCGCGGTAGATATCTCAGGACTGCCCCGCTGCCAACGCTGCTGGTCACTCACCTAAGACGAACATGCCACCAGCAAAACAGGTGAGGTGCTCAAAGCGGTTGCTTGTTTCGCCGATGACGCCAGAATGTGGATCAGCCCTAGCTTCACTGACGATGCTGGACTCTTCATGGCCGTCCCACACGTGCCGCACCAGGTACTTCCTGACGCCTTTCATGGACGACTTGTACAGCTCCAGGGGCACCTGCCGCAGCAAGTCAGCACAAGGTTTGCATGCATGGCCAACAACAGGCGGCTTCACCATTCCACTTGCCCATGTGCCACTGTTGTTGCTTGACACCATGCACAGGTGCGCCTAGGATATTGCATGCATGCGCTGCTGTCAATGGCAATACTTGCTTTGCCGGGGACCAACAAACCACCTGCTCACCTCCTGTGTGCGGTTTGACATGATCCACTGCTTGAGCATGTACTCATAGGTGCTGTCTGCTGCACTACCAATGGTCATCGCAGGATTGTAGCAGTCGGCCTTGCTGGTGTGGATGCCCATGCAGTACAGCCCGCTGAAGTTCCTGCTGGACATCAGGACATACCAGAACTGCTGGGCAGCATCAAACAGGTCATCGCGCCCTGCAGGTGCAGCATGGCATGGACAGTGAGCATAGCAGGACCTGCCACTGCGGCTCCAACATGCGGCTTGCGCTGATATTTGGCGTGCTGGGCAACATTACGGCCATGATCAACAAGAGGCGTGCATGACACGTGCTTGCAACGCGTTTGCCCTTCCCACTCGCCAGCTTCTGTGTGCAGGAAACGGTGTGAGAGCCCTGCTGTGCCTTACCCAGCAATCGGCCGATGCTGGTGAACTCCATGCTGATTGTGCCAGCCTCTGCAATGTTGGTGTTGGCATCAGACATGCCACTCTTTGCCCTGCCAGCCGCATCCCTCAGGGGCACATATGTCACCGGCAGTCCAGAGCTGGTGTTGAACGCCACAAGCAACCTGCGCAGCACAGCAGCGGTATGCTTGCCTGTTTTGTACGTTTGCTGGAGGTCAGCAGGGCGCGCACGGGATGGAAAGTCCTGACTGCTGCATCAAACACCTAATGCTGTGCTTGGGCTGTGTCAGCTTCCTGCGCACCTGTCTGACAGCATTTCTGCTTTGTGCAGGTAGAGGTCGTCCCCGCCGCTGAGGTAGTATGCGCTGACCAGGCCACCAAGGATGCGGATGTTGACCTCAAAGAACTGCACATTGGAGCCGTCATGGAACACCAGGTGGTTCGCAACCCAGTGGCGGGCTTGGTGGTACTCGTCCATGCAGCCCGCAATGAGCAGGGTGTCCAAGCTGTCCACGATTGTCAAGCCCAGGTTGAACCAGGCATGAGGGGACTTGGTCA
Organism: Desmodesmus armatus; assembly: GCA_007449985.2. NCBI lineage: Eukaryota > Viridiplantae > Chlorophyta > Chlorophyceae > Sphaeropleales > Scenedesmaceae > Desmodesmus > Desmodesmus armatus. The sequence goes on from VIIQ02000709.1 coordinate 225,461, forward strand.
GCACATCCACCTCATCATGCCCCCATGCAAACTTCCTGCAGGAGAAACACAGCAGACACCGCCTTCTGATGTGTTGCAATCAGTCAAGGACTGGGAAGGCTACATGCAGGTCCTCCTGCAAGTGTGCGTCCGCCTGCATGCATCCTGCTGCTGCAGCATTGCAGGCTGCAAGTGCTGCCACTATGACTGCCATCAGGCAAGCCCGCACCTGTAACCCTCCCACGCCCAAGAAATGGCCTTGCGCACTGCTTCCTTGCGCTCTTGTGCTGATGTCACACAGCCAAGCTTGTCAGGCCCACAGCTGTGGTCACCGTCGCAGATTGCGCTCTGCTGGCAGCGGGGTGAGGTGTCTTTCTCCGGCAGCTTGTACAACCCTTGTAGGTCATCATAAAGGTGATGAAACACCGCAGGAGGTGGCTTCGCCGCTGGGGCTTCTATAGGGTCAGTTGCTGGCTGCTGCTCTGCTTGGGCACTGATGAAAGTTGCATTGAAGCCTGGAGCCTGCCGCAGCGTTGTGGTGACAGCCGCAGGACCTTGCTGCACGAACTCCGGCTGCTGCACTGTCTGCAGCAGACCTGACTGACTGGAGACAGGAGGCAGCGCCACTCCGTTGAGCAGGAAGTTCAGCACGCCAAACGTCACCAAGGTTGCCAGGATGGCCGAGGCAAACAGTGTCAAAGAGACCACGTAACAGCGTTGCCACCTGTTCTTGGTGGCATCTTGGGTCATGCCGGAACTGCGGACATGACGTGGCAGGGCCCCATTGACAGGCAGCATGGCCTCTGCGTGCTGTCCCAAGCTACTGTGGGGGAGAGTTGTCCTGCGTGCTGGGCGGCAACTACGGACACCAGCTGGCCACCAGAAGCCTCAGCATGGGCACCTAAATTCCAGGCACAGCAATTGAAGCTGCTAAGGCTGCTTCCTGCTGCAGTAACCGACTCACAGTAACTGCTGCTGGGACCCCACAGTCAAGCAACTTTGGGACTCCAGGATAGACGGACCAAGAAGGCGCCTGGGGCGCTGCCGAGGCTGCAGAAACGAGCTGTAAGATCTCAACAATAGATTCAGCGGCTTGTACAGCATGCAGTGGGCTTTGGAGAGAGGGAACACCGCCCGGAGAAAAAACAGGCGGAAGGAGGTCCCGCACAGCACGCCCAACTACTAACGCTGAAGACGAGTTTTGTGAGAAGGCATAGTGCTTACTCACGCCCAGTCCACAGCTCGAGGCCAGGGAGCAGGGTCCAACATGTTACATACTCATATGACCTGGGTGAGCTTTGAAAGGCCTGCAGAATTTATGGTTGCGTTCTGTTCGTCCGTAAATATTTGCAAAAGGCCTTCACATCCACGCCTGAAGCAGGTTCGTGAGACAGGAAAAGTTCCCAGCTTGAGCAGCTTTGACCTGAACAGCAAAGGCCAAAAGAGCTTCTGCAGTGGGCAAGATCGTTTTTAGGCACCACCGGCTCCTGCAAGGGCCACAGCAGGAGGCCAGCCATGTTCAAGAACACCTTTCAGTCAGGGTTCCTTTCCATTCTGTACAGCATAGGCAGCAAGCCCCTGCAGATATGGGACAAGGAAGGTGAGTCTGCATCAGCTTTCTGAGCAGCTAATCATACTGCACGTATGAAACAGCACAGCTTGTGCCTGCTTGATCAGCTGACTGGCTGTCACCACCTCTGCTACTGCTGCTGCCTTGGTGTGCGCAGTGCACAATGGTCACATCAAGCGCATCACAGATGAAGAGATCCAGTCTTCTGTGCTGGAGATCATGAGCTCAAACGTCAGCACCACCTTCATCACGTGCCCAGCTGACCCGCAAAAGACACTTGGCATCAAGCTGCCCTTCCTGGTCATGATCGTGAAGGTGAGGACACCTCAGGCAGCGTCTGTTGTGCTTGTTGGCCCACAGCAGGCGACCTGGTTCTTGCTTGAAGGGGACTCGTGCAATGTTCGCTCACATAGCCGACAGGCAGGCATTGCATCTTTTGGTTTCGTGCCCCAGCACACGTGTGCACCACCAAACACCACCGGTGCTGCCTTGCCTGCTGCTCCACAGAACATGAAGAAGTACTTCAGCTTTGAGGTGCAGGTGCTTGACGACAAGAATGTGCGGCGGCGCTTCCGGGCCAGCAACTATCAGGTGCTTGTCATGGCTTTCTGAAGCCCAGCACATCGCTCAGCACGCCCACACTCGCGCAGCACACCCACACAAACACTTCAGCATTCAATGCAGTGCTGGCCTTTTTTTAACTCTGTCGACAGCAGCTAGATCCAGCATACAGCTACTGCAGCAGCAGCAGCAGCAGCAAGTGTGAGGGAAGCTATTGAGTGTTCCATGTCTGCACACCCCCATACTCCTGCTTGTCCCAGGAGAAGCCCACCTCACATTCCACTCTGTGCATGTCTGCTGCAGAGCACAACCCGGGTGAAGCCATTCATCTGCACCATGCCCATGCGCTTGGACGAGGGCTGGAACCAGATCCAGTTCAACCTGGCAGACTTCACACGCAGGGCCTATGGTGAGCAGGTTGGCTGGGTGGTGGGTTTTGCATGCATGCAGTGACCAGCTGACCGGGGTGGCACTTCGGCGCTGTGCATGGCACACCAGGCTGATGCTATATTTTCACCCTCCCCCCTTCCCCGGTTCTGGGCTGGTGCAATGTTCAGGCAGAGGTTGGCTGCCCCAAGTATCCAGCCTCTGCAGCTGCCTGTGGTGGCAAGTTCTCTCCTTTCACATGCTGTTCAATCCCGGTTTTGTGGGTCCTGCAAAGAGTCTTGCTTTCCCTTGGGTTGCTCAGTTCAGTTGCAGCGTGCGTAACCCGTGCAACCCTTTTTTTCCAAAACCCAGCCTTTGCCACTGGGGTTTGCGGCGCTACTTGATAGCACCAAATGTGTATCAAGGCTGGGTGAAAGCTGTGTGTGTGTGGGGTTGTGTGTGCTTGTGCTAATATCGTTTGTGCTGGCGTGGCTGTGTCCTGCAGGCACCAACTACGTGGAGACACTGCGGGTGCAGGTGCACGCAAACTGCCGCATCCGCCGCATCTACTTCAGCGACAGGCTGTACAGCGAGGAGGAGCTGCCCCCAGAGTGAGTAGCAGCCAAGTGGAGGGATCCCACTCACGAAATATCTTGCGACTGTGCCTTTTCACGTTCAAGAGTCCTGCTCACCCTTCTCAACACCACAGCAGCTGTCGCTCCAGCCAAACACTCACCTACGTCCGTGATGTGAGCCCTGCGCTGTGCAACTTCTCTTGCTCTGCAGGTTCAAGCTGTTCCTGCCGATGCAGAAGGCTTGAGCAGCCTGTTTGTGCGGAAACAGTGCGTGCAGCGGCAGCAGGCATGGCAGCTCGCTCGTACTGATTGTTTTGCGGCTCTCTGTACTCCTACGCATCAGCTGCAACATTGCTGGTTGCCACACACCCAATAGCGTGTGATGGCTGTGGTCAGGGCTTGCGGCGCTCCAATGGGAGTGCTCGATACAGCAAGAACCTCACAGTGACACTGCCGGGGGAGGGGGGAGGGCGGCTGGGGGGCTGCTGCAAGACGCAGTCGCAGGCAGTGATACCACCACTCACCGAGTCAGGGGGTCACAAGGCCTGTGGTTTGCCCAGGGCGCAAGGCGCAATGCATTGGCCAGGGATCTTGTGTTCTATGACTGAGACTGCTTGCATGTTACTGGGGATCTGGCATCCTTTGCTGTCAGGGCTGTCGAGGTTCAAACCTGGGTGGATTACTTCCTGGGGTCTTCCGTGGTGACTTTGTGGTGGTGGTGATTGAGATTTTTCTCGTTCTGTGTAATGCCAGTATCAGCTACCTGATTGCCAGTATCAGCTGGATTGCTTGTCTCTGCACTCATTCGGTCGCTGTGCAGTTTCGGTACGCCCGACAAAGGCCTCGCCACTCCCCCATCGCCTTCCAATTCGTTGTAGGATTGGACGTCATCAGCTTTACGTGCTCTGCTGTTAGGCACCTGGCGTAGGACGTCATAAACAGAAAGCAGTAGGCTGGCTACAATGTCCCTGTCAGCAGTGCCCCCTGCTACACGCACACGCCCTCTGGCACATGCAGCGAAGAGCTCCTACCTGCACTTCATCTGGGGCATGTCGTTTGGAGTTGTGGCCGTGTTGGCCACGCCAATTGTGGCTGTGGCTGCCCTGGTTCTGTCTGCTTGCAAGAGCACCCATGACACCGTCACGCACATGTGGCAGTAGCGTTCACAGCACAGTTTGATGAACCAGTGGCAGTAGTTCTTAGAGTCCCATGTCACGCCGTTTTGGGCACCTGCATGTATGGTCACGTGGTGCATGTGCCCACCAAGTGCACAGGCTGGCGCCAACAGCTGGGTCATAGCAGCGCAGCAGAGCACTTCAAAAGCAGCAGCTGGCACCCTGCCCTGCGCAGGGCTGGAGTTTTGCTGCAAGCAATGGAGCTGTGTTGATAGTGGTCTATGGGGAGGCCTGCTGGTGTTGTATGCTTGCTGGGTGTCAGCAGAGGCCAATTGTGCCTGGAGGTGCAGCAGCAGCAGCAGCAGCTGTGTTTGACCTACCTGCAATGTGAGGCGTGTTGGGAGTTTTGCGAAGTGACTTGCAGTAGGGTAGCTTTCGTAAGTAATGGTTGCTGCCACAGCCAGCAGCTTGCAAGGTTTCTGTACCATAGCAGCGTTGTATGAGTATCATTTGCTAGCTCTTGCTGATCTGGTGTGCAAGGCTTTTTCAGCAAGGCGGGACACATGAGGCCGCTGACTGGTGGTCAGGCTGATTTTTCCTGCATGAATGCAGGCCTTGTGCTTTTCCTTGACCAAGCTGTCAGCTACCATCGTGGCTGTGCAGGGGATCATTGTGTGACAGCATTGACGCTGGACTTTGACAGCAGGTGGTGAATCGTGTAACAACGAACATGAACATGTTTCGAATGGCGCTGCACAGCAGCATGTGCAGCAGGTGTGGGTGTTGTCCTGCAAGCTAATGCTGCCTCACAATACAGCTGTGTGGCGCCTTGCTTGGAGAAATTTGACACGGCTGTTTGTCACAGGCACTCATGGCTGTGGCTGGCTTGATCACTGGTAGCTGTGGTTTGACCAGGGTGGTGATTGAAGTTTGACCAGTGAATGCATGCACAAGACAGTGCCTACTCATCCCACCGTCAGCCGGGTCTGGGCAGCACAACGGCTGCAAGCATCAGCGGTTCTCGCAAAACTGCTCGTACGTGACTGGCAACCAACACACAACAAAAAAAATGATACAGTCAGAAACACACAGAACATTGACAAAGGTAATTCAGCAGGTGCATTGTTCAGTACCTCGTCTGTAGCCAGCTGCAGATCCGACAGAACCACAGAAAACCCCAGCTCCTGATGCATCAGCCTAGTCACATCGCACAGACAGCTGCTTGCCACCGAGGCCGTTGAAGAATGCTTTTGGCTGCATGGCTTTCTTTGTCGGCGGCTGCAGCTGCAGCACCTCCAAAGCAGCCCCATCAGCACAAGGCACCAGCATGCGCTTGCCCTGCTCCAGGAACACAACCTGACCAGGTCCTGCTTGCGGCAGCAAACTGCTGGCCTGCTCCTGCCGCACCAGCCTAGCTTCAAGGATTTTGACCTGCAGCTCCTGCTGCTGCTGCGGTGGACTGCTGTCGGCGCTGCTGCTGACTTGAAAGGTTGCAAAAGTGCCTGGCCAGCCTGCAAAGGCCCTGACTTGGTTGTGCAGCACTGCTGCTGGCTGGCTGAAGTCAAGGCGCGATTCCTCCTTGGCTATCTGCAGCACACCAACAGACAACAGCACAGCATGGCCACCGCATCAATGCAGCAAGGCGGCGCAGTCGGCGTAACCTCAAAATGGCAGCTGGACTCTGCATGCGTCCTCTGCATCCACATGACAGTTGTGGCTGGCAGGTGCTGATGTTGCTGTGCCTGATGCTGAACAGCGGCCCAGTTCGAGCGGCTCAATCAAAAGCTGCAGCGCAGCTCTCACCTTGGCTGCATGTGTGGCCTGCGCATGGTCCTGCTGCCATGCTACCCGCGCTGCCTCCCCAGTCCACACCCGGTCAATGTTGTTCACCAGCAGCTGTGCGCCCTGTTTGAACAGACGGTCCAGCAGCTGCGGCGCCTGCTCATCTTCCTGCACTGGTGAGGCCTCCTGCAGGAAGATGGGCCCTGCATCACATGCCAGCACAGTGAATGCCACACTGACGCCTGTGGTGGCAACGCCATCCTGCATGCACCACAACATCCATAGGATCAGAATTGTGTACAGGGCCCCTGACACCAAAACACTGCAGCGTGGCCTTGGGCTAGTGGGCTGAACCCACTGGCCTTGCCGAAATCAAGTGTGTCTGGATGCTGATTTGCAACTGCACGAGCAGCAAGTATCCTACTAGGCAGGCTCTCCTGGCAGGCTGCTCTGCAACTGGGCCGGTGGATGTTGGTGAATCTGTGAATCTGTAAAGGACGTGTGTCCCCCACTGCACCCACCTGCAGCGCCCGCTGCACTGGTGCCGCCCCCCGGTACTTGGGCAGCAGGCTAGGGTGGATGTTGAGGGTGCCATGCTTGGGTATACTGAGGAAGGCACTGGGCAGCATGTTGCCGTATGCTGCTGTCACGGCAAGGTCTGGCTGCAGAGCTGCAAAGGCCTCCAAGAAAGGTGCCTGCGGGCCAGGGGCAGTGCCGATAGCAGCACTTAAGCTTGAGGGTGATGGGGGCGGCTGGTGCCTACCCAGCGATGCTGCCGGAAGGTATGACCCCTGAGTCACTGCCTTGCAGGACTCCGTTGGCAATGCAGCTGCAGCCAGGCCTGTCAACCTCACTGGGAGCTGCTGGAGTTGCAGCCAGACATGTCACAGAAGCCCCTGCTGGAAGGGGGGGGGGGTGTTTCCCACTGGGCTTCTTCAACCCAAGCTTCCAGAACCCAGAAACCCACTTCTGGAAGGACTGTCAAACTTCTGACGGTGACCAGCTCGGCCGTCAACTGCTGCATCTGCTTGATCAGTGCAAGTAGCATGGAAACTGCGCACGCACCTCCTTTGCTGACTTGGGGCACAGTATGGCAGTGCCTGGCAAGTGCTGCCTCGCCAGCTGCTCCACAGGGGTGGGCACAGGTACTGCCTTGTTTCCCCTGCCCCTGGGTTTGCCAGGCTGGGAGATCACCGCTGCGACCTGCACGCATCACAGGCGCGTTTCAGCAGCTGCAGGGGGCGATTTCATCCAGAGCCAAGCACAGAAGACACAGCCAACAAATCATCGTCAGGCTGCTGCTTCCACAGGTGAGTGCGGCTCACATCAAGAGCGCCCCACCTCGAAGCTAGAGGATTCCAGCTTGGATGCAGTGAGCAGTTCCTGCAGTACAATGGCAGCAACCTGCGCCACAAGGCCCCAAAAGGCAATCAGCAGTGCTGTACTCCACACAGTAAAATTCAATGTTACTCAACACTTTGCAATGCGCACCTCAGGTGTTCCCAGGAAGACCACGCGCTTCTTCTGTGCAGTTGTGGAGCTGGACTGCCCTGCTGCTGCTGATACATGCCAGAACCGTTGTGCAGCAGTAAAGGGCCTGCAAGTGGATCCGTAGCGCTGCATGTACTGTACTGATTGATGCATCATGTTGAATTAATAGCCTGTGTGTGTTTCAGGATCGGTCAACAGTCGAATGCAACAGCCTGTCTGCGCCACAGCTTGCAGCCAATGCAGGCCAGTTTCAAAGGAACACTGAGCAAAGTGTTTGTTTGGCGTGGATGGTGTGTCGCAAACGAGATATGTCAGAGTCAGGTTTGAATGCACCTGTTGGGGGGGGGGGGGGGCATTGACCTGTACTTCAGACGACAACGGATTTTTTCAGAAGGCAACGGCAACACCAACTTCCCTCGATAAAAAAGTATCAATCACCAGGCCTCTTGCGTTCAATCTGGCAGGGCTGAAAGGTTTGCATTGGCAGGCCTGCAGGTCCTGTCCTGTGGCATCGCGTGATTCATACCAATCACGACACCGTGACTTTCGGTGTCTCCGCTGTCTGTCCTCAGCGTGAATGCTGATCTACAACACCCCAGCTTGACGCTCACTCCAAACTGCACTTGACATCTGCCCCTCAGACTCTGAGAGACTGCCAGACTCAGTCCGACATCAGTCTTCTGCCAGACTCCAGAATCCAGAGGCTTGCACACACCAGGCATGCACTTGATTTGCACCACACCACTGTGGTTGGCGCGACATTGCGCATGGAACAGTGCGTGACATTGCAAGCAATGACATTGCGTGTGGCTAGACCACCAACACAAAAGCTAATATGGTGCACCACTAAAAACCACTAAAAATAAAAAAGCTAAAAAGATTTTTCACAAAATTGCTTTGAACCGCTCAAATGTTGCATACATGTCATTGATATGATAATTGATGACACAGGAAGCTTGCCAAGAGCTTCTTGGCACCATGTTGAGTGACCATCTCGACACTGTCAAAATTCCACCAACGGGGTTGCCAGCACACACACCACTCGGTTGGTCTAGCAGTCCTGCAGTCAACTTGCACAATTCACACATGGCACCAGTGCTTATAAGCATAGCAAAATAGTGTAGAAAGGGATGGAAGTGCACCACTGGGTGGGGAGGTTGCTTGGGGTATGTTGGATGGCGTGTCACACGCTGAGCAGGTAGGCACCTAGTTGCCTCACAGGGAAAAAAGGGAGGGGGGAAGGGTGTCAAGGGCTATAGGCAATGGAGGAAAGAAGGCAGGTGGTACCAGATGGTTTTGCATGCTTTGCTGAGTATGACTGTACTGGGTATGTGCAGCACCACTGCAGGGAAAATGCTGACAGCTGGGCTGGCTCGGTGACTGCTGCAAGCTGCTGGTCTAACTATACGAATGCTGGCACTGGACATACAGCTATTTCGGTTGCACAACACACTATCGCGCTGTGTGCACTATCGTGCTGCATTGATTGTTGCTGCTGCTGACCCGGCTGACTGCAGGGACACTGCTGCACAGCTGGGCTGGCTGGGTGAGCTGCAAGCTGCTCTGACTATACACAAGCTGACAAAAAGTTCATCAGTGCGGTTGCCTAACACACTGTCGCGCTGGGTGCAAGTAACCCCGGGGCCCGCTGCATCGATCGCTGCTGCTTGCTGTTGCGGCTGACTGCAATCTGCTGCTGCGCGTTCGCAATTCCGTGCCTGAATTGGTTAAAGTTCATTACTTGCTGACCAATGCTCGGCAGTCGCACTGTGGAAGCACTCTATCGAGCTGGTGGCGTCTGGCCTTCGATCGATTGCAAGATGGCTGCCTGCCATTGAGCGAGATACCGTCACAGGGCTTTACAATTGCATGCACTTGTCACTGATCTATGCGTGTGTGGTGAAATCACCACGCCTGCGTGCTGCCAAGCTGATCTCCATCACTCATTTGTCAGCAGGTGACTAATCCCCTGCACTCCCCACCAAGTGCAGCACACTGGAGTAGCGCCCTGCACAATATACCCAGGTCATCCAGACACCTACTGCATTGTTTCCACTTCTTGGCACAGCCCCCCGTGCGTGCCGCCTAAAAAGCTTTTTAGTGGAGGGTCCTCTGCGCTAATATGGTGCATGCCATGCCATGCCAGCCATGAAATGGCTGGCGTCAAATCAGCACTGCCGGGCCTCAGTCCTGACACGTCAGCTGCTGTGCAGCTTATGCAGCTCCAGCCATTCCTGATGGTGCCCCTCTGCTTGGCTGCTGCAGCTCAGCTGAGGTGCTGCATGTGCTGAACTTCAGCAAAGGCTAAATCCATCACTTCTGTCACAGTCCAGCCTGAGTACGAGCCTGGCCTGAGGAGGGCCCCCTGGCAGCTGCTCAGCAGGGCCTGCTAGGCGTACTACGGTACTGCTTTTGTGCAGCTGCGCACAATCCTGCTGGTGCGCCAACCACTTTGATGTCCGGTGTTGCAGTTGGTGCTGCCCGAAAGCTTCATCACTTGACTCCGTCACTGTAGCCCACGCGACTAGCGTCTTCTGCCAGAGACTCATACTATCCCTTTCATTGGCTTGTTTCTGTGTGCGCAGTCCCTCAGAGACAAGCTGTTCGTCTTGTTCACCTGCCAATGGCAGGCTGCCGCAAGGTGGCAACAAAGGAAGCATCAGCCTTGACACCCGCCTCAGGCGCAAGTCACTGCCTGTGGCACACTGTGGAGTCCTGTGGCCTCCCAGTACAGCCTGGCTCAGCTTGACGTGATGACCACAGCCTTCGGAAGGTGTGCTTGCTAGTGCTGTCATCCTGCCACAGGCATTCTCTGCAGCTGGCCGCATTTGTCTCCAGGGAAGGGTCACTGACCTTGGCAAGGCTGCCACACTTACTCATGCAGCCAATGGTGTCTTGGCCATGCGTTATATTGTTTGTGATTGTCTGTAGCCATGCTTACACATGCAGCATACTGCAGTGTTGTCTGATGCATGCACACCAGTTGAGTTTCATGTAAGTTATGTGGCACTGCCAACTGGCAGTTGGTGCTTGCCACCCTGACTGACGCAGAGAGGTCGTTACATCACATTGCACATCGGGCTTCAGCAGATGGAGTTTTACACGCACCTACTAGGTGATTAGTAATCAATATGTGGCCTTAGTGGTGTGCTGTGCAGCGAGACAGGCATCCCAGGACGACAAAGCCCCACAACAATTCAAAACCCTGGAAACACCTCATAACGCAATAATACCAAGCCTCTGAATAATGCATGCATTTGAATGCACAAATGTATGCAACGAGTATACATGTGGCACAGACAACATCTTGCAGCCGCCATGCATGTGGTGGCTCCTTCATCCCACAACACTGATGCACCATAATGTGGCACACCAAAAAGCCTTCACAAGCCTGAACGTGTTAGCACAGCTGATCTATGGCACGTTGACTAAGCGTGTCTGCCAGCCAGGTCTGCCGGTGTGCCAGACATGCTGACAGGCGACGTGCAAGGAAACCGGGACCAACTCGAATGGTAAAGCAGTTGGTGTGCTGCTGCTTGCTGTGCACAGCAGACACAGACACCGTGTCAGCTTTGCTGCTGCCCCGCCCTGTGGGGCAGTGCTGGCACTGCTTGCTGCAGCATGACCAGCAACCCAGCAACACCCGTGACGAGCCAAAGCAACCACTGCTGCTTTGTCACAACAAAGCACAACCTGCAAGCTTTGCCTGACCAACGACCCAGCCAGAGAACTGATGGAAACCTTTGTTGTACACTTGGGTGTACACGGAACCATTCAAGCAAATATACAGCTGCATGGGGCACACAGGCCATCTCTGGCCCATCAGAGGGTGGATGATAGAGGCCCCTGAGCAGAAACAGTCTGACAATGTGCAAAGTAGACTACCCACCAGCTTCCAGCGCAGCCAGACATAGCGAGGGAGGCAGATCACCAACAGGAACCGTGGACACCAACAACAAAACACCGCCACATCCTTATAATGTCAGCAGCCTCCAGCTGCTGTCAGCTATGAATGTAGGGCTCAATCGCCTTGCTGCCCTCCAGCCGCAAGAACTCTTCGCGCTGCTGTTCCGTCTCAAACAGATACAGCGCATAGCCGCCCCAGCCGCCTCCACAATACTTCTTCCCTAGCTCCCCATGCTCTGTCAGCTGCTGCATGCCCTCCTGCAGCTGCATCTGGTAGCTGACACCCACAGCCTCTGCCAGCTGCTGTATGCTCTCCTGCCCGGGTAGCACAGCCTGGCGCGCCAGCTTTCCCGCCTTCTCTACTAAGTCGTAGTCCCGCTTCAGGTCTGTGTTCTCGTACGTCACATGGGTGGAGCCAGTCCATAGAAGGGCCATCTTCCCAGCTAGGAAGTCTCCGCGCACCTGCAGCGAACATCAAAGTGGACACCAAGTAGCAGTATGTGCAGGTCAGCTCAACAGCTGAGATGTACCACAAAAGAGAACAGGCATGCCCATAGTGCAGCAAGCCAGGCCAAGAAGACCAAAAACTGTGGCTGCCACTCAGGACGGTTTGTACGGCGGCACTCAGGACGGCGGCGGCTGCCACTCAGGACGGCGGCACAACCAGCAAGCTAGGCTTGCAGCGCCCAACACGCACGCATGTCTCACACAGAGATGACAGAGATGCACCGCCATCAGACAAGTATCAGTTGAAACAATTCCATTATGATAAACACGTTTACCACTATGTGCGTGTCGGAACGCACTTTTCAAGCCTGTTGTCATGACATGCACTTGATGGTTGTAACTCATGTGTTTAACACACTATCGACAATGACAAAGATAAGACACCGTACAAACTGCATTTATCTGGCCCTGCCAGCACGCAAAACTCGTGCGCACCTTGAAATCCAGCACTGGTTTTGGCCCGCTGCGCCACACGCACAGCCCTGTCTCACGGATGACAGCTGGGTCCTGCCAGCCCACCCCTAGGTCTAGCTCCGACTGCACTGGGTCTCTGCCGTTGATCAAGGCATGCGCTGCCGAGCCCCCCAGGCCTGCACCAGGAGCCATGTACGGCCTACGTGTGGCAGTGGCGGCAAAGAGGCATCACCAGTTAGAAGGTGAGGACGCCTGCATGCAGGCTGCCGGGTTGAGCACGGCCCGACTGTGCAGCTGATGCAGTTGCTATGCCTGCGCAGCAACAACAAGAAGACTAAGCACCCCAACAAGAACTGCGTGCGTTCACAGCGTGGCGCTGCCAAAGTCATCATATCAAGTGCGAACGATGCACCCAGCCGCCTGTCATGCATCTAGCTGATGTGCAGGCCTCCATGCGCATGCTGGGTTTCAAGGCTGTCTGTTTGCAGCACAAGCGCACCAGTCATCATGGCCAACAACAGGGCTGATGGCACAGTTGACAATGTAGGCACCTGGCCGAGCGTGCTTGGGCACGTCCAGCCAACCTGCAGCGTTTGGGAGTGGACACACAGCAGGCTCAGCAGCTGTGGCTTGACCACATGCCAGTCCTGCAGGCTGGACAGATGCTGGGTGCATTGTGGTGCTGCAAAGAAGGATTTCAACTTTTCGCTCCACACTTTCAGCAAAGCCGTGCGCTGATGCAGCATGTGATCCACGCTTCAGCTGGCTGTGCGAGTGTGTGCAGTTGCCATGTCACCCTGACTTCCCACTCTCAAAACACAATCACAGCGGCCGCCCAGTTGTGGCTACCAGCAGGACAAGGCTTGAGGATTGCTTCTGCGGGGCGGCTCACCTCCTCCAAAGTCCACCCTGAGAGGGCATGTGCTTGGTGCGCGAATGTTGGCCACAATCTGAGTTGTGCTGATGGGGGTGTAATCCAGGGTCTTTGGCAGCACCACGTACTTGGCTCCAACCTGGATGAACAAGGCACGGTGCAGAGGCACACAGCATAACAACATATCGTCAGTTACAATCAACAGTAGACACACCAAATGCACATCACCATGGAATGCAATACAAATTTGCTGAACTGAGCAGCAGCACTGCAAACCTCTGCCACACAGAGAGCGAAACAATTCTCTGCACTAGCTGTCTCTGCAGCTGCTGGCACAGCCACGTGCACACATACACCAATCATTTGGCTGCTGGCCGGTCTACCAAGCTGTGTTGTCCCTAGAACATACTCGCACCTGTGACAGCTGCTGCAACACTCCACCTGCATCCTACCTGCACGCACAGCTGCTTCTTGATGTCAGCGTATTTGTCGTCTTCAGTGACGACCAGCAGCTGTGGCCTGATGCGCAGGAAGTGCTCCTTGAAGTCAAGACCTGGCTCGTGGCCCTCACCAACAACCACCTCATCCACCATGCGCATGGAGCCTGTGTGCAGAAATGTGTCACGCCTGCTATGATCGGAGCACCTGAGCTGCTGCTGTGCATGTGATGAAGCCCTAAACGGTTTTTGGGTCTGCACGAGGTGCGTGCAATCGGTAGGCAGGTGAAGACAAGTGCAGTGGCAAGCCAGCCTGGAACCCACCAATCAGCTGCTTCTTGTGCTCTGTCGGTATACTGCTGCGCCGGTTGGCCTTGTGTGCTGCTAGAACACCATCACTGGCAAAGCTGACAGTCAGGTGCGTGCCAAGGGCTCTGGCCTGTGACCAGAACTCCAGGTGGCCACCATGCAGGATGTCGTAGCAGCCTGACACAAACACCTTGACCTCTTGCGGCTGCTGATGCTGTGATGGTGAAACAGTATTGTCTTGATTGGATTCAGTCATGCTGCTGTTGCAGCAGAGAGCGCACAAGTGTGTACAGATGCTGATCACTGCAGATGTGCACAGACTCAGCTACTAGGGGTACGACAGTGGAAGCAACGTCATAGGAAAACATCAGCATTACAAATGTATTGTCTGTGCACACTTTGCTCTTTTTTTTCAACCGTTTTTACCCGTCAATTCAAACCACAACCGGATATCTAAAGCTACTGGGGGATTCGAGAGGCCCTTTTCAACTGGACCTGGGCACATTGTTGCTGTAGCAGCAAGGATGGGGGCTTACAAGGTCAGCCGCAATCTACCGTGCTTTGTTTTGCTTGCCTGTTGATACTATTCGTGCTGCTGTCATCGCCGCGGTGTTGCCGAAGGTGGTTAGCCAGCGGAGAAAGCTCCACGCCAGCGCCTGTGTGTGCTGCCACCCAGATCCTGCTGCTGCTGCTGCTGCTGCTGCTGTGGGGCCATATGTGCAGTACGTGGAAGAGCTGTGGAGGAAGAAGCAGAGTGATGTGCTTCGCTTCCTGCTGCGTGTGAGATGCTGGGAGTACCGCCAGCTGCCCAGCATCATCCGACTGTCAAAGCCCTCTCGCCCTGACAAGGCTAGGCGTATGGGGTACAAAGCCAAACAGGGCTTCGTTGTATACCGCGTGCGTGTTCGCCGTGGTGGTCGTAAGAGGCCGGTCTCAAAGGTCAGTGCACGGGACAAAACACTGGCTGCTGGGATATCCCACCTTGTCCCCCCCCCCCTGCTGCTACAATGCTGACAATGTCATATGGGCACGTGTGTGGCAGCCACATGAGCTGTCATTCACAAGCAGCCAAGCAGTTTCCGACTTGGCATGCATGCGCGGCAGCAATATCAAACAAACAAGATTGTCATCAGCAGCATTATGAGGCAACTTGCTTCACCAGGTGTGTGATGCTGACAAGCCACTTCTGATGGATGAACCTGATGTGCTGGCTGTGGCGCAATCAACGATTTGTACAGTTGCAGTCAGTTGGGCCAAGCGCGGTGTGCTTGGTGTTTGTGGTGACTGCTGCAGGGCATTGTGTATGGCAAGCCCGTGAACCAGGGTATCACCCAGCTGAAGCCAAACCGCAACCACCGCTCCATGGCTGAGGAGCGCGCAGGGCGCAAGCTGGGTGCACTGCGCGTGCTGAACTCTTACTGGGTCAACCAGGTAGGCGTGTGAGGGAGCCAGCAGTTGTGTAACCAAAAGCTGGGTTTCCCTGGCGTGATGCTAGTGCTAGCAGTTGGCGTGGTGGTAATGCTAGCATGCAGGACATCATAAGCACGACAGGGGTTGCGCGTGTTCTGTTAGAGATGTTACATGCGTGTTGCGCAACTAGGCTGCTATCATCGTTGATGCTGTCAAGCGGCTGATGCTTGTTTTGAAGGCTCCTACTTGCTGCATACAGCCTCATCAATCATATTGCCAAGCACCTGGGTCCTGTCTGCCGCAAGTTGGCTGCCGCGAGTGTGGGAGCATGCATTTCACAGGGGGGAGGGGTCACCGGCATGGGGTTGCAGTTGGCTTGTTGCACAAAGTTGATGTCAGGATTTGTATCATGTCTCTGCTTTGGTCTGCAGGATTCCACGTACAAGTACTTCGAAGTCATCCTTGTGGACCCCCAGCACAATGCTGTGCGCAATGTGAGTGCATGGTATATTGGGAATGCATGGTATATTGGGGAAGGCTGGTTTGAAGGGCAGTTGTACACTGGGCAAGGGTGTGGGGGTGCAGCATGGGCTGCACTTCCCAATGGACAGACCTGGCAGCTGTTCGTGAAGGTGTGCGTGCTGATTGGTGTGGGCATGAATGCTGCCTGTTGAAGGGTTCAGCGGTGCCAGATGACCAAGCTGCTTCGATCGCAACTGTTAGTGGTTACACCCTCTTTTACCCTGTTGAGAGTGTCGTATGGTGCATACATGTTGACAGGGCCACTGTGCTGCTGCCATGCCTGTTTGCGTGCAGGATCCTCGTGCAAACTGGATTTGCAACCCTGTGCACAAGCACCGTGAGCTGCGTGGCCTGACCAGTGCTGGCAAGACGTACCGTGGCCTGCGTGGCAAGGGCCACAACTACCACAAGGCTCGCCCCAGTGTGCGTGCAACCTACCGCCGCAATCAGAACCCCAGCCTGCGCCGTTACCGCTGAGCAACATGGGCACACTGGCGTTGCTGAGGGTAGGTGCTTGGATGCCAGTGGTGCAGATACTGTATTGCGGCGATGCTTTGTCTGCACCCTTGCAACAGCAGGTGTGTACTCGACAAGGGGCAACTGATTTGCAAGTCATTGGGTCAGCGAGTGCTGCAGACTGTGCTGCAGGGCCTGCAGGGCCTGTTGAGTGACTGCAAAGTTTGCAGCGTACATGCACCAGGTGTGGCGCTGATCTGTTTTTCTGTGTTGTGCAGGTGGATTGCCACCAAGCTCTGCTCTTCCCAGCACTACGCCCGTCTTGTGGACCTATTTTGTGGACCGTGTGGTCTCAGCTGTTGTGGCTCACACAAGGGTTGCTCGTCAGGCCTCTCACCTTGTGTGCATTCGGTTGTGGCTGACGTGTAATTGCAGCGCGAGGAGAGGAGTGGCTGATGTGTAATTGCACCGCGAGGAGAGGA
The DNA here is from genome assembly GCA_007449985.2 of Desmodesmus armatus. Lineage (NCBI taxonomy): Eukaryota > Viridiplantae > Chlorophyta > Chlorophyceae > Sphaeropleales > Scenedesmaceae > Desmodesmus > Desmodesmus armatus. The sequence continues at coordinate 242,217 of VIIQ02000709.1, forward strand.
GATTGTTTGAAACAGCTGCCTCGGTCAGTAGGTTGCACTGTCATAATGTATCAACCGCACGCGTCTTAGGCACATGTGTAGCTAGCATACCATGAACGTGCAAGTCACATGCAAGCAAGCTATGAGGCACACCAACATAGTCCAACCGTGATGAAGAGCTCATGAGGGTGTGGCTTGCTGCAATGCGTGAGGGTGCATCACTTCTGACTTCAACTGATGGAGGGACTACGGTACATTTGATGGGGGTTGGCAGGTCCAGGTCACGTCTGTGCACCCCAATCGGCACCAGAGGCAGGCATAGATGTATCAACACGAGTGGGATACTGGTATTGCGTGGAGAAGCAAACAGTAGGCTCCGTGCATGTCTGGCTGACAATGCATTGTCAGCAGCTGCTGTGCATGGCATGTGCTTCAGTGGGTAGCGTACGCAACTCAGCACATGTGACGGTACAGTCCAAGGCTCAACCAAGGAAACCAGGGGAAAAGGCAACATGTAGGGTGTCTTGTTGTTGCAAGATTCAACTGTATGTTCAAAACGGCATCTGCAGTGCATTTGCATGAGCTGCATATGCATGCAACCATCTGTGCACCTCCCTGTCAATGTTTCAGCCGCTGGTCCTGACCGCTGGCACTGAGACTCCGCTCAAGGGCCAGTACAGCCTGGTACGGCCTGTGTCTCTGTCAGTTGCACACTTTGGTGGTTGGCCGCCAGGTGGTGGCACCAGAGGGCCACTGTTTCTGTGCGTTTCCTTAGTTGCTGTCACTGGGTTTAGAAGACTCAGCGTGCCAAAGCACCGGTTTACACCAGCTTGAGCGTGCGTTGGCAGCTGAAGTAGCTGCATGAGCAGCAGTGTCAGGGGGCGAAGCCCGCCGGAAGAATAAACATAAAACAGTTGCTGAGTTGATGGCAGCAGCAGATGCAAAGCAATAGCAACTAGAGCTGGAACTAATTGAAGAGGTTCAGCGCATATAAATTGATTACAAGCGTTGGAGAGAAGAACAGTACCAGCAGAGGCAAAGCTAGCCGTTCTCCTGGCTGCAGAAGCTCCCCAAAAGCAAACCCATGACGCAGATCGAGTTGGACCTGGAGCTGTAGGTGCATTGTCGGAAGGATCAGCGCAAATGGAGAGGCGGCAGCAGCAGCAGAGGCAGCAGCAATAGGAGCACAAAAAATTAGAAGCACAAGGGCCGTCCCCCCCCCCCCCCCCCCTCACAGCAGCCAATGGCCATTGGCCCACCTCAGTAAGGTGCTGCATGTCCTGCATCCAGCATTGGCAAGCAGCTGCAGCAGTAACCTGCGCCGGGGATGAGCTGGTGCCGGGATCAGACGGGATGTCAATATGAACAGGCAGTGCCTCCCCCCCCCCCCCCCCGCCCCGTGTGACTGACTGCAGCCTGCATCGGCTGCATTTGCCCAAGCCTTGAAGGGCCTGCTGCTCTGCTGTTGAAACATGTAAGCACGTGAGACCGGCACTTGCATACGAGCCATGGATGTGCGTGTGTGTGTGTGTGGGGGGTGGGGGGTGTAAATGCAGGGCTCTGTCCTTGGCTGTAAGGTGTGAGTAATGTCTTTCAACAGATGATATAGGGTTTGATCAACAGATGATACTATCATCTGAGGGTTTGACAAACCCTGAGGGTTTGACAAACCCCCTTGGTGTCCTAACGCCACAGGAACAGCAAACTCCCCCATAGCTATCGCGTATGTTATGTATACGGAAAAAAAATAATGCTTCAGGGCCCCCTCCAAACCAGGTAACGCCATATGATTACCTTCCATTGACTTCACGCCCTGTTAGGACGGCCGGGTCTACCCTTCCTGACACACTGTTTGAGGTTTGAAACCTCAAAGCATCATCATCACACGGGGTGACACTTGGTAGAGGCAAAGTGCCCAATCCTCCGCCCCTCACTGAGGCCCCACAAGGGCTGGGGCACCGTGCCCTGCTGAGCCCGTGTGGTTCCACTCCACCCTGTGGTTCCACTCCACCCTCTAGGGACATAGCTGGGGCCCATGCTCGCTTGCAAAATGTGTCGCTCACCCACCCTGCTGGCTGCTCTTGACACGGTGTGCTGCTGCAGACGGCTAGTGCTGCAGATACCTAGCTGCAACTCGGGCCCCGGGCCAGGCAGCACTGTGACAGGCAGTCCATGCCATCCATGACGTGTGGGCCAACGGCAGCATTCTCAGGGCGCATTTGAGCAGCAAGTGTACATAGCTGACCGTGTGGTCATGTGCAAGGCAGGCTTGGCTGGCGGAGCATGCTGGTGGCAGGGCTGCAAAGTGTGCGACAGCTGCTAGTAGCAGGCAGGCAAACAGGCACACAAGTGCAGCATGGTGCACAGCCGTGAGCGCTGTAGCTCGGCATGTTGTGACCGCACTGGGCGCTGGCTGTGCTAGTGCAGTGACGTGCATGGCTGCTTCCCTGGTCACACAAATTTGCCAAGTGCGCAGCTTTACTGCTTACACAGTCAGAACTCGAGTGTGCACAGCACCGCACCCCTGGGCCCATAGCATGCATCACCGCCCTCCCAACGACTCATCAACTGTGTGGCATTGCTCCAGCGTATGTTGTATGTGAGCATTGCCTCCATGGGTACCCCAGTCTTCCTGAGACACAGTGTCCCCCCCCCCCCCCCCCCCCCGCCCCCGGCGGGGGGCCTGGCCCCAGTGGCCCATGGGGGCAGGGGGCGGTCACCCTGTTTCATGTCGACTGAGTGGTGCGAGAGGCATTGGAAGAAAGAATATGCTACAAAGTGATGCTTTGCTAAGGTGTGCTGGTGGTGGTCACCTGTCTCACCACCTACTAGGCTAGCCTGTCACACCCTTGAGCCCTATCAGGTCTTCCGAAACGGACGGCAAAGTTGATCGAAGCTCTCGAGGGCCGTTGTTTGCGATCTGTTTTGCTTTATTTGTTTCGTGTTGTCATCGTCGCCGCAGCTGCTGAAGCCACGCATCACATCGCTGTCTTCGTGACAGTGATCATAGGCATATGCCGCACTTGGGTTAAAATATAGATAGATCGTTGGAGGAATGGCGTGGCTGTTTCAAGGCGTGTTGAACGCAGGTGAGGGGGCTGCTGTGAGGGTTTGCTGTCAGATGAGCGGGAGCAGGACAGGACATCACAGCTGTGCGGCACTGGTGGCACCGTGATCGTTATAATGGCATGTTCAGGAACGTTTCACTGCGCTGAAGGTTGACTGGGTCACTGATCAGTTGCCTGACACCCTTTGGGGTGTGCTGCTGTGCTTTCTCTGCTGCTGCATCTGTGTGCCGCATACGGTCTGCCTCACAGGGCTGCAGATTCTGCTGTCTATATTTGGAGGATGGCTGTGTGCCAGGCTGAGGCTGGTGGACCCAGAGGTCATGTCGCGCAATGTCAACTTGTTTGCAATGAAAGGTGGGCCCCCAGATGCAGTGACAACAGCGAGTCAGCAGCACAGTGTCAAACTGGCAGACAGCACTGCCTCACACACTCTTTTCATCTCCCTTTGCAGCTGCGTATCCAGCGTTCATCATACACCTCCTGGGAGTGAAGACAGACCTGCGAGATGCCCAAGCCTGGAAGTGAGTGGGCCCACTCCACGGGGAAAGCTTTGTCGTCACTACACCTTGGCTTGATCTTGTGCAGCCTGCTCATCGGTCTGAGCTTGTGCAGGAAAGCTTCTCATGTTTTGTAACACCGGACCAGTGTTGATGCTGTTACCACAACATATTCACAGTAGCAGGAACTGGCGACGCTGCAAGTTGTTTGAAGTGCTGAGTCCTGCTGTATTGTGCCGCTGAGCAGGGCGCTGGGCGTGTTTGTCCTGTGGGTGTTCATCATACACCTGGCTTGCTTCATCGTGCACAAGTTGAGGCGCAAGAGCAGCAACGTGCTGCAGCTGGGCTTGAGCTGCCTGCTGTTGACAACCAACAACACTGGGCTTATCGGCTGGCCTGTGCTGGTGGCAACTGTGGGCCAGCAAAATGCTGTGCTGTCCATGCTTCTGGGTAAGGGGTCCGACAATGTTCGCATGTGCTGCTGCGCATGCTGCAGTGCCAAGTCGTTTCCACACTGTGTTGGGGAGTGGTGCCTTGGTCAGCAGGGAGTCAGTGCAGAATGCAACAGCATAACTGCAGTCGTGTGAAAGTATTGCAGTATGCTCTCCGCAGTTGGCTGCACTGCTGCAAGTAAGTGTGCGCGCTGTGTTCCCTGCAGGTGTGCTATTCTTTATCCAGCTGCTGCCTGTGACCATCTGCTGCTTTGAGTTTTACAAGTGGCAGGCACAGGTGTGTACACCTGTTTCGAACCTGGTGATGGTAGGCAGTTTGATCCTGCAGTGGGCACAACCATGCTGACACATGCGCAGACCTGTAATGCGGAGACTTTTCTCCTTGGATGTTTGCGTTATGGATGTTTGTGTTGTGGATGGAAGACCTGTGTGGAAGACCTGTGTGGGTGTGCCAACTTCGCAACACTGCAGGCATTGGTGAGGTGCTTTCACAACCAGTATGTCTGCTCGATACTGCAGGAAGGCAAGCAGCTCAGCACTGGCTGTGACGGTGAAATGGATGATGACCTGCAGCCAGGAGACCAGCTGCCTGTGGCACGGCACAGCAAGGATCAGCAGCAGCTGTTGGAGCTGCCGCCAGGAGGGTTTCCTCACGAGTTCAGGTACATGCACTTGGTCACCGTCAGCAGCAGTGCAGGAAGTTGCATGTACAACACCCAACTCTTCATCTGACTGCAGCCCACTCGGCACCGCTACAGCAGATGGGCAGGCACCTATACAGTGAGCTCAAACTATATATTACTGCAGGGAGTGGGATCGGGGAGTTGCGTCAAGAGCTGTGCAGGACATCATAGGTGCCTTGCACCCCATGCATGGTACACTTGATATGGCCTGCAGGTACTGCTATTGGAGCAACGAGCTCTACCAGCCACGCTCGTATGGTCTGCTATCAGCAGGGCCCGCCACAGCGCATGCTGCACCTCCTGTAGACCTTGCACAGGTAGGGCGCAGGGAGGGTTCAGGCTGTAATGTTGCATGGGGTACCAAGTTTAGGTTGCCTGCCTACGTCCAGACACGTGCTGGCACTGTTTGAAGGGGAGGAGTGCAGCTGCAGGGAGCAGCATAGCCTGCATGCCCATTGCAAGCAGGCATGCTGAAAGCATCTGACGGCATCTCGTGGTGTCGCAAGCGCATGCCCACACGCTGCATTCGACTCTGCCTCTGTGTGCAGGTGTGCGTTGAGTCAGGAGATGATTCAGCAGACGAAGCCACCGACCACCACTGCTATGGCCCCAGCGCAAGCAGCAGGAGCAGTGCCAGCAGCGCGCGCAACGGCTTGATCAGCAGCACAGCACCTGGCCGCGAGTGGTGGAGGTCAGGCCTCCCAGGCAAGCCCCAGACTGGCGGCCTCAAGAGGGCCAAGGACTCCGCTGACAGCCTGTACACACCCTTTGCTGCAGCAGCAGTAGCCGCAAAGCAGGCGGAGCTTGACCAGCAGCAGCAGCAGCCACCCAGGCCAGCCACCCTTGGCTTGAGCAGCCTCACCCGGCGCCTGTCGAGAGGGTTGACCGCTGCAGGCGCTGCAGCAGCCAGTGCTGCCGCTGCTGTGTCGTCCCCGAAGCTGGCTCATGCAGCGTCACTCCACACAGCCAGCTCCCTGAAGGGCACAGCAGGCGGTGCACCCCTGAAGAAGGCAGCGTCACTCAAGCCTGCAGCCTCCTTGCGCCGCACGGCAGGGAAGGACAAGGACCCCCTGTGCCAGATGAGTGTCCCTCTCATGGCTGAGCACTCAGACGAGCCCCTCAGCTGCTGCCCCTCTCACATCACCAGCTCGCCTCCCATGTCTCCAAGGATTAGCGCAGCAGCAGCTGCCGCACCTGCTGGAGCAGCTACAGATGGAGGTCCTGCAGGCTCCGGTGCAGCAGCTGTGAATCGCGTCAGCAGCAGCGACACTGGCAGTGCGTCAAGCGACTCGACAGCTGACCGTACGGTGGTGCCAGCAGCACCGGCAGCGGTTGAGCGCTTGAGCCGTACGCATGACACTGCGGGGCAGCTGCCGGCAGCTGACAGGGCAGTTGAGCTCCATTTTATGTGTGAGTCTCTGGTGCAAGATGGCAGCAGCAAGCAGCAGCGCCAGCAGCCGCAGCAGCAGCAGCTGAGTGTCAAGGGTGCTGCTGGTGCTAAGCTGCCTACCATACAGTCCTTTGCGGACCTTGCTGCCAGGGGCTTGCAGGAAACAGGGTCCCACAATGGCAGCAGCTTTAGCCTTCACACTCTGGGTGGCGAGGAGTCGTCAGGCCGCATCAACAGTGACACAGTGCGGGTGACCAGCAGGAGCAACCTCCTGCCAGCCAGCGGCATCACCAGCAGCGCTGTCAAAGGAGCCAGCAAGCTGGGCAAGGCGCCAGCGGCGGGCAGCAGCAGTGGTGGCAATGGCAAGCCGCAGGTGCAGCCGCAGCCGCAGCCGCAGCAGCAGCAGCAGCAAGGTCTGTTCAGGCGCTTTGTGCAGCGCCACCCGCTGCTTTGTCACATCGTGTGGACTCAGCTGCAGGTGGGTTGTGTGATGGCTGCGTGATGGCTGCAGAAGACTGTGCGGGTCGACAGTGTGTTCATCCTGTTCGATTTTGCTGAAGCATGCACAATTGTGTCATCAAGGTATCAAAGCGGCTTGTCACTGACGCTCTATGAGTGCGCTGCAACCGTGCACCGCATGTAGGTGTGCATCTTGCGTTCTCTCGTGCAAGCTTGTCAACACGCTGTTAGCTGCTGCTGACAGAGAGGTGTTGCTGTGCCTCATGTTCTGTTGCTGCACAGAGCTTCCACCTGTGGCTGAATGTGGTGGCCATCGCCCTGTCAGTGTCTGGTGCTCGCAAGTACCTGGACGCACAGTCACCTGAGGCCATCCCTGCCCTGGGCTTTGTGGATGGGGTGCTGTCTTGGTTCTCTGCCGCCTGCATCCCTACTCTGCTGTGAGTACAACCACCCTGCCGGTTGCATACAACTGCTGCCGTGGTTCAGGGCTATGCCGTTGTATGTCGAATCTGTCTAGCTGGCAGCCCATTTCTGTGCCCGCTTGATCATGCAAATGCACTCGTATTGTCTTGACACTTTGAGTGAGAGGCATTCTTTGTTGGTGCTGCTGCTGGTGTGTATATGCGGTGATGCCAGCGCAGCATTGCAGGCTTGTTCTGCTGCTGTGAGTACAACCGCCCTGCAGGTTGCATACGAAGCTGCACTGCAGCTATCAGCTGCCGTGGCTCAGGGCTATGCTGCTGTATGTCGGCACTGTTTGGCTTGCCTCCCATGCCTGTATTTGTCAATGCAACATACCGACTTGACACCCCCTGCGCACGAGAGGCACACTTTGTTGGTGCTGCCGCTGGTACGTGTTTGCGGTATTGCCAGCACGTACCTCAATGCTTTGCAGTTATGTTCCTCCCCGCATCTGCAGTGACACATGTGCCTTGTGTGCTGCACACGCAGGTTTGCCAACGGTGTGTGGATGTGTGGCAAGGACATGTGGTGTGGCGGCTGGAGGGGCCAGGCCAAAGTGCTGTTCATCCTGCTGCTGAAGCTTACCCTCCTCCCTGCTTTGATGATCGCACTCACGCAGCTCTGCAACCTACGTGGGGAGTACGGCTTGTCTCTGGTGCTGCTGGCATGCTGCCCACTTGCCCCACTTGCCTTCCTGGTGTGCCAGCAGTACGGGTTTGGTGCTGAGCTTGCCACGAGCATTACAATCCAGGGTGTGTTGCTGATGCTGCCCCAGATGATGGCGGTGATCAAGATAGCCCAGGCAGGCGGGCTGTATGATGTCCCTATGCTGGCCAACTGAGGACGTGCAAAGCTCAGGCATGTCAGGGGGCATGGGTGGCCAGTCATTGTTGTTTCTGTTTTGGGTTGCAACACGCACCGTGTGATTGGGGAAAGTTGGGGTCGGCGGTGTTGTCAACCTCGTTGTGCGCTGACGCGCATCAAGCCATCACATATGGCATTGGACATACATGCCGTGGGCAGCTGGTATACATGCAGCATGGTGTAGTGTAGCAAGCTGGGCGTTGCAGACGTGCAGTGGGTGAGTGCATCCCGCAGGGACGACAATTGCTGTCGCAGCTTGCGTTATGGCTCTGCATAGGTTGTCACGGCATGTCATCTCTTGGAGTGTGGTGCTGCAATGTTGACAAAGTGATGTGCTGCAGTATGTTGACGTGACATACACAGCCAGCTGATGCGCGCTGGTGGCAGCGTCGCAGTGCCCAGCGTTACTTCTGCTCGGGACACCTTGCTGCTTATGTGTTGCTTTTGGTTCACCACTGCCAGGGCTAGGTTGGTTGCTGCAAAAGCAGCCAGCGAGCCATTTCGCCTTCACTGATTGACATCTTAGTGTCAGCGTTTGTTTGGCTCTAGCAGCCACACACCAGCCTGCAGGCATGCCCACTGGCGCCACAGGCGTTCCCATGTCTCTGGTTATGTGCAGGCAACCACCTGCAGGAGTTCACATTGTTTGTTGTTCCATCAGCTTTGTTGTGTCACAAGAAGGCGAGCAGTCTCAGCAGAGCTGGGCTCAAACAAATGCATGTGTGTTTGCGCGCTTGCATCCTAGGTAGGTGGATGATACCCAAGTGCAACGAGTTGTTCAGGTCAGGAGGCTCCCTTGAGGCAAGATTGGTGTTGGGAGTGGTTGTTCTCAGGGTTGTTGTCTCAGTGCTTCGTAAGCAGCTGCTCATTGCTAAGCCCTGTGTGGGTGGGGCATTGCCAGGCACAAGCCATGTGTTTGTCGCTCCTGGCTGGCCCAGTGTCCCTTGCCGTTGCCGCTGTGTCATGCTGTGTGCGTGTCGCACGCATCGATTGGTTTGTGTGAGTGTGTGATCATGTTTGCTGTCTGTGGTTCTGCACGTGTGGCGCGCTGAGTGTTTGTGTGAGCTTGGTTGGGCCTGCAGTCAGGCTGAAAGGATATTGGGTGCTGGCAATGTATTGTCTGTCAGCTGCGCTGGCGCATATCTGTGCAGGTGCTGCACATTGCAGCTACCGCCCACTTTTGCACACTTGTCCCCAAGGACATCACATGTCGCTTTCAAGCACGCAACAGGTGTGTGTTGCAGTAAGATTGCAGAGGCTGAAGCTGCCGTGTCTGTCAACGAAAACAAGTGGATAGTGATGCATATGCATGTGCAGGTGTGTGGTGGATTGTTGGGGTGTTTAATGCATCGGCATCACATGCACCAATCTGTGTTTATCATTGTCAACATGGATGTATGTAGTGTCGTGCTTGCACTGCTGCAATTTGGTCGTTAGACTGTGACAGGCACATGCTTGGGGCTGCTCCCAGTGTGGCGGCTCGCTTGGTTTCTGCGGCTCTGCCCAGCTGCAGGCTCTGTACATACATGGTCAGTACAGGGTCTGTTCCATAGTCCCACTTTACACAACTTCACCCCAGCCGTACAGCGGCTTGTACATCAGCTGTCGTTGTGTGACAGGATTGCAACATCGTGCTCCTTTGAGTTGTAACAGTCCGCTCCTTCTGCTGCTACACAACTGGGGTGTCAGTATGCTTTGCTGAGGTCAGCAGTAGGCTGTTGGGGGGCGATCAGCAGCAGCATGCAAACCACAACGTGCCACCTACACATCACAGCTGCAGCTGATAGGACTCCGTGCCTGACACCATACTTTTGATAGGTAAGCTAAGCTGCAGCTCACATCGCTGCATTTGCGCAGTCCAACTCAGTCTGCTACAGGCTGCTGGCCACTGTGGCTCCAAGCAGCAGCAGCAGTAGCAGCAGCAGCAGCAGGTCACCGCGGTGCTGTTGCTGCACGCGCTGCGTCACTGGCGCTCCACCTGGATGCTGATCTGCAGGTCTGGCTGCTGCAGCACATCCAGCAGGATGTCTATGTTGGGGTGCGCTCCTGGCCGCGCCTTAGCGTCTGCTACCACTTCATCATACAGGTCTAGGCCCTCCTGTGCTGCTGCTGTGCTCAAGCTGCCGCCATACTTTGACGCCAGGTGGGCGTAGATTGATACACTCGCCTTCTTGCCTGCAGGGCAAAGTCGGTGTTCAAACATGCAGGGGGTGCATTTGTTTGGCATTATTGACAGTATTGACAACAGCAATGATGCTGTGGCAGCGGCCTTGTGCAAGGGGCAGCTGTTGAAACACACCTGCATGATGGCAGTGGGGCAACTATGTGTACACTCCCACTGCTGCAGCCAGTAGTGCTTGTGTGCATGTGCGTGTGTGCATGTACATGTGTGGGTGTGTGGGGGGTGTGGGATAGAAAGTAACACACCTTCTTGGTTTGGTATCGTGTGCCCTAGAGGCTGCAGAACCACCTGCTTGATTCCATCAATGCTGGGCAGTGCCTGCACATTTTCCTTGAGACCTTGCGCCACCACTGCTGCCCTCCTGCTGCTAACTTGGCTGCGGGGCTGCAAGTGCGTGTGGCATTGGCACAAAGTCCTACTGGAAAGCATGGCTGCACAGCCTGAGAAAGAGGGAAGCAGAATGTGACTTGAATTTGGATCTGGCAGTTCTGATACCACCAGTTCTGATCTGGCAGATCACAGACCACCAGTTCGTCTCTCAACAACGCTCTTATGTTTGATTTGCTTACGGGTGTTTGCATATGTAATCGTCAAGGCACAGTGAGACCTGCAAGTAACAGAGACAGCAGCAGTACAGGAGCAGGCAGCAGCAATCTTTTTAAAGCACATGTAAGCCTATCAACACCGTCAAACATCTCCAGATCATCTGTACCGCAGCTATCACGCCCATGACAGACACTGCTGCCACTGCGGCTGGTCGCAAGCACCAAGTCTTGGTCAGCAACGATGATGGTATAAAGGCTCCTGGCCTTAGGGCCTTAGTTGAGGCCCTGGCGACACAGTCTGACAACATAGAGGTGTATGTGTGTGCACCCTCTGGCGAGCGCAGTGCACAGTCACACGCCATCACTCTCGGCAGGTATGGCCTGGTGGCGGGGGTTGCCCAAAACCAGACGTTGCAGCAGGCCCAATGCAGAGATCATGCTGAACAGTGAGGTAGATGCAGTGTATGCATATTCAGCAGCCTTGCAGTTTGTTACTCAACTGCAGAAAGCAGCAGCAGCAGCAGTAGCAGCAGCAGCAGCGGTGTGAGAAGAAGCCGTACATAATCCATGCGCACCGCTCCTTCCTGCATCCTCTATACCCTGCAGGTACCTGTCCTGCTTCTCCTCCGAGGTCCCAGGAGCTGTTGAGGTGCGAGGCACCTGATGCACAACACATGTGTTGTCTCATAACTGCAGGACCAGCTAGCCGCACAGGCAGCCACATGTGCTAGAGAACGTGGGGCCTTGCCGCAGTGGGGTGCAAGGAGACTGCTGCTGGTGTAGATAATGTGTGCTGAGTACACAGAGTGGTGCTGGCAGACGTCTGTGCTGCAGCAGCTGAAATGAGTATGTCGTATATCGTGTCGCGTATAGTTTGCAATCTTCAAGCTGTATGCCGGGCATGCAGGGCTTCGCAGAAGCAGCTGACCATATCTACCCTTCCCTGTGTTGATGCTTTGCAGGCATATGCGGTGGATGGGACTCCTGCTGATTCTGTCATGCTGGCACTCAACAGCCCGGTGTTCAAGGTAGGTGGTCTATGAGGTTCAGGGTGCAGGGGCGGCTGAGAGGTCAGTGCTGGCGCTGGGTGTTGCGGTAGGGTTCCCCAGTAGTTGCTGCTTGTTTCCATTCAAGAGCCTGCATGCAGCAACGGCGCACCTGAGGGAATGGGAGTGCAGGCAGAACAACACCTAGGGGCATGCCCTCGCATCTCTCAGCAGCAGCACCTCGCTGTAAATGCCTCTTGGCCTGCTCTGAATGAGCACCTCTGGGAAGGGGGGGGGCTGCCACTGGCTGGCCACACATACCCCCGGAAACATTGTTTAGGCTTGAGCCCTGGTACACATGGTCCCAGCCCCATGGTGCTGTCTAGGTCACCTTGCAGACATCCTCAGAAACCAGACGTACCACGCGCTGTCCTTGTCCCCTTGCAGGGCCGGCGCTTTGATCTGGTTGTGAGTGGCATCAACCGCGGCGACAACTGCGGCCTGCATGTCATCTACAGCGGCACAGTGGGGGCAGCACGGGAGGCAGCATGCAAGGTGCGCGCGTGTAATAATCTGCGTCCGGCAATAGTTTGGTCTGCGTGTCAAGAGGCAGCTCTGTCACGACATGGATATTTTGGCGTGTGAGTGGCCTGCAGGTGCTGCACAGCAGCGCCTCATGGCATAAGGCATCAACTGCTGCATGCTAGGCAAACGCAAGATGGCACCAGGGTGACTGCATGCATGCTTGTCCCGCTGGCTGGCTGGCTGGCTGGCTGGCCTGCCTGCCTGCTTGCTTGCTTGCTCGGTGGCTTGCTGGCGTGCTGACACGCATGGTTTGGTGTACTGCACTGTGCTGTGTTGTCACTGCTGCTCCCTGCTGCGCCAGGGTGTCCCAGCCATTGCCCTGTCACTGGCTGACCACAAAGCCACACAGACGCAGCACTACGCAGCACCGTCAGAGGTGGCTGTCACCATCATAGAGGTACCCCAGCCTGATTTGTTTGGGCTCTGGAGGGTCGCCACATGCCTTGTGCATGCTGCTTTGACCTTTGACGTTGCATCAGCATACATGCATGTCTACACACCATGCTGATAACCTGGCAACAGCTATGAGTATTTGAGGTTGTGCTTGCTGCCAAGGCTCTGTCAGAGCAACGTGGACAACATTGTCAAACATTGTGCTTGTTATGTGCGACTGCAGGCACTGCTAGACTCGATAGCAGAGAGCAGCAGCAGCAGTAGCAGCAGTGACAGCGACACTGCTGCAGCAGGCAGTGGCAGCAATGGCGCCAACAGCAGCAGCCTACCAGTCAACAGCGCCAGCAACAGCCCTGGTGAACACTGGGAGGCTGGGTGTGTGGTCAATGTCAACTTCCCATCCGCAGCAGTGGGCGCTCTGGAGGGTCTGGCACTGACGCATCAAGGGACAGGCTGTGTGTTCCCCAAGTTTTTGGAGATTGAGGAGCCCATAGGGCCTCACTTAGCAGGTGGGCTGTTTTGGGTCAATGTCAGGCGGACATGGTCAAGGGCATGGGCGCTCCCATGTGCATTTCATACAACTTTCTGGTCTAGCCAGGGAGGTTCTGTAGAGTCTGTTGTGCTTGAATATTTTGAGGGGGGGGCACTGTTCTTAGTGTGCAGGCTGATTGATTCCCCAGCCCGGTTGAGTTGGCCTGCACACAGCTTCTTGCCCCTGCCTCTCTCACAGTGTGTCATAGCGGCCGGCCACCCTTACAGCTGCTGCCAGCAGCTCAAATTCACTGCACACCATGCAGCTCATTCATTGCTGTCTGCTGCTGTCAATGGTGCTGCAGAGTTTGAGGAGCACACACCTAACCTCCGCGTGTTCAGGAACTATGCTGGCTACGCACGAGAGTAAGTGCGCTAGGTCAGCCTTCCCATGAACACGCCCTGCCAGGCGGCGTTGATGCACCCCGCTTCAGCAGCGCTGACAGCTTTTGAACGCAGCAACTCCAGCTGCAGCAGCTGCCACAAAGTTGTGGATGTAACATGTGGTTGCTGTTCAACAGTGATCACTGATCATGATCGATGTGTGGCTGCTGTTGTGTTTGCAGGGACCACAGTGAGGGCTCAGACACGTGGGCGGTCAACAGGGGCTGGGTGTCTGTCACACCCCTGTCACTGAGGTCAGACGTGCCACTCAGACTGGTGAGGCTGTTGGGCTGCTGGTTTGCTCGGTGGTGTTACCAACACCAGTCTTCCGGGGTGTCAGTTGCGGCATTTGTCATGCCATGACATCACACCGCACCCTTTCATAAGGTGCGGTGTCTTTGAAATGACCTGGGGCGCGTAGTGTGCACACACAGTCTGCACTACAACTATCTGGTGCAGAAAGCATGCAATAAGCTTCAATCTGTGTGCTGTTGTTGCTTCTTTGTGCAGGAGCCAGCGTGTGCCGTGTCAGACATGCAGCGGTCTGTTGTTGCTGGCGTGGTGCACCAAGCAGCCCAGAAGGCACGACTGGCCACATATGGCCTCAGCAGTATCCGCCTGAGCTAGTCTTCTGCTGCACGCCCTCAGCTTTGCAGGCAGCTGATTGCTGCCTGTACTGTGTGTACTTTCATCCCTGGCTGACATTGACCGCTCTATCTCAGTACCTGTAAGATGTACACTAAGTGTGATGGACGCTATCGTGACACGCCACGTCCTCACATTGACCTGGTCACTGTCTGGTCTGGCATTGTGGGATATGTGGCAAATCTGGCTCGAAGTTCTGCATGTCAGACTGAACGCAGATGCGGATGTGCACGGGAATTCACAAGAAGTCTTAGGGTATGATCGATCCTATCGTTCAATGCGAAGCAGCGCTGACGGGATCTGCCATTGGGTCCAGCTGGCGGGCCCGCTGAAACGCTCAAAACCCAGCCTGTAAGTGCCCAAGCCATCCGTACACCCCTCAGGTCACGTTCATTCACGCACACTACTCACGCCTCCTACTCCATCCTTCCCTCCTCCTTTCAACTCTGCAGCAGCAGCCGCGATCCTTCCATTTGCCATGCAGAGCCACGCCCCCCTGATCAGCATTGTGCTGCTGGCCCTGCTTTGCGCTGGGGCTGTTGCCACTGATGGTGCGTTGGGTGGTAGATTCAGGCAGCAGCACCCAAGGTGCCACCCGACCTGATCGCAGCTGTGCCAGTGTCACTGACCGCATCGTGTCATACAGTACAGATAACAGCTCTTAAGAAGCTGTAACATACTTTACAAAATCATACTACCACGGTGTTGGCTGAAATCAGCAGCGCAACGTGTTCCTCCGTAGCAATCACCACTAACTTTTACCCCTGTTGCTTGCAGGCAGCGCCAACAGGAACCTGCGCATGCTGATCACCAAGCCAACTGTTGGCTTCACCGTGGGACACGCAGCCCCTCTACAGGTCAGCAAGTCCGTCACTGTTGGCTCCCTGACAGTGGGCCACGGTGGCCAGGCAGTTGCAGCAGCAGCCCCTGCCGCAGCAGCCCCCGCCCCTGCCCCTGTGGAGGAGAAGAAGCCAGCAGCATCCACCCCTGCCCCCGCAGCAGAGGCCACCCCTGCCCCCGCAGCTGAGCCCAAGGCCCCTGCTGCCGCTGCCCCCACCCCCGCCAAGCCCTCTGCCCCCGAGGTCCTGCCCCGTGGCGCCCCAGTGGCCGGCACCAACGACATCGGCCAGGCACTGTCCTGCCAGAATGCCTTCAACGCACGTGGCGGCCGCACTGGTGTGGAGTCTGCCTTGGGAGATGTGTGCAGGGAGGGCAGCGCCACCTTCAGCGCCCTGGGCTGCTGCCAAGCGGTAAGGGGTGGGGACGGGGTTGGAAATTTGAGTTGGTAGCTGTACTGTGCAGCCTGTGCAGATGCCATGGGAGTGAGCAGGACAATTGTGCATGTGACATGGCGGCTGCAACCAGGCTCATGATGGGCAGGGCTGGTCCTTCACAGTGGACACCAGCCAGCTAGCACCTGGCTGGTGGTGTGCGCACATGCAGGTTTGCCTGCCAGCAGCACTGCTTTGCCTGGGAGTGGCTAGCTGCTGGCACGATGTCGTGGCCTTGGGCTTACACTGTCTGGCCTGCGCTGCTGTGCTGTGTGCTGCTCTGTCCACAGACCGCCAAGCTGCTCAACTCTGGCAGCCTGAACAGGTGTGCCTGCAACAACCTCGTCTACGACCAGCTCTGCCAGGAGGTGAGAATGAGCTACTAGCATGCTGATGACAGACTCAACAAACGGACACAGGTTGTGCTTGCTGGTGCGCCCGCGGTCGTGTGCACCACGCGCAGTGACACAGAGGTTGCTTATGTGTGATTGTGTTGGGGTTGGGGGAAAGGGTGGGTTGAGAATTGAGCCTGGTGTACTACATGGCTGCTGCCTCATGCTGTTGCTGACCATCTATCTGCGGTCACGTTGCGTACTGAGGCCAGTTGCTTGGGCTGCATGCCAGTCGTTGCGCTGAACATCAGCCACCCTGGCCCTGACCCTGCATCTGTGTGTATGAATTGTAGGTGAAGGTGCAGAACCTGAACTGCGAGTCCTTGAGGCCAACCCTGGTTGCATGCGGCCTGCAGTGCTAATCAGCAAGCTGGCAAGTCCTTGGGCACGTCCCAGATATAGCATGCAAAAGCTTCAGTGTTGTGTGTCCGGGGGGACCTGTGGTCATATGCAGGTTGTTGCATGCATTGGGGTGACCAGCGTAGCTTATGGCACACCAGCCATGGCAGTGTGCAGTTCTGTCTATTGGAAGGTTGTGAAGTTGCAGGAACAGGTGTACCGTGTCAGTTGTCGGTGGGTGTGGTCTGTGTAGGACAGGTGGTGTGTGCAGGTCCGGCAGTGTTTGCAGCGTTGTCTGCTGCACAAGCAGACATACATTCTCAGCTGTCCATATATCTGAGTACTGCATGTCCTGTGACATGCTGGCTCCGCATCTGCGCATGTCCTTGCTCAGCAATGCTGAGGATGCTTTCTCTTGTGTTTGTTTGCAAGTGTTTAGCAAGAATGACCTCCGAGGTTGAAGTCTGGTGACAGCTTGAGTGAAATGTGTAACGGAGCATGATGGTGGAGGCGGTGGCATTGACGTTGGTCACCACAACCCCCAGGTTGCACATCACCAGGTGTTACATCGCAACGACACACAGGGACCAAAACAGTGAAAGCCGGTTTTTGCCCAATCCTATTGATGCCAGCAATGTGTCTTGTCATCGGGATTTCAGGCCTGCGCAACGTCAGGCATCGGCCACGTCTGAACACCTGTGTTGCTAATGCTTTGGATGGTGCAGCAGGGTTGTCCAGCAGCTGCTTGCCTCGGTCATTTGTCTGCAACCACAGACAAACCAAGATGCCAACGCATGCAACTAAAGCAGTGACAGGCCTGCGAGAGTGATGGAATGGGCTGTGCTGTTCCTGTTGGCAACAGCACCACTTGTCGTGCGAGCAGAACCCTCTGCATGCCCATTGGTGGTGGATGCTGCTGGATGTTGCGGGAGCCAGTGCAGGATTGGTCTGTGCGCTGCTCTGTACAGCTTTGGCAAAGCATTGGTGAGCCATGAGACATGCGTGGGTTTATGATGCAGTTGCACCCAGGGACAGGCAGGATGCCAAGGTCGTGCGCTCTTCCGACGGTGAATGCAATTGCCTTTTTAGCTAGTCATCTGATAAGGTAGCAACGAGTTTTACTTGCCACCAGGTTGCAGTTTCCAGCGGCCTGAATTTGTCTGTGCAGCCAGCTGTCAGAAGGTCAGAGAGCAGGGCACGTGCCAGCTGTGCCCGTGCTTCTGCAGCAGCGGCCAGCACATACTTGTTGCTATTGAAGTGGGTTCAGTCAGGTGCTGTTGTAGCGCACAGTGTCAGCAGAGCGCTCAAGGCAACTCATGGCCAACCTGGCAGTGGCTGCCATTGACTCATATACCGCCGGACGCGCCGGCTTGTGCTGCAAGTGGCACAGCATGCAGTGTTGTGTGTGGCAAGTGGTGCAGCAGTAGGATACTGGTACATTGCCTGAGCAGCAGCATTAGATGCAGGCCGCTCTGTCTTGCTGCTGGGCCTGGCGAGCCTGCATAGGCGCTTGTTTGTGCTGTGCAGCACGCTACAGGCTGCTGCCTGTAAATGCACGACTATGAAACTGTACATGCATATGGCTGGCAATGCAAGGCTGGCAATGCACAAATCGACAGAGCCAAAATCCTCAAGACTGGCATGATGTGTCCCTCTGCCGCTGCCACCCCTCCTGCTGCAGGGTGCTCACAACACCACAGGGCCCCTCACTTGGGACAACAGGACTGGCTGGGAGCAGCTATACAGCAGCAGCAGCAACAGCAGCGCAGGAACAGCCAGCGCCAACGCAGTTGCCGTGTGCACCAGCCTGCAGCAGCAGGAGGCAGTCCTGCAGCAGACACCCTTCTTCTGCAGCTGGTTCGGCATCGTCTGCAATGCCACGCTCTTCAGTCTGGCCAGCAGCTGCAGCAATCCTGCAGGCTCCACAGGCATCACACGGATCGAGATCGTTAATAACAACCTGTCAGGAAACCTGAGCAGCAGTGACTTTATGGACAACCTGCAGCTGCTGCATGACTGCGGCCTAAGGCGGCTCATACTGGGCGGCGGGTATGGGGAGTTGCGTGGTACACTGGGCCAGGAGTGGGGGCGGTTGTACCGCCTGCGAGGGCTCGGCCTGTTCACTACCAACCTTACCGGGCAGCTGCCGGCTGAGATCGGCAACCTGACAGGTGCGCTGTAGCAGAGGTGGCAGCAGAAGCAGAGGTGGCAGCAGCAGCAGTGGTGGCAGCAGCAGCTGTTGATGAAGCGGGCTGTCTTGGCAGCAGCAGCACATGTGTTTGATGTGTTGCTGTCATAGGCGCACGGGCAGCACCCCCAGGTGGTGCAGCACCAGTAGTGTGCCTTGGGTGTGTGTCTTCACAGGTGCCAGGGGGGCCAGCATAGCAGCCGCCAGCTGGCAGTCGCGCATGTGGTTGTAGGGAAGCGCATGTGGTTGTAGGGATACCATTTCACGCATGTGGTTGTAGGGATACCATTTCTTTGGGGGGGGGGGGGGGAGGGGGAGGCAGCTTTCAGCACAGAAAGGAGTGAAGCACTTGTTTGCAGCTGATTCATGCTGGTGCCTTGAACGTTATCACACTTCCATGGGCCATGCTTCGTCGTTGCAGCTTTCAACGTCCCACCCACTGTGCTGCACTGTGTACCCCTGTTGCGATATGCTTGCCTGCAGCCCTTGAGTATCTTGACCTGAGTGCCAACTACTTGACAGGCACCCTGCCAGAATCCATCGGCAACCTGACCAGCCTGCGGCTGCTGAACCTGGGCAAGAATGGCTTCACAGACCTTGGCTTATGTGAGTGACTGAGAGGTGTGCAGCAGCAGCAGTGGAAGCAGTATCAGCAGCTAGTGTGGCCATGTGCTGGCAGCAGCAGCAGGGGATGTGAGAGTTTTGGGGACGTGGCGCAAATGAGGGCTCTTCACAGAAAACAAGGCAGTAGGCAAGGCGCTGTGTTGCAGGATGTTGCAGATGCTTGGAACAAGGGGTTTGTCGCACGAGGTTTTGCATTTGTTGCTACTGAGGAGATCGAGGCACGAGTTGACAGTCGAGATTGTATTTTGGGGTGACTGTGCCTGAAGGATATACCTCAAGGCCCAGTTAAGACTGTCTATTGTGTGGGCTGAGTGTGCTGTGTCGCGCTGTGTCATGCTGTGTGCAGCGCTGCATGGCCCGCTGCCTGCCAGCATCACTCAGCTGCGCAGCCTGGAGGCACTCAGCCTTGAGAGCAACGCCCTGTCAGGACCACTGCCGCCCAACCTGTGCAGGGACATGACCGCGCTCAGGGTGCGGCCTGTGTGGGTGGGCGGGCAGGCCGGAACTGACCGATGTGCCTCAACCAACAGCAACATGTTTTTTTGTGGATGTTTTGGTGATTCAACAGCAACGTAAATGTCGATATAATGTGCCCATATCCTATATATTAAAATAATTTTTGGGGGGGAGGTTGTTACAAGTGGATACTTTCACCGCTGAGCGGTACTAATAAGGTGACCCCCTGGTGGGGACGCGCCAGGCAGGTGCAGGCCACAGGCACCCTGCAGTTGTGGATGGGTAAATTAGGAAAGGTGTTTGCAGAGACCTGGGGGCATCTGGCTGCACCTGCTGAGAGAAAAGGCAGCAGTACACCCTTCCAGGGGCTTTTTCTCCCAAACGGCGCAATAAAACCCCCTGTCCTCCCCCACTAAAACGATTTGTTTTAGGATAATCTATAACCTCAGCGAGCGTCGGCGGCATCAGAGGGCGCCTGTGGATGTCAGCAAAAGTGATAACGGTGCATGTGTGATGGTCAGCAAACGACAAGCGGAGCTCAAGGACGTATACATCTTTGTGTACGATGAATGATGGGCTCACAACTGACCGCATATGCCGTCGACAGCGCGGCAACAGCATCCATCTGTTGCTGCATTCGAAGAGGCCACGCGCAGGGAGGCTCCAGTGAACACGTTAAGCACGCAGGATGCTGTAAAAGCTTACTCATGCGATGTTCAGCACGGGAGGGGCACAGTGCTGCTGCTCTGTTAGGGAAGCTTGAGGAGAACAGAAGTGAAGGAGTGTGGAGGAGGAGTCTGGGTTGGTAGGGGGTAGGAGTCTGGTCGTGTGCGTTATTGGCAAGGACGGTGCATGGGGGTGTGGATGGCAGGTAACAGCAGGGACGTGGGTGGACGGTGACAAGGGGCGTGCAGGGACGGTGCACGTGGTGGGTGATAGGACTGGGGAGAGGGGGGGGGGCAGACGACAGCAACAGTTGAGGCTTTTTAGGCAGGCCGGCGGGCAGGCTGGACAGGCAGGCTTGGTTACAGACACACCATGTAACCTTGGGGCCGTGGCATCATGCCACGGGTGTCACGCTAGTCTATTTGAAATCAACACCCTGCAGTCCTTGCATGTCACTAAACCACCTCAAGCAAGGGCCCTGGTAAGGCGCATGTGGGTCATGCTCAGTGTTAGGGCCAAATTTTGTACAAGCGCTCTCTTTGTCCCTTCAGCAAGGCCGAAACCGGCCCCGGGATGCTGGACTTGTAACTGCCCATCGGAAGCGCTCTGTTTGTGAGCGCATCACTGGAGTGCTTGACGCTGCCACTGCTATGCTAGCAGAGCAGCTGCCCTGCCCTGTCGCTCTCAAATGTAAATGTTTTTTTGCACCGCTGTGCTGCCGCCTTTGCTGCCACCAATGCTGCCTGCAGGCCGTGAGCTTGAGGGACAACAGGTTTGACGGGCCCATCACACAGTTTGCCAACTGCACTTTACAGACCCTGGACCTCAGTGACAACATGTTCACAGGGAGCCTGCCCAGACCTGTGCCCAGCAAACCTTGGTCCAGGGCCCCTTGGCTGCGGCTGATGAGCATATCACTCTCCAACAACCGCCTCACCGGCTCCCTTCCAGAGTTTGAGTACGGCTCGGTAAGGATAGGGACGCTGCGCATCAGGGGTGTGTGTTGGCAGACGGAGCAAATGTCTGTCTGTATGTCTTTGTGTGGAGCGGGAGCATCAGAGGCGGCACAAGGCTGGCTGTAGGCAGGTGCTGCAGCCAAGGTTTTGAAGCAGGTGCCTCTTCCCGCACACTCATGTACAGGCAGGCCCTCCTCCACGAACGATACCATACACAGCCCCATTTTTGGTCTGCTTGACTGCTTGATCAGTCAACTTGCTGTTGCGCAACACTCGTATTATATGTCCCTGCAGGCCCCCATAATCAGCATTGTCAACTTGGCCAACAACAACTTCAGTGGCCGCTTCCCCCGTAGCTGGACCTTCCTATCCTGGCTAAGTCAGGTTGACCTTTCCTACAACAGCCTCAGCGGGACACTGCCTGATGAGCTGGCATTCCAGAGCATGCTGACCAGCCTACGCTTGCACAGCAACCCAGGCATCACGGGCACACTCAGTCCCCTGTTCAGGTGCGCACAGCCTGTACGCAAGTATGGCCCACGGAACGTCTGCGTTGCAGGGCGCTCATGCAAAGTGGCCACCAGGCAGACCGTCGCTGCAGGGGCACAGGGTCTGGTGGCAGCTGTACACAATGCACTAGAATGTTGGCTGTCACAGACACTGTGGGATGGAGACAAAGCTTGGCCATTGTGGTTTGTAGGAGCCGTTTAGCCGGCATGAGCATGTGGTGTTTCTGAGCAAGCGTGATCTTAGCTATCGTGCAGCGTCTGCTGCAGCAATACAGACAAAGATCGAAAACAAGACGATACACGTGTGTTGGCTGCAGGTTCACTGTGTCGCTGCAGACCCTGACGCTGCACAACACCAGCGTCACAGGGCCCCTCCCAGGAGTGAGCCGGGCCACTTACCTGTCGGCAGGCTTCAACACAGCGGGGCTGTGTGGTGGGGGCGGTGCGGGGCTGGGCCGACTGCCCTCCCTGCAGTTTGCAACAATCAGCGACACCCTCATGGCAGCAGAGTGTGATGCCAGCCGGAGCTCATGCAATGATGTCACGGAGTACCTGCCCTGGTAAGCAGCGGCAACTCCAGCGGCAGCGGCAGGTGCTGCAAGTGCAGGGTGGACAGGGCTGGCCCGCCATGTGCAGCCGCAGTGGCACATGAAGTGCAGCAGCAGCGGCAGCTGTGAATATGTCGATGTCGCTCGCGGCAGCGGCTATCTCAATCTGATAGCAGATGCAGTATGTCATCACCTGGCCTGCGGACAGCACCGGCACGGCGCGGTTGGGCCTGAGACTGTGTGCATTGTGTGTGGCTGTGCTAGGTACCTGGATGCCTCTGACGCTTCATGGGATGTCCCGCTGCCCGAGCCCGGCTTTCATCGCAACGAGCACATGAAGTGTCCACGCATCGTACAGGAGCGGGTGCGTCTGTTTTCGACCTCCTGCAGCCCCTGAAAGTCACATCGGGTGATACCCATGTTTGTTGCCCTACATCTGCACACGTAGGGCCTGCAGACCCTCTTTTTCTGACCCCATGTGACCCCCCTGTTCCCTGCTGCTGGCCGCTGCCGCTCTTGGACAACAGTTCTGTCGGCTCAATCAGGTGCCCGAGACCTTTTCTGACACCATGCGGCCGCAGTGGTCCGTCAGCCCCTCCTACTACCACTACAAGGGCTGCACATGCATGGGGGGCTACTCACCCTCCTACACCACCAAGTGAGTACACAGGGTGAAAGTACTACACGATGATCGCATGTCTGCCGACTCTTGTCACTCTGCAGTTTGCCATTGAGTCAACAGCAGGTGAAGCTGGGGTGGACTTGCAGGGTAGGTAGGTCTGTGTATCAGCAGCACCTGTCAACTGCGCAACACCTACGACGTAGCTGCGCTGCCCATCTGGTTGCCAAACCTCAATGTCAGATGGGCATTGATAGTCCGGCCGCCTGCAGCTATGAATGCCACATCAGACCTTGCCAGCCCATCTGGCCCTGGCATGCCCTTCGCGCATCTTTGTGAACCTGCTTGACCTGCCGTGCTGTCTTCCAGGCTGCATGGCAATGCCAGCATCAGTGTGCTGGAGTGCAGCCCCTCCAATGCCATTGACACAGCACTGGCCGCCGGCATCTCTGTTGCCGCGTCAGTGTTGAGTGTGCTGCTGCTGGCCTACTGCGCATACGTCAGCTGGTACGGGCGCCTGGGACTGCCACGCCTGCAGAGGGTGAGTGGCAGGGGGAGCGGGGGGGTACTGCAGGGCAAACCTGGTGCTGTGAGGGACTGCAGCAGCAGCAGCAGCAGCAGCAGCAGGCCTGCCTGACTGCTGCTAGCCGTAGCTACGGCACAAGCAGTGGGTGCCGTAGGGACATGTCGCACCCACTCCAGCCAAAGCAATGCGCGCCACACAGCAAACATATCACAGCACCTCACTGCGGCAGCATTCAAATGTGCAGGTTAACTATGATAGCAGCCACATGCATTCGGTGTTCTTTGCTCTGCACTCTGTGCTGTGCCTTCATGGTTCCTCACTCCCTCTGGCTCCCTTTGCTGCCCCCCTGTAGGCTGTGGCAAGCTTGCAGAAGCGCCGTGAAGGAGCACCCAGGAGTGGCAAAGTGTCCTTCGTGGTGACGGACATTGAGAGTTACTCAGGTAAGCAGAGCATGCGCATCTCCTGCATCGCCCCTCCTGCTACCTACCTTAACCAGCAGCCATCACGCAGACCTGCGACTGGCTTTGCGGCTGCACTCAGCCACACTCTCGTCCATCTCATGCTGACAGATCATGGCGGCCACTGCCAAGATCTCGTGGGGTATGCTTGCAGCACGCGGCCCCTCTCTCACCAATGCTGTCTCTCACTCTTTTACGGTCCTTGCCCCTACTTTCCACAGAGCTGATGGTCACGATGCCGCTGGCAATGGGCCAGGCCGTGTCGCAGCACTCCAACGTCATTCGGCGCGCCGCCTGGACGCACTACGGCTTTGTGGTGGGGCAGGAGGGCGACAGCTTCATACTGGCCTTCAGGGACGCCTGCGATGCCGTGGCTTTCTGCCTGCAGGTGCACTGCCCTCGCGTTGTTGCCAGACATTGTATTTGTTTTGTCTGTGTGTGTTTTGGAGGGCAGATGCTTTGTTTTTTGAAGCTCTTCTGTTGCTACGACCGTTAAAAACATGGAGCCCTTGGCAGAACATGATATCACCTGCAATGACTGAGGAGCTCCGCTGGCACCTTCAGTCGTACATGGATGTGCAGCAGCCGCATGCATGCACCAGCACAGCTGCCTGACGCTGTGCACGCCGTAGCAAAACCGCGCTGCATGTGTGTTGTTGCTTACAGGTGCAGCAAGGGCTGGTGAAGGTGCCGTGGCCTGCAGAGCTCTTGCAGCACCAGCAGACGAAAGACCTGGCGGCAGCAGCACCCACAGCACAGCAGCTGCTGGGCACACCTAACACCACAGCAGCTGCGTGTACGGTAGACGTGGCTGCTGGCAACAGCATTGACGGCATTGACCGGGCATCGTCCATATCCCCTCGCAGCCTGACTCCTTCTGGCAGCCGAGTCCAGAGCTTCCTAGGCGGCAGTCCTGCAGCTTGCAGGGACGACAGCCTGGCCCCTGTTGCCTTTGATACGACCCTGCCAACACCGACACCCGCAACAGACAGCCAGGCGTTGCTGCCAGATGTGTCAGCGCAGCGCAACGGCAGCCTTGGCAGCAAGATCTGGCAGCGCCAGCAGCACCCACAGCCAGTCGGCATGGCGTGTGCTGCTGCTGTAGAGGGCAGAAGAGCATGGAGCCCATTTTCAAGCGGCAAGCTTGCCTTGACCGGGCAGCAGGGCAGTCAGGATGCCGCCTCGAACTGCTCGTTATCAGCGTCTGGTGCGGCTGCTGCGCCGGGTTGGGTAGGCCGCGAGGCAAGCTCCTTGTTGCGCCCTGCCACAGGCAGTGCCTGCAGGCCCCTGAGCTCCTCAGCCCTGCATGTAGAGGACGGCGGCGGAAGGCCAGGGTCGCCGCTGCAGCACCAGCAGCAGCAGCAGCAGTGGCTGGCACCTGCGAGTGTGTTGGTGCCGGGGCTGCGTGTGCGCATGGGTGTGGCGTCTGGGGTGATGGGGGACAGGGAGGACTGCACCAACAGCAAGGTGCTGGAAGCTGCAAAAGGTAGGGCGGCTGGTGCCTTCCAACAGGTGGGGACCGTGGTTTGCATGGTGTACAGGGCTGAGGTTCGTGTTTCAGGGCATGTGCACTTGCATGTGGCTTGATGCCTGCTGGCGTGTGTATGTGTGCTGGGGGGCTTGAGTGCATAACTCTGTACCGTGCTGCCGCGACTGCTGCCGCCGTCTGTTGCGCCTGCAGTTGTGTCTGATGCTGGCTGTGGTGGCCAGGTGTTGTTAGACAGTGTGACCTTCAGCATCATCAAGGACAGGCTGGAGGAGCTGGGACAGGTGGGGGAGCATCTAGACTTGCACTGTGATGCGGAGCAACATCTGGCTTCCTTGCGGTTTGCACCGCTTGTCGTGCCTGTACTGTACACTAGGGAACCGCTTGGGCTGCAGAGTTGCATCATCAGCACTGGTGTATCAGCAGCCATGGTTAGACCTAATGGTGCACTTGCTGCTCCACAATTTGAAGTTGTCAGTGCATGCAGGATGAAGTTCACAGGCATGGAATAACACTGACATGGCCCAAGACAGTTTGCCATGTGTGTGTGGGCGTATGCTGCAGGTTGGGTCTTCTGGTTACACCAGCAGTAGCAGAGTCACAGGGTGGGGTGCACCAAGGGTTGGCTTGCTCGCTTGGCAAGGTGGGTTGTGTCACTGGCAGCTATAGCCGTGCCTTGTTGCTGGTCAGTTTGCCGTGCTGGCCAGTGCTGTTGCAATATCCTTGTTTGATGCTGTTGCTGGTGATCATTTGTGGCACTGCTGTGGCAGGTGGTGTGTTGTTTCAAACCAGCCTTGTCCAAGGCATCTGTGCCTCTGTGTGTTGTGGCTTGCAGGAGACATGTGAGGCTTGCTGCCGAGGCAGTTGTGCTTGACATGGGCCTCTACTCTCTGCCAGGCACAGCCGTCAAGCAAGGGTCAGACCACCGACAGCTGCTGCCAGGCGTTGCAACAGCAGCCACACCATCACCCCTAAACGCCGTTGGCAAATGTGACCCGGTCACGGTAGCGGTGCAGCAACAGCAACAGCGCGGCAAGGCAGACGGTGCTGCTGCAGCAGCGCTGGAAAAGTCCAGCACCAAAGGGCCGCAGCCCTCAGACACGCTTGGCTGCGTGCGTCTGTATCAGGTGCTGGCGCCAAAGTGCGTAGCACGCGCACTGCTGTTCGGCAACAACTTGGCGTTGAAGGGTGGGGCACGCTGCCACGATCTGCCGTACTTCTGCGCCCCTGCGGCCGCGTCACGCTCTCTGCTGGACATGTTGTTGGTGGATGGGGGGCCTGTGCAGGGTCCAGTCACTCGCAGCTTCAGCAATGTGAGCAACTGGGGGGGTTCGCGGCTCTGGCTGCGGCACAAGTACCGCCTGCCTCTCGTCTCGAGCTCAGTCGCAGGCGCTGCGGTGGTGTCTGCGAGCGGCAAGCAAGACGCAGCAGGGGTCAATCACAGTCCCAGCCTGGTGGTCGCACAGCAGGGGTTCTTCTTGGGGAAATATGCAGGGCAGGCGCTGCTGCCTGTCTCGCCCCCTGAGAGCCGCGCACAGTCAGTCACGATGCATGGCAAGCAGGCTGCGGAAACAATCCTCGAGCAGCAGCAGCTCAGCCACTCACTGTACGCCACAGGAAACGGCTTCACCAGCCCCGCAACAGCAGACGGGCCAGCACCAGCACTTCCTGTCGCCTCCAGTGCTGTGGAAGCGCCTGTGCCTGCCACAGCAGGGGCTATCGGGGCAGGGGATGGCAGTGGGGCCACTGACTCTGCGCATGGCAGCCTGCAGTCGGGGACGACAAGCAGCAGTGCCTGGCCTGTGGCGGCAATCCCCATCAGGGGCCTTGCCACGCTGTGGAGTCGCCACCCTAGCTATGATGCAGGCGCATCAGGCGCAGGCGTGGGCGGTATCACCTTTGTGTTTGCAGCAGCGGTACTGCCGAAGTCGCTGCGTGCTGAGAGCAGCAGCATTGCTGGGCAGGTGTCTGCCGTTGTCGGCACTCTCGTACGGCAGACGCTTATGGCGTTTGCTGCTGTCGCTGCTGCGCATGGCGGCGATGCGCGCGCAGGGGTGGGGGCCGGCAGCAGCAGCGGGCGGGGTGTGTGTGGGTACATGTTCAGGGAGTGCGCTGCTGATATGAAGTACCTGCTGGCCTTCCACAGCCCCAAGGTGAGGTGCTGGTGAAGGCGGTGTGGCCTTTGGCCTTTCATCGTATTTTATCAGGATAGTACAGCAGGAGGAGGGTGGGGGCATGCTGAAAGAGCGTCTGCCCTCTGGTTATAATGCATGTTTGGTGCCTTTTTAGATTTGTGGCAAGCTTGCCTCAGCATCTTGCTTTATGTCCCTGGGACCCCAGCCAGGTTTGCAATTTGCGGCAGCACGGCAGCTTAGCTTCGCCTTTGCGTCGTGTTAGGCCATGCACGCTATGCCAGGTCATCTTGTATGCTGCCTGCCCTGAACTATGACTGCCACAGGCGGCTTTGGAGTGGTGCTTGCTTGCGCAAGAAGCCCTGCTGTGGGCAGAATGGCCTGCCGCAATGCTGCCATCAGGCAGCAGGACAGCAGACCCGTCCACACAGAACCTGTCACCCTCTGCCGACACACCTCATCCCACACAGCACGGGGCCCACACGATGGCAGCAGCAGCTGGACCTGCAAGAGCAGCAGCGATATCCTCAGGAGTTTCCGCACTCAATGGTCAGGCACCAGCAGCAACAGCAATGGCGGCAGCAATGGCAGCGGCAGAGCCATCTGTGCCCCAGCAGGTCCTGTTTGGTGGGCCTCGTCTGAAGATGGGTGTTGCTGCGGGGGCGCCTCAGTCTGTCTCACCTGACTATATGGGGCGCGCGGACTACCATGGCCATGCAGTCAACATGGCGGCTAGGTGGGTGGTGCTGACTGGGCTACTGACATGCATGGCATGACCCTGGTATCCCATGCGCCTTGCCTCTTCATTTTAGGGTGTGTGGCGCATTGTGAACCATATAGCAGTGACAGTGTCGGCGTCCAGGACCTGGGCTATGGGTGTAGTGCGCCTGTGCTTTTGTCCTCATGTGACTGCTGGCTCATGTGGTCCTTGGGGGCACATGTATGTTCATGCATGTCACTGTTGTGGGCCCACGTGTTGTGCAGGTACGAGTACGTCTGTGCACAGCCCGGCCAGATTGTGTGTGATGCTGCACTGGCAGAGGCTGTGATGGCAGAGTGGGCAGCGGCGGCAGCAGAAGATGCAGCAGTGCAGCAGGAGTTGCAACGCTTGTCTGTCAGCCTGGCAGACGCTGCGGCAGCAGAGGATGCTGATGCCTCTGTGACAGCTGCAGAACAGCAGCAACTGCAGACGGTGCAGCAGCAGGGGTCCAGGAGCCCCTTTGCCTCTCCGTCCCAACAACAGGTACTCAACAAGCAACAGCAGCAGCAGCAGCAGCAGCAAGTGCCAGCTGCGGCGCCGCCGGGCAGCTTGTTGATGGGTGACCCAGTTCTGGGTGACAGCACTGCTGTGAGTGACAGCCAGCTGCTGCTGCATGAGCCGTCTCTATCCTCTGGGGCTGGCAGTGCCGCCTTCCAGACAGCTGGGAGTAGCCTTGGGGCAGCATGTGGCAGCGGTGGCCTCACAGCAGCATCAGAAGCAGGTGGAGCAGGTGGAGCAGGCCTTACAGGGCAGGCCGAGGTGCAGCGTGAGGACTTTTCATCCTTTGCTCTAACTCGCCCGCAGCCGCAGCAGCACTCACTTACGTCACCCTTTGGACGCATGGGCGCCCCAGTGGGCCCTACTGCAGCAGGGAGGGCAGACGCAACATCGGCAGCAGCAGCAGCAGCAGTGGAGAATGCGCAGTCGCCGCCACCAGCTCGTGGAAGATCAATCCCTTACAAGAACCCACCCAAGCTTCCCAGTAACCGCTCAGTAGTGGGGTCAGCTCCCACAGCAGCTGCAGGAGCCAATTGGTCTAGCTTCAGAGGTAGTAGCAGCCCCCCACTCGCCAGGACCCCTCCGCAATCCCCACCCCCACCATCTGCAGGAGTAGATGCAGCAGCAACAGCGGCTTATGTGGACGCTGCAGGAAGCTGGGACAGCAGGTCTACCCAGCAGGCCAGTTCACCCGGTGTAACAGCAGCTCCAGGCGCAAAGCAGCGGCGGTCGTCATCGCCTGGGGGGATGCACAACGGCGGCCATGGCAGCAGCCCGTTCAGCTTTACAGCTGGTGGTACTGCTGGTGCTGGCGGTGCTGCGCTGCGCAGTGCTGGGAGTGCTGGGCCGAGTGGTGGCAGCTGCCCTGGGGTTGCTGGGTTGGGTGGCGGGTTTGGCTTCTATGGCAGTGGCAGCAGCAGGCGGCTGTCTGCATCCATGCGGGGCAGCCCTGGCAACTGGCAGAGTGAGCAGCAGCAGGCAGGGGTCGGACCCCACAGCCAGCAGAACCCTCAGCAGCAGCAGCAGCAGCAGCAGAGGGGCATCAAGGTCAGCAAGGGGGTGGTGTCGCGAGGAGGGCTCTGTGCTGCGCCTGGGCCGCCGCAGCTGCTGCCGCTGCAGCCGCCGGTGGCGCTGCCGTGTCCTGCTGCTGTTCCTGAGGGGCTGCCTGCGTTTCAGATGTCGGTGGAGACACACAGGCTGGGCAGGTAGGGCTGCCATGGGGTGATACGGGGCCAGACAAGCTGGGTTGTATTTTCCAGCAGCGCGCATTGTGCAGGTATTCTTGCTGAGCACTTGGGGTTGGTTACAGGTTGGTGTAGACAGCTCCACGCTAGCGGTGCAGCGCTGCAGCTTGTCGAGGGTGCCTAAACTGTTGTTGCGTTGAAAGCTTGTATGGCTTTGGCTGAGTACTTGGGTGACACTTCATTTCTGCAGGCAAGGCATCAATGCATCAGGAACCTACACACATGCACATCATGATGTCTATATGCCTGCCCTCTGGCTGCAGGTACACCTTCAAGGGTGCGGCATCAGCTGTCAGCATGGTCGAGGTGGTGGCCACACACCTCACACCCCGCAGGCAGCAGCTGCAGGACCCTGCACTGATGCCCAAGGGCCCTAAGGGAGGACTGGCTGAACCCCAGCAGGGTCTGGTGGGCAGGGTTCAGGGTGTGCAGCTCCCGGGCCTAGCCCACATGTGCCGCCAGCGATATCAGGAGCGCCAAGCGGCGGCGGCCGCCGCTGCTGCCGCGGCGGCAGCGACGGCTGCGGAGCGCAGCAAGGCAGCAGTGGGGTTTGGAGTGCATCGGTTCCTGCGCAACTCCCTGCCTCTGCAGCAGGAGCAGCAGGTCGGGAAGGGCGCCGGGCGGGTGAGCAGCAGTGGCAGTGGGAGCCTCACCAGCAGCCAGGCAGGTGGGTCAGTGACAGCTAGGCTGGGCAGCTTGTTGGGGAGGTCCTTCAGTGTGAGGAGCAACCGCAGTGCTGGAAGTGCTGGCGGGGCTGCAGGGCAGCGGGCATTCGTGACATCTGCTGGGGTACCTGAGGCGGAAACCCTAAACCCTGAAACCTGAGGCGTATAGCAGCCCGCTTTCCAGGGTGGCTGGGGCTGATGTGGCTGCGGCACGTGTTCCTGGTGCGCATTGGGCAGCAGGACAGAGGCTGGCGGGGCCGCTGGGGGTGAGGCAGTTGGGGTAGGGTCTCCTGCAGCTTTTGACAAACAGTGCGGAGTAGTTTGACAGGGGCCACTGGCAGTGGGCAGATTTGACAGGTACCTGAAACCAACTTGCCGTCAATGTACCATGCCAAGTACTGTGCTATATCAGGGCTGGTCCAACTGCAGTTTTTGTGGGTATAACTTGGTGTGCTTGCACAGCAGCAGCCCATCTGTTTGTTGTGTGAGTTTGGGGGCAGCAGGTGTACCAGTCTCAAGCTGGGTGAGGGGCGATGGTGCATTGGTGTGGCAGCAATCAGCAGAGGGCAGCTGTTTTCCACTTGCGAGTGTTTTTGTCAAGGGATCATTGCCAATGTCCTGTGTCCTACAACCACCTATGGATCCTACAAGCATTTTATCTCATTATACCCGGGTGTGGGGGGACTTACAAGTGTACAAGAGCATGCAAAAAGTGGTTGAATCTTGTTGCTGCCTGGCTGCGATGCCAGCTCCACATTGAATTGTGCTAAATAGTGAGTGTTTGGCTTGACTTTATGTGCTTCTACACCCCTGTCACACACATATGGACATGTTGGCTTGTTGTGGGCTGGGTTGACCAGGCCCCACTGACGGTTGCTGGCTATTGGCGGGAGCACACTCCTGCTGTTGACGTGTGTGGCAGTCTATCCTGGGTTTTGGCGCGCGAACGATATGGTTGGCGTGCACATAGGCAGGAATGAATTTGTGCCTCAGCATTGGCGTCGTGCACGTGTGCCGTGTCTCTGGTGGCACTGTGTGTGTCAGAGTGGCCTGGTGTGAACCCTGTGAAAGGCTGTGGGCCAAATCAGGCTGCCACACTGCACCGCACAGCGCTCAAGTTCCATGTGCAATCACAATATGTGTGCCCCTATCAGCATCGCTAAGGGTCTATAGCAACTGCAGTATGTATCTGCTGAGCGGTGTGCTTAGCAGGAGTATTGTGGCGGTTGCACTGCTGCATGTTCTGGCCGTGTGTACTGCAGAACACAAATGCAACAAAAACTCGGCCTGGGTGATCTGCTGTTGTCTCAAGAATATGCCATGGGTGCTTGTACTGCGACTTGTGTCAGACCAATGTCTACCATGGCCCTGTTGTGCAAACAGTGGCAACACCTTGCTCCCCAGGCAGTGGCGTTGCAAGGCCTCACTGTGGGATTGCTTGCGCCGCGGCTGTCAAGCAGACACGTGCTGTAAAAAATTCCAGACACAGACAGATGTTACAATCACACGTCACCCTGTACACAATGCATGTACAACCCAGCTAGCTGAAAGTGCACTGTTCCTGTGCTGTGCGCAGCAGCAGCTGCAACTCCAGCAGAGCTTGCGCGGAATCAATGGCTATGCAGGTTCAGACCAATAAACCCCAACCTAGCGGCCAGGGCTGCAGCATGGACCTGCGCAACATGCGACATGTCCACACAAGCTGCACCAGCTTGAGAGACTGCTGAAACGGCAGCAGCCCTCACACCACATCCAGGAACAGACACACGCCTGCCAGCGTCCACTTGATTTGGCTTGCCTTGGTCTTCAGCTGCGCAGTGAAGACCTCCTCCCTGAAGCGCGCTTCCGTGGTGTACACCGGGCAAGCGTACGTGTCCTTCTGCTCTGCCTTGTCTGCTGTGACGGCACGCACCAGGATGACTGGCATGGGGCAGAACAGCTCCTTGGGCTTGGAGTCATCCAGCTGGCCGGTCTTGTCATCCCAGCGAGCACCCTCAAGGGTGAGCCCAGTGATGAAGGCCCCATCCCTGCAGCCACAAGCAAGGTGGTAGGTGCCACAGACAGTGATGAGGAAGAAGCAGGGAGTTATCGGCACAGCACAGGGTGTGTTGCCGCATCTGCCGTTGCACCCGAAGCCACACTTCCCCAACCCTCAAAGCAGCAAGCCAGGGCACTGCATGCTGAGCAACTGGGGACCCAAAGCGGCCTTGCCGCTGTAGGCTTGCAAGGGGATGTGCAAACATACCTGCTTGGCGCGTCCACCTGGTCCGGCAGCTTCTTGGTGACCTCAGTGAGCAGCACCGTCTTGTCCAGCGGCCAGTCATTGCGGCGGGCCGTGGTCTGCATCACGGCGGTAAGGAAGGACTGTGGGTGAACAGCCCACTCAGCCACACAACCTTGGGCAGACCCAGGTCTGCGGTCCAATCTGTGAGCTGCTGGCACCGCTGCAGCAAGTTGAGCAGCCAGGAGCCGAGCGGCCGGAGGGACGGGTAGGCTAGGTTGCGCCAGGAGGCTGGCACCGCGTCGCTGGCCAGGCTGTGCATGAGTCGCTCCATGGGCTCGCTGATGGTGAGGTCGCCCTTGAGGCCGAGATCCAGCTCAGCCAGGGAGCGCTTCATCTCAGCCAGCAGCAGGTTCATGCGCTCACACTCCTGCACACGGCGCAAAAAGAAGGCGAGAGTGAGGCAGGGAGTGAGGCAGGAAGCAGGGGTGCAAGTCACACCAGAAGTGATCATGAGTGCCGTCTTGGACTGCTATAAGATAAACGCAATACTCAGGACAGGGTATGGTCAGCTCAAAATATGTTCCCTGCTTGACAAGGCATACTCCATCAGCTTTCCTTATTCATCGACAACCAGACAAGATCACAGCACCACAAGGCTGTCTGAGGCACTGACTGATACGAAGTGCCTTCTCACAGCACCACAACTGACCTGGATTGCCACCATGACGTAGGGCGTGACCTCATCCACGCGGCCCCTGATGTCCTCCATGTCGTACTGCTCAGGCAGCCTGTCAGCCAGGTCATCCAGCACCATCTTGGCCTTCTCTTCCTGGCTCATGCCACCCTTGCCTGCGCCGCAATGGGCAGCAACATCGGCATATGTCAAACAGTTGGGGTTGAGGGTTTCAGGGTTTACAGTGGTCAGCACACCAGGCCTACTCTTCGCAGACGACAAAGCAGCAGCCTGCAAGACACAGTGTTGGGATGCCGGTTAAGGACTTTCAAAGGAGGCTGAACTGTGGCAGCGACGTTTGCCAAGAGAGCAACCACAGCTGTTAGCACAAGTGGCTCCAGATGTGACACTTGGCTTGGAGACTCACCGCCACTCTCCCTCGGCTGCAGCTGCACCAGGCTGTTGCAGAAGGTTTCCGCCTCCCGCAGCTTGAAGCCAATCTCAGCGTTGGAGTGCAGGCCAAAGGCAAGGGGCGTCTCTGGGGGCATGGACTCGTCAATCGCCTCCAGCACCTGGACAACACACAAAGGATGCACTCAGTACATGCAAGGAATTCTGTTGAGCATGCACATTGTTGCCTGCGGATGAAGGCTTGGAGTGGTCCTTCCAACGCGCCGTCGATCCTACCACTCAGTTTTCCGACATGCTGCTGTAGCCCAGGACACGGCA
This sequence comes from Desmodesmus armatus, assembly GCA_007449985.2. NCBI lineage: Eukaryota > Viridiplantae > Chlorophyta > Chlorophyceae > Sphaeropleales > Scenedesmaceae > Desmodesmus > Desmodesmus armatus. The sequence goes on from VIIQ02000709.1 coordinate 276,285, forward strand.
TACTTGTCCAGCTCAGCAATCACCGTGTTGGGTGCAGGCGCACAAGGCATGCACAAAAAACCATGATCAACCGTGCTGTCCTGCCTGCCTGCCTATCACACCATACCTGCTTGTGGCTGAGGCTGTTTGCGGGTGTGGTGAAGCTGGGGAACATCTCCATGCCCTCCAGCAGGCTCTCGTTGAAGTACTTGAGCAGGTAGGCCATGGCCAGGCGCCTGTCCCAGTCCTCAACAATGTGGCCGCCATACATGATCTCGCCAAACACGTACCGCAGGTCGTCCCAAGGCACCTATAATGCAGCAGCACAGCGTTGCAGACACAGTCGCTAGTGCCCTTGGGGCCGCCCTACTTGAGCAACTGCCTCTCCTGTCGTTCATCCTGTGGTGTACGTTGCAAGTGTATTGCATCACATGTGGCTCGGTCATGACGATGCAGCCGGTGATACAGGTACCGTTGGAAATTGCCTGTACACACACCTTGACGTTGTTTTCCAGGTAGTTGGAAGCACACTGCCCGCAGCACAGGAGGTCTCCCGTGTTGAAAGGGTAGTTCATGTTCCAGCCAATGCCACTGGTAGCACCAGGCAGGTTGCCCACACCAAACTTCTTGCGCTCCAGCAGTGCGGCGTGGAAGTAGCACAGAGCAAACACTATGCTCCTGAACTCAGCCTGCAACCCAAAATCAGATGGCACGTACTGAAATATCGCATGCCACGTGTTTGCAACACATTGCATGTGCTTACAACACCAGGAGGCTGGCCAGACATCTCTAACGCAGGCGACACAAGGGCATAAGTCAAATACTGGGATCTGATGGCACCGTCACTGCTATGTCAAGTCATGAGCGCCTTGGAACAGCATTGCTGAAGACATTGTGCTGGCGCCCCAAAATTCAAGTGACACACCTGCTTGGCGCAGCTTTCCAACATCTCCTCGTTGAAGCTGTTGTAGGCGCGGATGAGGTTGGGGCGCAGACCCTCTGGCGGCTCGTTGGTGAGCTTGATGGAGTTCTGCAGCAGGTTGATGGGCAGGCCGCGCTCCAGCGCTGGCGGTGGCTCAGCAGAAAGGAACAGCCTGCAGGGGTGTCGGAGCACGCATGGGGGGTTCAGTCAAAGCTGCCTCTCAGCAGCGTCCACGGGATTAACTGATCAAACTTGCCAGGAAACATGCTGTGGTGATAGCTGTATTGCCACTGCCAGCCCTACAGCAGACACAATCGTCAACAGACACCAAGCAAGGCATGACAGACAGCTCTACAATAGTGTGCTCAGCATCAGAGTGAGCGCAGCAGAGTCCCTGCCAACGCCCACCTGAACTCAGGATGCGCCCCTTCAGCCAACTTATCCACTCTCTTCTCCAGAGGACCACTGGTCCAATCTGCGATGCAACAAGGTATGGAGGCTTACACTTCAGCGACACACCCATGCGGTGATGATTATGTTGCCAAGTTGGGCAAAGGCTGCACACAGTGCTCACACCCTCCCATGCCTGCGTCCACTTCCACCGAAGCCCACTTACCAATAGTGAGATGGATGTTCTGCAGCAGAACCCAGCCACCATTCTTGTGTGCATGCTCCAGTGCATTCATGGCAATTGGCTCCTGGCCCTGTCCCAGGCTGACACTGACGTAGCGCCCGCTGTCTGCTGTGAAGCCCAGCTTGGCGCCAAGGGACTCCACTGAAGCAGCCTGCACCATGACCAAGGTCCCAGTGTGTATTCACAAAAGCACTGGTTTATGACCTGACCATCTGACACCCTTGTTCCGCATCCCACCAAGGTTGCAACAGCTACAATGCTGGTTGCTCAGCGCACGCACAGTCATGAAGCAACTTGCTGTTCGAAACAGCACAGCAGTATGTCCAGCAAGCTGTCATGGCTGCCAAGACCATGTCACTTACCACATCCACACCAGGGCTGAGGAACACGAAGATGGGTGTGCCAGGCGAGCTGTCCTGGAAGCTGCGCTCCAGGTCGTAGGGCTGGCTGGTGACGTACTTTGCGCTGATCATGTTGGTCACGAACTTTCGCATCGCAGCAGTCAGGCGGTCCGGTCGCAGGGCGCGGAAGAGAAGCAAGCGGTCAAACTCCGGCATGCGCTTCCAGTCCCCTGGCAGCGGCTCGTCCTCTGCGAGAGCAGGGAAAACACAGTCATCAGCACCCGGTATGAGATCACGAACAAACACCACCAGGTCACAGTCCTAGTCCTGCAGTGTCAAGCAACCCACCTGGCCGTTCAAGCTCCATCCACTCCCTCCAGCGCTTGCTGCTTCCCACCAGGTCGTCTGGGAGGGTCGTGTAGTCCTCCAGCTCTTTCAATGCCTGGACACTGCCCCACACACTCTTGGACACCTGAAAGTACATCATCGCAAACAACCAATTGTGTTATGTGGTGGCTCCAACTATCACAGCACACAGGGCGCACGATGCACGTCCACATCACTGCTCAGCTGCACACAAAGGCCAGCAGGCTATCATGGCTTTTCCCCAACCCTTCCAGAAATCACACTCACCCAGTCACCCAGGGGGTTGTCCACGCCCATCTCCTTGGGTCCACGCAGGAGAAACTCAAACTTCTGGTGCTGCAGCTCGCCTTTGCTGCGCAACACTGCCATGCACAGCTGGGTGGCCACGATGAGCTTGTGTCGCTCAAACAAGCCCTGCAAGGAGGTGAGGACAGCAAGAAAATGATGACGAACCTCAACCGTACTGGTGCAGGACAGTTTCAAAAACACCAGCGGTTGGCACAGCATGGCTGCCTGTCATTGGGTGAAGCTGACACTCGGCCAGCTGGTCACTGCGGTTGCCCTGGACTGACCTGCGCCACATAGTTGAACAGCACAAGGCATGTGGTGTCCACCAAGAGCTGCACCCTGCGCTCCAGGTCCACCTCCTCCCCAAGCCTGTCAGCCGGCGGCACTGCATCCTCATTCTTGCTGCCTGGTGTCATGTCCATGCCCTTCTTGAGGATGGCAACATAGTTGGCCATGGAGTAGTGGTACACACTGCAGCAGTATCAGAAGCACGATGAAATTTTGTTGGCAGCGCAGACGGGACGCACGGGAGCTGTCAGCACTTGTTGCTTGCCCATTACCGCCATCGGCCTTGCACACCACCAGCCCGCCACGCCTGTGGGTAAACGCAGCTGCAGGGTCAACAGCGACTGCGACGGTACCAACAGTGCTGCATCCCAGCTCACTCACCGGTCAAGAGCATTCAGGTTGTCGATGAGGAAGTACACCTGGCTGCCGCGCGCTGCCACTGGCCTGTACACCTCACGTGCTGCACCGATGGACACCTCTGTGATCCTGGCCTGCGCCACCTTCTCCTCAATCTCAACGGCAGTGCGCTTTGTCTCCTCAAGGTTTTCAATCAACTCGATGTCCTCAAGGATGTCACCCTGAACAGCAGCCAGCAGCAGCAGCGCGAGGGCTCAACATGGCACAGTGTGCATGTACACTGAGTCTAGATACTGTGCTGGCTCTCTGCATCTACTGTTGGCAACAAAGGATGGGTGCAGGCATCGTCTCAACACATGCCGCACCTGTGCGTTTGCCAGACGAGCCAGCAGGCTGTTCTCCAGGTCCTGCAGGGTGATGGTGTACTGCGCCAACGCCTTGACAAGCGAGGCAGCTTGCTCCTGTGGTGCACACAAGCATGACAGCATGGAAGACAAGTCTCAGGTCGATGGACAATGTCCATGCGTATGACTCGGGGGCAGGACCAGCAGTCTCTCAGACGAGGCTGGTCTGAGCGGCTCCACTCTGCAAAAGCACGCTGCGCTGCTGCTCACATGCCCCCGGCCCCTAAGCAGACTCTTGCTGACGTCCCAGAACAGACGTTTCAAAGCCCACCTGCAGGTCTGGCCTCTCATGGTCCACCACTTGTGCCAGCAGCTGGTCTTCAAGACCCTTCTCAGTGACACAGAAGTTCATGAGCGTGGTCTGAGCAGCAATCTCTGGCTTGTAGTGTGGGTTTGACAGCTTGGTCTGCAGCAGGACAAGCAGTGCGTGAGTATCTTGGAAAGCTGCCAACTAGCGCAGCATGCATCAAGCACAGTTTGGGTGACAACTGAGTACAGCGTGTTCAGGTAGCGTGACCCTGCACAGACATGTGGTGTACACTGTGATTGAGCCGACGTCATAAGGAGCAAGGCAGTCCAGCTGTGTACAGTCAATCCGCACCTGCAGATACAGCCTGAACTTGGGGTCCACTTCAACCTCTGCATCTCCAATCTTCATGATGACAGCCTTCCCACGCTTCACAGTGCTCTTGCCCAGCACAGGATCCAGCACTGCAGGGCAAGTAACAGAACGTGCATGTGCAGTACGAGCCAAATGCAGTCAGTAACTCCCAAGCAAGATGGTGCTGGCATGGCTCATACAGCTGCAAATTGCCTGTTGTGAGTGCACGTTCAACATCACAGACCTGACCCTAGGGTCAGTTCACAGCTCCCCTGTAGGGGAGATTGGCAGTTGTAGTGATCTTTTTGATGTAAGCGTTACAATCGTTCATCTGCATTCAACACACCACACTGCACAACACCACACATCACATGTTACAGTGAGTACTGTAGTCACAGGAACCGAGTATCCTTGCTGTATCGACCTCATCGACATCCACTGTAGACCGACACACTGACACATGCTTCATGCAGGCTGTCCAATTGACACACTTTCTTTCTCACTCTCATCACGACACCCTGATACTGTGTAGTGTCCACTTCACCACAACAGGCTGATCACTGCATTCTCACTGCAGTCTCACCCATCTCTACACACGTCAGTCTCCAACTGCTGGACTAACGCTCAGCCTGCTCGACAACTGCGTGGCTACGCCTCCTACCCCCCCAGAGCAGGAAGAGCGGAAGGACAGTACCCGCCTCAAATCCTCCTGACTGCACCACTGCAGAAAAAATTGAAGGAAGCAATATCCCAACACACACAACCCCACCAGCCACACACACCTTGCACCCACCCTGCCAACACACCCGCACAAGCATCTGCAAGGCCACAGGGGCGCCTGTAACACAGTACACCACACAAAGTGAACAATGCAGACAAAAGACCAGCCAACTCTGCGGAAAGCACCAACCACGGAAGGGAAACAAAAGAAGGATCACCACAGAAGAGAGCACCCGTGTGCCCAAGAGGCAAAACAGAGCAGAACAGACCTCCACAACTGAAAGGGGAGCCAGCTCAACCCTCAGTCAAGTGGAGAACATGGGAATGATACATCCATGTGAACAAGGCAGACAGACAGGCATCAGGGGAGCCACTCAACCCTGGAACAAGTAGACAAGAGGAGGGGGATGCAGCGCATGGTGCACTCCCGTTCCAGAGACATCAGGGGAACCACGTTCAACCCTGGAACAAGCAGACAAGAGGAGGGGAATGTAGCGCATGGTGCACTCCCGATCCAGACACAAGCAAGTAAACACTGCAGGACAAGAAGATCACGCCAAACTGAAACAAGGCGTAGCCAGGGCACCAAGGTCCACACAGTATCAAGGGATCGGCACAGCCGACAAGGGACCCTGGCCTGAACGTACGCACAGCACACAAACAAAGACGAAAAGTGAACATAATACGCACGAAGAGGTTCTACTGAACCTGCCGCTAACATAAGTAGGGCACCCACGTCCAGCCAGCACCTCCTACGGCACAAGCCATCACCATCAGCCTGTTGCAGGCGGAAAGAGGGCACGCAATGGGGCCAAGAAGGCGCACCGCGTGTCCACCAGAAGATCAAACCACAAGCAATGCCAAAAGCAGTAAGTTATCAAGCAACAGACAAAGCACGCCAACTTGCCAAGGAGAATGTAGGTGTGGGCGATTGTGACGGCACCCAAGACCAACCAGAAAAGCGCACACACGCACCACAACAGAAAACTGAAAGCACACCAACAAGCTAGACCTACACCACCAATGAATGTGGCGGGTGCACGGCCTAAATGGCTGGGCTGGCAACTGGCAGAGTAACTGCATCACACATGTCACACCTGTAATGCAAGCTGCTCTGACAGGTGTACACAAAAGCACGCATGCACCAATAAGGACGCTACATAATGTAGTGATCCTTTTGATGTAAGCGGTTACAATCGCCCACAACTCACAGTCACCAGGGCAGGGCAGTGCTGGCACTCAAAGCACTTACCAACCAAACCAGACAAGTGTGCCGCTAGAGCACACACCAGCTGCGCGCTGCTGCCAGAAAAAAAAACGCACTACGGGGGACCGGGGCCTCCAACTGACCTAGACCAGGGCACCTGGTCTAAGCCACCAGCAGTGCGCTCAGGGAGCTGCACTGGCTGAGCTGCTGCTGCTGCTGCTGAGAAGGGAAGACCGACTCGGCTGCGAACCTGCGGAGCTGCAGATGCGTAGCCACCAAACACAAATGCGCCAGAAAAACCACCTGATGCAAGGGCCAAACAAGAAACAGACGGGGAGGGGACAAGTGCGAAGTCCCCAGAACCACCCACAGGAGCAACCACCAACGGCAACCCACTGCTGCGTGTGTCGTCAAAGGCATCATCCTGCCCGCCACCGTTGCCGCTGGGGGCAAGGCTGACCGGGCTGTTGCTGCCAGAAGGGAAAGCTGTGACAGGGCTGCGGTTGCCACTGCTGCTGGAGAAGGCAGCAGCAGAGACGGGGCTGCTGCAGCCGCTGCTGGCACTAGGGGCAGCAAGAGGCGGGTACCCAGTGGGTGTGCCAGCCTCCTGACTGTCAAACTGCTGCGGGGCATCTAGCTGCTGTAGCTGGGCAGCCCACTGCCGCCACAGCTGCAGCTCAGCAGCCATGCTGTCATGCTGCTGCTGCACCTGCCGCAGCTCGGCTTGGCTGCTGCAAGCTTTGCCGTACCAGTGCTGCACCTCTGCAGTCAACTGGTCGTGCATGGAAGCTGCCTCATGCAACTGGTGTTGAGACAACTGCAGGTCCTGCTGTAGCTGACGGACCTGTTGCTGCAAGGGCTGGACAGACTGCTGGGTAGCCTCTAGCTGGTCCTGTAAGCGACACTGCTGCTGTTGAGACTGCTGTTGGGTCTGCTCCAGCTGCGACTGTACCTGGATGACCTGGGTTTGCAGCTGAATAACCTGGAACTGGAGCTGGATACACTGGTCCTGCTGCTCTTGAAGCTGCAAGCGCTCCCGCTGGTTGTACTGTAACTGCTGCTGTTGGGCCTGCTGCTCCGCGCATTGAAGCTGCTGCTGGGAACACTGTAGCTGCTGCTCCAGCTGTTCAGACCGACTGTTGGAGTGCTCAAGCTGCTGCTGCAGCTTGGTGACCTCCTGCTGGAGTTGCTGCTCCTGTCCAAGTGACTGCTGCTGAAGCCGGTCCTGCAACAGCTTGGACAGCTCATACCACTGGTGGGCCGCTGCGGACAGCTGATCCTGCTGTGACTCTGCCTGCTGCAGTAGCTGCTCCAGCTGCCGGGCCCGCTGCTCAGAAAGCTCCAGCTGCCGCTGCAGCTGACTGGCCTGTTCCTGTGCTGCAGCACGCTCTGCCTCAGCATGCTGCAACTGCCGTGACTGGCTGCCTTGCGTGAGAAACTGCTCATCCACCTCCACGAAACGACCGAATCCGTAAGGCAGAATTCGGACCATGCTGCAGGAGGGTCTGGGAGTGACTAGCTGAAGGGGCTAGGAGTGAGAGACCGCTAGGGTGCTGCCTCTAGGACAGCATGCCCTCCGACTCCACCATAAAGACTGAAATGCTGCGACTAGAAAGGGAGAGGGATGCTGCCCACAATCGCGACGCGAGAGGTGAGCACCACTAGCGATCTTCAGATGTAAAATCTCAAGAGACACAGAAGATAACTGGAACCCAGGAGAGACACTCAATTAACTGAGTTTGAAACCTGAAACGACAACTGAGAGCTCGGGAGACCACGTCTATCGACCGAGACTGAACACAGACAACTGGCTGACAACTGGCTCTGGCTGCTCTAACGGGCCAAAAGCTGGCGAGCCCGGGGTTACGACGGCTACATGTCTGTAAGCTAGATCCATGCACCACCAATGAATGTGGCGGGTGCACGGCCTAAATGGCTGGGCTGGCAACTGGCAGAGTAACTGCATCACACATGTCACACCTGTAATGCAAGCTGCTCTGACAGGTGTACACAAAAGCACGCATGCACCAATAAGAACGCTACACAGTCACTCACCGGCGTCGATGTCAATGGGCAGATTCTCAAAGAGGAGAGGTATGCCGTTCTCAATGCAGTGGATGACCTTGTCAATGTACTTCGGCTGGCTCTGCTGCACGATGACAAGGCCTGCAGCCGCCTCCCTGTTCTTGATCCACTTGATACCCTGCACCACAAGAAATGACGGAGTAAGCAACATGAGTAGGTAATCAAGCACCACTGACTGGGATTTATTTGGAATTGAAGCTGCTGTGTTGGTGTGTAGCTAGGGCGGCAGGGCTTTGATGATTTGGGAAGTTTATGGCAATCAAGCAGCTGGACTGACATGAGGTTGTTCACAACCGCAAGAAGTTGTCTTCAACCGCATGTCAGTCCAGCTGCTCGACTACCACAAGATCGCCTACATCCTCAAGGCCCTGCCATCCTACCTGCATACCAAGATAAGAGTGGCGCGGCTATATATCCGTCATGAAGTCACCCAGAATTCAAGACAAGTGTTTGATCTACGCTACATTGCACCCCGAAACCCTTTTCCCATCCATTTGTTGCCGCCCCCCCTTCATCATGCTTCACTGTTCAACTGAGAAGGCAGCGCACAACAATGGTGGCAGCCGCAGCACCTTGCTGATCCTGCCATGGGACCAACCTGCAATTGAGGGTCAATCATCAGAGGCCACCGCCATGCATTGGTCATGATGGCGCCATTCTCCACTGACAGCGGGTCAATTGGCAGGCCCTCTGTAGCCCACTGCGCACGCCGTGTATCGTCTGCAGGACATGATCACAAAAGCACAGGGCAGCGTCACAAGTGAACGTGCTTACACCATGCAGTCTGGAGAAGCTGACATCTGCTGGCTGGCGGGTGATGCGGAGATACCAGCGATCCCTGCTCAGCTGCTAAGTACCATTCACAGCATACAAATCTTCACCTGTGAGCAGATCCAGTGGCTTGATGCCATCTGTGAGTGGGATGCAGCGTTCCACAAGGTCTGGCCTCCACTTCTGTTCAACAAGCTGCTGCCTCAGCGTCATATTGAAGGGGCCAGCATAAGAGACGAAGGCAGCTGCCAGCAAGACATCACCAACCTGCAGCAATCACACAAAACTTGCAGATCAGTCGGGTGCTACTATTATGATGGCCGGTTGGTTGGTTGGTTTGTTAGTTGGCACCTACGCAGGCTTGCTGTAGGACACTGCATCAGTGTTCGACCCTGTGCTCACCAGCTTGCCGCAGGCAGCATCCATCTTCTTGATGGTCTCACTCCAGCGCTTGTTTTCGCCCGAAAGGCCGTTGACAAGCCTGTCTGCCAACTCAGCTTTGCGGGTGGTTTTCTCAGCCTGCAGTGAGCAAGGCAGCAATCCCACTCCCCCCCCAAAGCAGTCAGCAGTAATTTTTGACAACCCCTATTCGCCAGAAGCAGCATGTGTGCTTCAGACCAGGCCAATGTTGCATAAGCCACTCAGATAGCATGAAGTGTTTTGCAGGTGCACTAAGCGGTGGTCAAGGAACCTGAGCACGCTTGCGCACCTGAGCGATGGCTGCATTCTTGTCCTCAGTTGCTTTGACAAAGGATTCCTCCAGTGCCGCCACCTTGTCCTGCAGCTCCTTCACCTTGGCCCTGATACCGGCAAGCTTCTTGTTGGCTGTGTCAAGCTTGCGGTTGGCCTCAGCAAGTGCAGCACGCTTGGGCGCAACAACCTGCACAGATGGGGTGCCACAACACAGCAGCAAGGCAACTCACGTCTTGCAAGGGCCTGAAAGCACACTTTCATCAAGACTGGCACAGAGAGGTGCCAGCAGGCTACAGAGCGCACTGCGGTGTGTTGGTGCAGCCCCTGGTGGGTATGGGCAGGGAACACTTCAGGACAGCAACCTTGTCTAGTGCTTCCCCTCAGCCCCCACCTGGTAAATCCTGAAGTACTTGCAGATGTTGACAACCCAAGCACAGAGGCCAGCCGCAGCACTGGACTTGCTGCGGATGTTGTCGGCATTGAAGCTGGGGTTGCTGATGTACTCCTTCTCACACACATCCACACAGTTGACCGGGACGTTGTCCTTGTCAAAGTTCAGCAGGCTCTTCAAGAAGGCGTCCACATTGCCCATGTACTTCTTGCCAGCCGCCCAGCTGAGGTCCTTTGGAACCTTGCCACCTGCTGCTGTCAGCGTCATGCAAGCCGCCACAACCTGCACGCATTCCGCACAGCAAAGTGAGTACTGGGCCCCTGCTGTAGTTGAGCCACCAATCCAGCTGCGGTGCAACTTGAAGACCTAAGTTTGTCGTCTGCAGCTGCTACAACTTCATCAGGGCATTGTGACGAGCTCCAGGCACAAAGTAGTTCAGGACTACACCTTGCAACACAAGTAGACTGGCAGTGGTGGAGTAAGAACAAGTGGCTGGGGTACCTCAGCAGGCACCGTAACGCACCTGCACAACCTCTGCTGCAGGAGAACCAAAAGACTTGAGCTCGCCAAGGGAGCCCTTGTCCAGCGAGTTCAGCGCAGCTTCAGCCTCAGCAATGATGGGCTCAGCTGCAGCAGCAAAAAAGGCACGCTTCAGCAAGAGAGCCAGCTGCACTGTCCCATATTTCACAGTACAGCCTGTTCTCTGAGAACCCCTGATAGTGTGCCTGTTCTGAGGCGCTAGTCAAAGCAGCAGCGCACCTGCGGCCAGGTCATTTGTGCATTCCTCCTGGAAGGCCTGCACCTCCTCAGCCAGCTTGGTCGCCGCTTCTTCATTCTCCCGCCCAGCCTCAACCGCCTCATCCACAACGGCCTTCTCTTTGCCGATGCTGACAATGAGTTCGTCTGTCTGAGCCTTCTTCTCCTCAACAATGATCTGCTCCTCTTTCAGGGCAGTCTGCAGGTCTGCCACCTACAGGACAAGCATTGCAGTTGCAGTGATCAGCACCGGCGATGTGTGCGTGCATGCTTCCGGGCATGATAGCTTGATGACCAGCAGGCAACCAGCCCATTTGCTACAAATATAATCCAGCTAATGTGGCGGTAGCGCTGACAAAGAGCCGCACAAGCTCACACAAACCAGTCAAACACAATTACCTGAGCAGAGGCTTGCGCAATCTTCTCCACACCATTCTGCAACCTCTCCTTGGCAGCCTGCAGCTCGGCCCGCTTGCGTGCCAACAGTGTCTTGTACAACGAAATGAGCTCCAAGTAGCTCTTGGGAGTGGTGTAGTTGTAGCGGCGATAGGTCTCCAGATATTGCTGGCTGGCTTGGCCCACATACTGCAGCAACAGAACAGGACATGCCGGGGGGCAATCCCCGATACGTCAGATCGTCAGTTTGGCAGGACCAGTAAAGCTCTTCACAACATGCCCGCAACATGCCTGTAACATGCAGCAAATCCAGCTGCCAAGGTCAAATCCTAATTGGAACCCCTGCACCAGACTGCGACGTATGCAGTGTGGCGCACCTGATGAGCTTGCGCCATGAACTGGGCCATGCTCGCCCGCACATCATCGGTGACATCAGGAACATCGGCCAGGAACCGCTGTGCAACGCTGAGCAACGCCTCGTGAGGCCAGCCATGGAACCAATCCAGCTGGGTGCAGTTGACAAGGGCAGGGAACTGACGTGCCCTGATGCGGAACTTGTCACCCACAGGGCTGAAGCACAGCACAACATGCAGGTAGCGCCGAACCTGCGGCACACAGCAGTGGAGGGTATGGGCAGCAACATCAGCAGTATCCTGCAGCTGCATGGTGGGCAGCTATTGCGTGGCAGGCATGTGCTGGCCACACCCAACAAGTTGTTCTTTCTTTATTAAGTCCAGACTTTAGGATCCTACTGACCGGTCTGGAGGTTTGGGAATGCAGCTTACCTTGTTGATGAAGAAGTTCCAGCAGTTCTCAGCCGTGTCCAGCATGCCTGTTGCCTTGACCTCGTTGCGCACAGCATTGCAGAAAGTGTCCTTGTCCTCAGGCGTGAACAGGTCAGCCACAATGCCAGTGGAGAGCAGGTCATTGATGTAAACTAGGAACTGCTCCTTGACAATTTGGTTGTCGGTCATGAGGAAGACAACGGGCTGCCCCTTGGCACCAGCCTTGGTGTACAGGGCAAGGAGGGCCTCCTTGAAGTCTGCCACACCATAGGTGCTGCTGACAGCGATCTGGAAGACGTCACAGCCACAGATGAAAGCAGCCAGCCTTGCAAGCGACTGCTTCCCGCTTCCGCCGACGCCAACAAGCATGGCATTGCCCCTGCAGCCAAAGAAGGTGAATGCAAATCAGCACACCTCACACCCAGCTCAGCACCGTGCAGGGTGACTCATGCCAGCGCTGCAGTATCAGCATTCACTCAGCCACTCAGCACAGACCACACTAATGACTTGCTGCTGACGCAGATGGTGCAAACACAAAGCGCTCCCCACAACAAGCATGCTGGGCTTGTTGTATGCAGCACAACACACCTGGGCTGGTCAATAATGCGGCTGATGCGTGTGACGTGTTCCAAGGCCTGCTGGAACAGCACAAGGTCCATCACTGCATTGGTCTCGTTGTACTCAGCCAGCTTCTCCTCCAGGACCTTCTTGAGTGAGTCATAGGTAGCCACAGGAGCATACACTGGGTTGCCTTCACTGTTCACCTGCAGCAGGGTCAGTGCCACAACATGAGGGTGACCTGGGCATGCTGGCAGCCAACGCATGTTGTGACACAGAGAGCAGCTATTGGCACCAGTGGCACCAGCAATGCGTCAGGCACAACAGGCAACACAGTCATTCAGAGGCAACATACCTGCATGAAGCTGGTGAACAGCAAGGGTGCCTGCTCAAGTGCCTGCATGCCCAGGTCTTCAAAGTACTTTTTGGTAACACCAGTCTTGAACTCATCAAACTTGGCCATGTCAGTGTCGCTGACCATGCGGTCACGGAAGACGCGCTCCACCTCATGGATCCATAGGCGCCCAACCTGCCAAACACAAGCACGCCTCAGTGGTCAATGGTGGCTGTAGCCGCAGCAAGCAAGGAACTGTCACAGTGTGACGATAGTTGGGCAGCAGAACAGGTGAACTGTGCCTGCTCAGTGCTGGCAGGACTGTAATAGCCTCCACCGCTGCAGGCTGGGGTGCGCAGTGAGAATTGCAGCGCTTGCCATCTCTTGAGTCGCTCACCTGAAGTGGCTGCTTGTGCACTTCCTTGGTCATGCGGCACAGGTTGCCAATGATGTTGCTTGTCTCACGCAGGTTGAACTGCAGCAGTATGACGAAGGACAAAGAGCGCATCTCAGAACGCACATATGTGACCAGCAAGGATGCATGACCACATCATGGTTTGGACAGTCAGCTGCAGGTGCGTCGACAGGCAGCCTATGGATGATTGCCTTGACCACATAGTGTAGCTATCTTTCACAGCTATCAGGGCCTTGTACATACCAGCACTGAGCATAGATATGGTCAAGCCATATCCAGTGCAAGCCAACGGCATCACTGCTTCCGTTACCTGATAGTGGAACTTGACCGCTGAAGGCAGGAAATTGTGCATGACCTGCGCGCACAACATCATGTGGTCAGCATCCAGCTGTAGGAAAAAAATTAGGCGGCCTTGCCATGGACTGCACATCCCCACAACCTGCAGGACTTGCTGCCGTCATGCACAAGCCCTTAGTCAGGCACAAGTACTACTGGGCCGGGCTCCCCCTCCCTGCCGTACCAGACGATGCAGCTCGATGGTGGCATCCACCAGCTTGGTGGCCATCTTTGTCACATCTGTGTCAAAGCCGCCCGTTGTGAGGTGGCCGTCCAGGATTTGCAGGTAGATGCTGCGCACAATGTCTGGTGGCGGCATCTGGACTGCAAAGGTGGCAAAGTGACGCTGCATGCGGGGCGTGATGTTGAAGCTTCCCGCTGTTGGGTTCATGCAGGCGACATACTGGCAGGACTGGATCTCCTTCAGCAGGATCTTGACCTTGTCATACCTGCACACGAATGAGAGCCACGGCATGTGCATGTGCTCAGCAAATACATGTGCAGGCGCATTCTCAACTGATGAAGCTTGAGCAGTGCATGCAGGACTGGTGTGGCGAGGCTGTTGATACATGTTGCTGGCTTGCACAGCAGAAAGCAGGTGGTGAAACACTTGACAATGCTAGCACACAATGCAGCTTGGTGATCCAACAAAGCTGCCGGGCACTCACCAACCCCTGTAGTCCACCATCTGACGCACAAGCTCAATTGCAGACTGCGTGTCGTACTTGTCCACAAACGGCATGTTCATGTCATCAATGAAGTACACAAGCCTGCACAGCACATCGCCACAAAAGGACTGCGTGAGGCATACCAGGTTGACCCAGCATCAGGAACACCCAACGGGGCATTCACACCATGTTCATCAAGCAGGGTGTGTGAAAGCCGGATCCAACATGCATGCCAGACAGTGATTACTGGCACTGCCTTCACCAACCAACATCGCCAGACAGTTTTGAGCTGTGGCCAACAGACGCTATCGCCCCACCTGCGGGAGCCTGGGGGCCCATATCTGACCCCACTCTTCTTCTCCAGCGGCTGCTCCATCATGACCTGCAGGCTGGGTGCGTCACTGAAGCTGTTCATGTTGATGGTGGTGTACATCATGGCCTCAGGGTCCATGCGGCTCAGCTTGCTCATGATGTTGGCGGTCTTGCCTGTGCCGGTGTTGCCCACAAACATCACATAGTGCCTGCAGACACAGCAGCGGCAGTGTTTCATGCCTGTGCAGCCCAATCATGGCGCCCTCACCAGTAACCTGGCGACACTGAGGTCTGCCTAGGCGAACGGACAGCGATACAATTAGCAAGCACGGGTAAACCTCACCTAGCACCTGGCTGTACTTGCAATGGACAAAAACCCGCATACTGCTGCATTCTCAGAATCCGGTGCCGCCCACCTGTTGGCAACCAAGCTGTCCAGGAAGTAGCTGAGGCGGGTGGTTTCGACTGTGGGCACAAACAGGGCGCTGGCCTCACCGCCAGGGCTGTAGCTGAACTTTGGCACCTTGTCGTCCCACGGCACCATCAGGCACTGTAGACACAAAGAAGCAAAGGACAGGGTCAACATGGCAGCGCAGACACCACACACTACGCACCTCAAGACTATGTGAACGCCGACGCAGGTTGACGAAGGATACAACACACACGCCCTCAAGGCCTCTCACCTGTGTCTCGTCAACATAGTAGTCAAACACCAAGCCCTTCTCTGGGAAAGCGACTGCCTTCCACTCGCTGACCCACCACTTGGAGAACTGTGTCCTGTAATCAGTGACCTGCAGGCAAAACACCACCATTTTGAGTGCCGAGGGTAATGTTTGTCTCTCGGAAGGCTGGCAACTACCTGACGCCTCAGGATGGCAGCACGCTGCATGACAAACAAACATGACTTTCATAACAAAATGGTGGTCCGACACTGCCACGCAGCCTGCTCCCACCTTGTCCACAAGCATGGAGCCACCAAAGGCCCACACACACGCAAACACAAAGTGGTACTCCAGCAGCTTCTTGTCAGGTGGTGGGGCACCGCGGACACTCTCCTTTGGCAGGATGCCCTCAAGGATCTTGCAGATGGTCATAACCTGCGTTGCATCACACAAGTGAGCTGGTTGCTATGGACAGCCATGGGTGCGCTACCAAGTAATCACTGCGTGTAATACACACACGGAGCCACGGGATTACAGTGATGTGTGGCACACAGACATTGTTTGCGGGCGCTTGTGTTGCGGGCGCT
The DNA here is from genome assembly GCA_007449985.2 of Desmodesmus armatus. NCBI lineage: Eukaryota > Viridiplantae > Chlorophyta > Chlorophyceae > Sphaeropleales > Scenedesmaceae > Desmodesmus > Desmodesmus armatus. The sequence goes on from VIIQ02000709.1 coordinate 292,141, forward strand.
ACTCAAATGCTGCGTGCATGTGGGGCCTTACCTGGTTGACAGCAGGCAGCGGCACCACTGTCTTGAAGTTGCGCCGGCAGTGGTCCAAGCAGGGGTCCACATAGCGGCCAAACAGCGTGGTCAGCTGTGGTCGGTACTCAGCAGCCTGCATGTCATACGGCAACAAAGGCAACACAGTCAGCAGCAGGGGTGGCACAGCATTTCAAGGCAGCACATGCAGCAAAGCTGCAAAGACTGTGAACGCAGCGCTGCATGGTGCGCATGGGTACGAGCTGGACCAGGATGAGTGGCGGTGATCAGGCTTGCACCTCCTCAGTCTTCTCACCTCCAGCTTCTCGATCCAGCTGTCAACCACCGGCTTCCAGCCCACATCCTCAGCATTCACAAAGATGACGCCCCCGCGGGACACTGTGGCGGGCGAGCAGTGGTTCATGTGGTTGATCTCCAGCAGGAGACGCATCGTGGGTGTCAAAGGAATACGCTCATTGCTGGCAAGCGTGAGCATCTTGTTGTCATCCATGACTGTGTTCATGGACTCGATCCACTCTGCGGCAGCACAGGCACACCCACAGCTTTGAGTATTGAGCGGCTTGTGCTGGAATAACTGAGCAGCCTGTAAAGCTACCGCGAGTGCCATCCGCCGTCCCCAGCACTCCAAACACACAGAACCTAGTATAGAGTGCAGGTTGCAATGTCGACACAGCCAGCACGGACCTGCATCAATGTCGCCATCCAGCACAATCCACTGGTGCTTGTTGGTGGTGTTGTTGGCCATCTCACGGAAGGTTACGCTGACCAGTCCCTCCTTCCACTCGCGCGTGGAGGGGTGGAGGTAGCCATACAGCTCATTGCGTGTGACAGCCTTGGGATTGATCGGCCGGTAAACCTGCACCACAGCAACATCATACGTGCGTGAAAGAGACGGCTCGATGTGTTCACAACAACCCGCTCTGTGACTGCAGCTAGGATCTGCAGGGTAAAGCATTGAGCGCAGCTGCTGCCAGGGGAGTAAGCCATGTGCGCGCCTGCCTAGCGCTACTCACCGTCTTCTCCCCAGCGTTGTTCTGTGCCTTCATGAGTGTGCGCCAGATGGCGGTCTTGCCGCAGCCAGAGGGGCCCAACAGGAACACACTCCAGCGGACAACAAACAGCTCACGCAGCTGGCCAATCTTCAGGCAGAATGTCTCATCAGGCTGGTAACCAAGCTCGATGGCGGCCTCCTTGACCTGCATCGCATTGGGATAACACTGAGTATTTGGGGCAAGCGGTCCCGGGTTGCTGTCACGAATCAAGTTGCCCTGTTATAATGAAGCATGCAGACCAGAAAGGACTGCTGAGCTGATTGCTGTCGCACCAGCAGCAACCCACCTTGGCCTCAAAGTCCTTCTCCACAGCCCGAGGCACCAGCTCAAGGGTCTTGGGGAACAGGTCATTGAGCAGGCCTAGGAAGATGGAGGTGTCGTCACTGGTCAGCTTGCCCAAGTTGAAGTCGCGCAGGGCACGCAGCAGCACCTGCAGCAGTGACAATTACGCGGATGTAGGGCCCGAGAATGTCCCTCAAGACGCCGTAGTACTGTGTTGTGAGTGATCGCACGGTTTTGCCCCGAGAAATGAACACTACGCGGGCGTGTCGTAACGTTGCACTCCGAGTGGCACGGTGTCGCGTCCGCGCTGAGAGGCAATATTGATTCTCTTATACATATCGCAGAGAAGGCGCACCTTGTCCTCGGTAAGGTCGGGGGCAGAGCGCTTCATGCCTCCAGCGACATACAGGGTGGTCTTGATTGCACGCAGCTTCCAGTCGTAGTGCTTGCTCTTGCTCAGCAAGTCTTCACACAGCTTGTACAAGATGACGAACTTGCGGCTCAGGATCTTGCTCATCTGCATTGCACCATTGATAAGCAGTACATACGGTGAAGGGACTCTGCTTCAGCAGCAACATTTGATTGCAGTGTGACAGCTGCTAGCAAGCCACAATACAAGCAACACGTGTTGCACAGGAATAGCCAGGGTCCTACCCAACGGCAGCATGGCGGCACCCACCTGGAAGCCCTCAGCCATGAGCATGATCTCACAAATGAGGCCAAGGTCAGGCACAACCATCGACACAGGCCTGAACAGTGCCTTCAGTGACTCAGGAAGCTCAGCTCGGCCAGGGTAGCCGGGGTTCATCGTGCTGCACATGGGCAGAATGAGCAGAAGGCAAGTCAGGGCTCTTTCCGTTGCTGTTTTGAAATCGATCTGGAAATGGAGCTGATTTGGTGTGGTGTGTTGCAACAAGACAAACAAGATACACACAAGAGCCTGTGCGCCTGCAGAACCTGGGCGCATCTGAGATAAGCTGACCCTTGACGCCAGGCATGCACCCATAGCAACCTACATGAAGGCCATGACGCTGTTCTTCAGGCAAATCTCCACGTCCTCAAAGAGGAAGCGGTCCTTGCGGCTGCGCAGCGCGTCCAGCACGGTCTTGTACTGCGTGCTGCAGCCAGTGAAGCAACACATCACAGCGTGTGAGCAGGCAAGCACGCTCAAATAGTCCAGCTTGAGGCACATTGTCACCAGCTGACAGTCAACAAAACGTGATCTTCACAAACAACCACAAACCATTGTGCAGGTTAGCCCTATCCGCTCCTACCTGCACACAGACAGCACCGCCACTGGGATGCGGTTGAATTCGTCAAAGCATCCCCAAGCGCCTGTTTGGGCAAGGCCCTTGTAGATCTGGCCCATGGCCTTGTAGTCCATCTGGTCACTGCAGTTGAACACATAGCACTGGCACCCCACTGCACGCGCCAGGTCCTTCACGGTCTCAGTCTTGCCAGTTCCTGTGTGGCAGCAGATACGCTGTCAATTGGGGTGTACTGTGGTGCGGGTGACTGCTGTGTAGCTGCAGCTGCTTCCATACGGTGCATGTGCAGCCAAACTTGATGTACACTTAGTCACATGGCATATTCCAAACTGTGTCTGGACAATGCTGACAGTCCAAATGCTGTTAGTGTCGGCTGATGTCCCAGTGGTGCGCACCTGCAGGCCCTGCAGGGGCGCCTCCCAGCACAAGCTTCTGTGCTTGCGTGAGTGTGATGTAGCAGCGGTCCGTCAGTGGTGTGATGCAGAGACAGCCGCAGTTGCCGATGTACTCGTAGTTGTAGGCAATCTCTGAGTCGCTCACATTGACCTGCACACCACGCAGTGACCAGGTCAAGCTGTGTGTGTGTGCCATCTACTGTCTTTGCCAGCAGTAAGTGTTGTGCAGCCAGTTGATGCAGCCACCAGCAATAATACAAATGTAGCAGTTCCTGAGCAAGCCGCCTTCGTACCTGGCTGAGCTTGGTCTTCTCACTGACAGCATACCGCATCTGGCTCTGCCACTGGAAGCAGGCGCCATTCTCAACGCGCTCATCTGCACAGCAAGCAGCACATTCAATTACACATCCCATGCTGTCAGTGTGTCACACAAGCTGAACCACTGCATGTCTTGCTAGAGAGCTGCCGTGACGGCCACCGTCACAGTGGTTGCCAGGCATCATCAAGGTAGCTGAGGTCGCGCTTACCAATGAGACGCTGGAGGACATCACGCGCATGCACATCGATGGTGCACAGAGTGATCAGCTTCTTGCGGTCCAGCTTGCTCAAGTCGCCATTGATCAGCTCAATCAACCCACTCAGCTGGGTGACCTGCAGTCAGCAGCAGCCGAACATGTGACATCAAGCCTTGCCACACAAGTGCAAGCAACAGACTCTGACACTGTGTGAACCAGCCTACAGGTGTAGCTATTGGTGCAGCATATGACTAGCAGGCCTCCAAAATGGCTGCCATACCAACAACAAGGTCAGCCTTACCTGGCGCTCATATTCAGTCTTCAGCGCTTCCTCATTTCCTTCCTCCAGCTCATCAAAGGCCTCATTGACCTCCTGCGCTCATCAACATACGCGCAGCTGTAACCTTGCAAGCCAATGGGTGCACTAAAAAAGCAGTGTGATACACTGGCGGCAGCCGTGGTTGATCGTCGCACTGCCAACCACCCCCTGAGAACTGTGTTTCTGAAGGTGCCGTCAGCTAGTTTGATACTGCCTGAACTTGCATTGACGCCATCTGGAAGCACACCGCACCACATGCACCAGTGTGTGCCTGTGAAAAACCCTCAGCAGGCATGCAGAGGTCTTTCCACTTGCCTGTGTGAAGAAGGTACGGCTGACCACCACAGTTGTCTGGGCGCTGTACTTGAAGATCCACGAGGTGCGTGGCAGCTCATCGTACATGGGGATGGCTCTGCAGGATTCCAATTGCAAAGAAGTGTTATGCCATGAGAGCTCTTCAAAGCACATGTGCAAGATTACTGCCTGAGTGGACATGACAGGCATGGTTGTTGTGCTTCCAAGGTGAGCATGGTGTAGATCTTACCTCTTGAACTCAGCCTGGATTGCTGCCTTCATGCTGTCCACCACGCTCTGTAGCCACGTCTCCACAGGTCCCTCACAAGCACAGTCCGAGGCAAAGTCCACATACTCGCCTTCTCCACTGTGCATGCCAATCGCAGCCTGCATTCGCACATCAACAACGGTCAGCAATGCATCACCTTCCAAGAGGCGCTTGCCACGTTGCAGCCAACATGAGGCAAAGTGGGAATCGTCGCCCTGTTGGCAACAGCTGGCAAAGGGGCACCTTGCCCTGCCACACACATTACTAATTGTGGCACAATCTATGTTGGTGCAATGGGCCAGGATATTGTTGTAGCGTTTTTTAGGCAGCAGTGCTACGGTTCAGGCTGCCATTATGCTAACCTTGGTCGGCTCGCCACGATCGTCCTTGCGGAATGACAGGTTGTGCACGTTGTCGAAGCACTTGCTGAGGTGCCTCAGGATGAGCTGGGGGTTGCTGCCCTTGGACAGGATGTCCAGCAGGTCAGCCGGTGCCACAAAGTAGAAGCGGGGGAAGGCAATGCGCTTCGTCTCCAGATAGTCCTGCGCAGCACAGGGGTCATGATTCAGTCCCTGCTACACAAATCACCATCACCCAACCAACCCCTACCAACCCCTGGCTCCCCCCTCAGATGGAGTTGCAGCCGTTGGGACTGCACCTGCACCTTTTCAAAAGGTGTAAAAAATGACGTAAACAATGAGGCATGGCAGAGTGCGAGGCTGCTGGCTCACCTGCAAGGCCTTCTGGCACTGCTCCAGCTGCAGCAGCATGTTCTCCAGGCGGTCTTGGCGGCCATCTGCGTTGGCAGCCTCCACCACGTTGGTGACATCACATGCGTTACGCATGAGGTCCTGTTGCAGCAACAAAACAATACTGAGCACGGTGTTGCGAGCACGTTGGGCGCTTAGACCATACAAACAAAACATACATGTTTTATGCATTGACCTCACACGTGACGTCAACACCCCCAGCTGCTGTGCACGCGTATTGCTGGCCTGTGACGCACCTGGTAGTCGGCATTGACCACGTCAAAGCGCTTGCTGTCCTCCGGCAGCTGCACCCTGATGTCCGCACTGCCCACAAAGATGCTCTCCAGCGCCTGCCACTTCTTCTGCACATCGCCCCAGGTGGCCAGCACGCTGTCCACAGTGCCCAGCTTCTTCTGCCAGTTGGCCACAGCGTCCTGGAACATGGGGTTGAGCTGCACGTACTTCTGGCCGCTCATGTTCTGCAGCTGAAGGTTGTCATTCTCGAGAGCCTCCATGATGGCATCATCGATCTGCAGATCAGAACAGATGCACGAAGGGGAAATCTTGTAAATAGCTCTTAGCAAAGGTGGCCAACCGGGCCTGCCCAGCACGGACATGCAGGACACATGGATGTCAAGCATCTAAGCACAGCATAGCACAGGCAAAGGCTACAGACCAGCTGTAAATGGAGTCAGCCCACCAAGCCCTGCACTGGGGACCATGTTGTCGCTTTACTGAGTGAGGCAGATGCCTGCACAGCAACTGGCGAGCAAGTACTGTTGCAGTTGCATTGGTGCCGCCTGCATACCGTCAGGGCTGTGATGTCACTGTCAGGCAGAGGGTTGAACACCAGCGCCAGCACCGACCACGTGTCCTCGATCTTCTTGATCTGCTTCTCAATGTTGAGCTCCTTCTGGGCACGGTCAACAATCTCACTGCACACAAAACACGGTAAGAGCAACAGACAATAAGCATGCATCGTGCTGTGGACAACAATTTTGGGCCCGCTCTAAAAATGTTTCACTAGCAGCCCTCCAAATGTTTGGCGGCATGCTGCTACACACAACATGATGATCACCCCAAGGCGCATACAACACACCTGCATGCATCCACATAGTTGTGCAGCCCCAGGGCAAGCAGGTCACCCAGGCAGAACTTCTCGTCCATGACAAAGTGCTTGCCAGTGGTCTGCATCAGCATCTTCCAATGCCGATCGCGCATGGCTGGGTGGTGCAGGTCCTGCACATATCACCACGGCAGCAGATCAGCATAGAATTGGACACATCATGGCAAGAGCAGCAACACACAAGCTGATATGATGTGCGTACCACTGAGCAGTGTGTATGTTCGTTGTACCATTGCTGGAAGATTGGTGGTGCTGGCATAAGTTGGCGTACGTACGCACAAATGCGTGCTGGTGCTATGGTTGACAGTGTTGTTGTGAAGTGCGAAACACAACCAACCTGGACCAGGGGCAGACTGGTCAGCATCGCCTTCATGGACTCCTCCAGCAGCCTGTACACCTCGTAGTTGCGCACCTGCGATCACATCGCGACACAGCATGTCCAGATTTCCTTGCCCCACAAGGAGTTCCAGGGGTCACCAAAACACACTTGGCAAATATGTGCCGCAAAGTTGTGCGCATTCTGTCAGCGCACCCACTCAGCCCGCAACAACAAGAGGGCCACGCGTGCATTGTGCCAGATGTGGGGCACTCACAGCCTTGTTGAGAGTCTTGACCTCCTTGGCCAGCTTCTTGGTCTCCTCCACCAGGGTGTCGACATTGATCTTGTCCCAGGCGGTCTTGTACCAGTCCGCAAAGGTGTACATGACAGCCCCAACCTGCAGCAAGCAAGTGCCAGCATAGCCGCCATTGGTGTCTCAACCCTGCAGCGTGCCTGCGGCAGCCTCATTCATCCATTCCAGGCCAGACGAAGGGACAGAGGCCAACAGCAGGGGAATGTGCCAGCTGCAATAGAGCAGGGATAGCACAGGCTCGCAGGTGCAGGCCCCAAGCACCGCTCTGGCACAGCACAGGTGTGAACACGTGCTTACCATGTCCCACAAGCTCTTGAGGTACAGCAGCTCCTCACTGCAGCGGGTGAGCACCAGGTAGTCGCTGACATACATCTCAAACAGGTCTTGGAACTCCTGCAGCTGCTTGGACTCTGCGATGATTGCAGTGACATTGAGGTGTCCATCCACCGAGCCATGGTGGAAGGCATCCAGCACCTGCAAGCAGACAGGGTGGACAGAGCTCAACATACAGGGTGACATGAGTGGTCTGGGCATCGATTGCATGTAAGCTCAGGTAGGCAATGACTCAGCAGCAGGCCCAGCCAAAGGCTGAAATGTTCAAAGGTGGAGCCCAACCTACCCTGTGGCAGACTTTTTGACTTTGTAACTATTTGGATAGCAAAACATGCCCAATACCTCGTATGCTGGCCGCACGGCCTCCACCTTCAGCTCCCCGCCAGGCACAGCAAAAGGTGCTCGCTTCAGGAAGAACCTGGTTGCACATGAACAGAACATGCATGGTTGAGCCAGGACACAAACTGTAGTGGCTGCAGCCCTGCCTTATGGGCAGTTGTCAAGTGTGACATGTGCACTCAGTGGTAGACGGCAATGTACAGTGTGTGCAAGGCGTCCCAAAGTGACTGGCGGGCAGCAGGCTGCTGTACTGCGGTTGGAACTCACTTCCTGAACTCATCCACACGCTCTGCAAATGCGTCACTCTTGCGCCTGATCTCCACAGCCTCGGCCTGCTGCAGAGCTGCCAGCTGCTCCCTGCGGTTGAGCATCTTCTTCTTGAGACCCTTCCACCTGCAATGATCAAAGCAGCACACATGTGGTTCAGCAAGGAATGCGCCGGTTTGGGGCCGCCTGTGGAGTGGGCTCCGGCTGCAAATGGCAGTGACGCCGTCAGTACAGAGGGCATGTTTGCGGAGCAGGCACCTGCTGCAAAGCCATCGCAACACATGTGCCACAGACACACACAGTCTCAAACAATCAAGCATGGTAGCTGAGCAGGGGCTTGCCGCCACCAGAGCAGTGACGTCCATCAGCTCTGCTGGCAACACCCACCTGAGGTCGGCATTCTCCAGTTGCTTCAACACACCGTCACCCAGCTGAATGCCAAAGGCATGCAGCAGTGCAGCTGTCTCCTTAAGGGGCTCAAACATGGCGTCTGTCCTGTCGCTGCGCTTGCGGACGTCGCGCACGCAACACAAGATGTCGTACAGGGCACGTGTCTGCTGCTCTGCCTTCTTGCCATCAGCTTCACCTGGAAGCAGGCACAACCCGCACATGGTATTTCACTGGCAGGCAGGCTGCATGCATCATTTTGCAACATGAACATTGAGGTCAACAATCAACTATGGTTGGACTGGTGTGTTGCAGCGTCATCATAACTTGCCCGGTTCATTCCAGGCACATGCGCCATGGGCGCGATATCGAGTGTCCTGCCCTGTGTGCCCACCTTCTTCGCCATGCTGACCAATGGGCTCGCCATTGTCATCCACCTCCCCCAGTACCTTGAGGGCCAGGGTGGCATCAGCGGAGTCCATGAAGCTGTACAGCTCACTGATGCTGTTAACCACCTTGTCCTGCAGGGCAAACATGCAGGCAGTCCAACAGTCAGGGACTCTATGGCTCGGCGGGTACACACTGATGGTGAGGATACAGCCCGATCTGACTGACAGGAGGCCTGCAATTTTTTGCTTCAGCCCTGACTATGCTGGGACTTCCTCATATGCAACAGGCTGCAAATGACATCATCAACGGGCTGGTTGTCAACAACACATACACACAGACCCAGATATATAGTGCCCTCGCTCACCTGCAAGTAGTGGGTGAAGAGGTACACCCACTTGGACGCCCATGTAGCAAGGCTAGCCTTCAGGGGCTTGGCGCTGACCTTGATGAAGCCAACTGTCGCATTGCCAGGCAGCGCTGCAATCTCCTGACCAATGACCCTGCATATGTCAGCACACAATGTGGCGGGTGAGCCGTAAGCAGGCAAAGACCTGTGGAGACTGTATGCAAGCTACCACAACAAACCCTAGCATGTATTTTGTCGCAATGGGAGGGAGCGCAGCACCACGTACTTGTACTTGTGGATCTGCTCCTCAAAGGCCGGAAGCTGTGGGTCCTCCCTGCGGCCGTCCTCTGCCTTGACGCCCTTGGCCTCCAAGAAATCCTGCACATGGACAGTGCGCGTTCATGCACATTCTAATGGCTTTGATGCTTTGTGGCAGTTCCAGACATGGGCAGTTGCAAAATCAAATGGACATGAGTGCACCCGCACATTGTTTTCAATGGGGCCGTCACATGCCATGCAGACACATGGGCCTGGTTGCCAAAGTGCATTCTCATGCGTACGCCCCCACCTGGAGTGTCTTGTGCAGGTCCTGCTTCCAGAGGAAGTCGTACTTGATGTACTGCTGCTTGAAGTCCTCACAGTTCTTGATGGTGGCCAGAGTGATGCTCAGCACCTGGTGGTAGCAGCACATAAAGGCAGACATTATGCAGCCAGCGCCGCCTGCTACTGGAAAACCCACACACAATTAGCAAAAACTGCAGTTTGGTACCAAACAAAGACAGCAGACTGCACATTGCTTTTGCAACAGGAGAGCCGGCATTGGCAACAGCCGCACCTGGTCCAACTGGTCTGCAACATCATAGTCCTCCTCCAGCTCCTTGGCATAGCTGCCCTCACCAGTGTCCAGGCGCTTGATGAGCCCACCAACCTGCAACAATCCCATCACAGCGTACATCAGCAGTGCATGCATCTTGCCACACAAGTCCCCTATGTTGTACGTCTCGAGCCTGCGTGTCAGCTTCACACATGCATACTTGCAGGTGAACTGAAAAGCAAACCCCGTATCAGACAATTGTGCAGGCAGCCTGTGGTTGCTGTGATGCACTTACTTCAAGGAAGGATGTCAGCCAGCGCTCCACCAGGCCCTGCACTGTGCCCTTCTCAGAGCCTTCAAGCTCGGGCTTCCACACCATGTCTGGTGTCACCAGCTCAAGCTCCACCTCCAACAGGGGACCAGCTTCAGACCTGCACACACGGCACCATAAATGCACAGGAGTACGTCGACCCTGCTGCAAAAAGTCTGCATGGTGCACTTTGTGGGGCAGCGATGCCTCCAATTTGTGCAGAGCGGCCTTGAGCACATGACTTGGCCTAACATAATTGTTGCTTGCCTACCTTGTCAGCGCCTCTGGATCCAGCTGCTGCAGCAGGTAGCGAGTGCTGGTGGTGATGGCGTTGCTGAAGCCTTGAATGACAATGTCGGAGACATAGTCCACATACGCCCTCCAGGCAGCAGACGCCTTGCTGGCCTGCACAGCAGCAGTACACAGGACATGTGCGTTGGGCATCGTCATAAAGCTCACCAATGACTGGCCCTGGGCCGGCATGCACCCTTGGCAAGTACTGTGACACGCGCTTTAGTGCTGTATGTTAGCTGCTAGCAGTCACACCGCCACTACCATCTTCTCAAAATGCTGTCTGAGTGTCCCACCTTTAGGATGCGGTTGCTGCTTGACAGCAGCTTGCCAATCTCCTTGCCAACATCCCTGATCTCACTGTGGCGCTGTGACAACAGCGCAGCACTGCTGTCAGACAGCTCCTCAAAGCTGTAGATCTTGCCATCCTGCAGACAATAGGCGGTACAGCTCAGAGTCAACAGACAGCAGCGGCATGCTGGCAAAGCACTGACAACTGTGGGTGCAGACCGCTTCAACTGCATGCTGAGACACCCCGTGCCATCCGAACAGTGGGTAGGCGCAAGACCACTGGCCCCGTGCCATTTGAACAGTGGGTAGGCGCAAGACCACTGAACCCAGAGCTGACCTTGCGATCAAACATGAGGTTCTGCTCAAACGTCTTCAGCAGCTCCTGGATGGATGAGACATTGTCTTTGATGGTTGTCAAGACGCTGTCCAAGTCGCGCACAAGCTCCAGCGTGTCGCGGATGTAGGCATCAGTCCCCTCGTCCTTCCACACCAGCCCTTCAAGGCCCCGGTGCAGCGCCGCCTCTGCAACACACACAAGGCATCAGCTTCAGATGGCATGCACGCGGGCTACCCGTTGGACACATTGTCTGCACAGGTGCTGCCAACATACTCACCGACCACCTCCAGCTTGCCGGCCACCAGGGGCCACTCCACAGCCAGTGTGGTGCGCTGCAGCTTGTTGTACAGACTGACCATCAGGTCCAGGCTGCCAATCTGCTGCCTGAACCGATCAGTGTGCTGGTAGATCGCCAGCGCACCCTCTGGGACCTGCGCAAAGGTGCAGCCACAGGACATACTAGCATCAGTGCCTTTCGTGTCATGCTTGCTGTAGTGAATGGCGCATCACATCACCCAATGATGCTGGGGACAGCACAGTCAACATATTGCCACGCGTAACAGGAGAAAGCAGCCTTACCTGAACGTCCAGGAGCAGGAAGTACTTGGTCTCCTTCAGGAGCCTCACAAGAGCTGGGTCAAAGTTGACCGCCAGCAGCTGCAGCTCAGGAGTGGAGTCCTCATGAAACTGCAGCAGGGGCTGGTTGAGCTTCTCATCGGAGGTGGCTGCCACCTGTTTTGCAGGTGGGAAAGAGCATACAGACCTCAGTTCTGCCAAACCATCACACTTGCTACACCTCTGTCATGCATGGTCCATAACATCATGCTGGCCGGGCATGCTGTGCAGCTCTCAATCACAGCTATCAGCACACATGCCGGCTCTGCCCATGTACCCACCTGGCTGCACCAGTCCTGCACGAGTGTGGCTTCATACTGCTGCATCTCTGCCATGACTGCCTCGAATCTCTGCTGGGCAGCGCTAAATGCTGGCAGCTCCAGCACACTCCTGTCCATGGCCAGCAGCCTATTCATGGGGTCCTGCAGGCGCTCCTTCAAGCCGCGCACCCACGTCACAGCCCCTGCAGCCACAGACGAGCATGCAGTGACAAAAAATACAGCGTTTGCATCAGCAGGCACTGACGGGGGGATATGTGTCATTCTGGACATGTTTGGCAAGCACACTGCTACAACCTTCCCCTCCTCCCAAGGTGTCTGCCAGGTTTAGAGGTTGTGTCCCTTGAAGATGTGTTTATACTGACCAGAGTGTGGTGGGCTGTTCTTGCTGAGCTGGGGGAACTCCTGGTGTGCCTGGAACAGCTCCTGCACTTCCTTGACATCATCGGCAAAAGCGGTGACCATGGAGACGTGCTTCTTGGCCAGCTCTGTGGCAATGGCGTCACGCTCCAGCAGGCCCTCAAAGCTCTCAAGCAGCTTGAAGGTCGCTGCCAGAGTGGTGCAGTCATCAAACGCCTGCACACCAAACAGCCACATGGTTGGTGTAAGCCAGTAGGAGCCGCGTTGCTCGCGCCCGCCACTGGAGTCCGGCCATCTGGCCTCTTGCTGTGACTAGCTGAGTGAGATGTGGTCGCAGGGGCATCCACTGTTTGTTACCGCCAGGACTATGCAAAACAGTAAAACCATCACATGCACGTACACCGCACCTGGACGATGAGAGCGCTCAGCCGGTGCTCCAGCTCCTTGATGACGTTTTTGAAGGTGCTGAAGTCTGCCTGGAAGCTGGGCGCATCCACATCCATCACATCATACCCCACCTGCAAGACGCAGTCACAGCCACCGCTAAACCGACAGGATAGGTGGCGGCACTCGCACCCTTCCAATTGACTCACTGTCTCGGAGACAGGCACTGCAGCTGGATAGCCTAGCGTAGCCACTGCTGGCTTGATGAGCTTCTGTCCCTGATGACCAAGCATGGGGAGTACAAACGGCACAAGGCTTACCTCCTGGAACTTGCCATGCGCCACCAAGAAGTCTGCGTGCACCTGCTTGATGGCATTTGTCAGAGCCTTGCCCTTCGTGCCACCAACCTCCACGCGCTCCAGCCGGCCAAACTGCAGCAGGAACAGCACGGGCAACCCCACGCATAAACTCCATTGCAGTGTTGCAACTGCCAGTTGAATTCATATGCTCCGCTGACAGACACCACATGGCACCATTGCTGCGGCCCCCACCCAGCTATCAAGGCGCGTAAGATGTGTCACGCTGCGTCCCTGCCCTCACCTGCATGCAGGTGTTCTGCAGCTCCAGCATGTCGGCGCAGCGCTCCATGAAAGTGTCCAGGCGCCCAAACACCACGCTGTTTTGGAAGCGCCACGGATGGTTGGGGCACTCGGCTGCGCTGGCTGTCTTGTAGCCAAAGTAATGCAGCTTGAAGCCCCCCAGCACCTTGAGTGCTGTGCGCAGCTTCTCACAAGCATCACTGGGGTCCATCTGCAGGAGCTCAGTGCCTGGAACATACTTGCAGGCCTGCACAGGATACATGAGTGGCAATGGCAGCACCGTCTCATCCTGCAGGAACAGCAGTGCTGCAAGGCAACTCCCAGGGACATAGCACACTCAGCGTTGTCCTGCCTACAGCACCAGGCTGACGCTCCCAACAGTTGCTGGCAGCACATTACGTGTACATTTGGTTGGGGGACGGGAAGGTGAAACCTTTCAATTTGGATGCACAAACACAAGTTGTCCCCGTCCACACCCCCAGCACACATGTTTCTGATCACGCACAACCCTTGCTCAACCCATGCATGCCCCTGCAGCAAACAGTAGCTGCACACAAGCAGCACTTGCACCAACCCAGCACTGACACCTGCTGCTGCGCTCAGCAGAAGGTGTGCTGACGGGTGGGGTACCGGCTGCATGCAGCTGCTGTCATGGGTATGCTGCTGTGCACAGCAGTGTGTCCGGGCTACGAAGTGGATGCACTGCGCCTGGGAAGGGGGAACATGGTGTGCCGCTGTCTTTCATGCACACCTGCATGATGAGGTCGTTGCAAATCTCCCGCAGCAGTGTAGCAAAGCGTGCGCTGCTGCTGTAACTGCTGCTGAGCTTCCAGATCAGCAGCATGCTGTGTAGCAGGGGCTTGAAGTGATCTGACAGCGCCACGAAGTCATCCATGGTGTTCAGCTTCTCCAGCAGCTTGCGCAGGGGCTCCAGGAAGCGCACGTTCTCAGTGGCCTCCTGCCTGGACTTCTGCACATCCTGTGTACATAACAGGTCAAAGGCACAAAGGATCGGGCACGGTTACAGGCTGGAGACTGTCTGCAACATCAGCACACATCATTACTGCGACTGAGGTGCACGAGCTCACAAGCTACTAGCTAACACCACCTTCAGCGGGCAAGTGCCTGCTTCACAGGTCAACGCGCAGCTCTGCTGAGCTGAGTCCGGTGCACACCATACCTGGTACAGCCGCTGGAAGGCGTGGAAGTATGTGCTGTTGGCCAGCTCAAGGATTTTGACCACCTTCTGGATGCGCTCACTGCTCAGCTGCTCGTGAATGGCATTCAGGTTTGCTGCGCGCTCTGACCAGAAGTCCAGCTCAGTCAGAGGGCCAGGGTAAGCGCCCTCGCCCTGCAGGTAACAAAACAAGGCTGTCAGGTGGCATGTGTGTGCCGGGGGCAGCTGCATTATCGATGTATGCGACAGCATCAGTGATACAGGCGGCGGCGTGGTCCTGATGGCAGTAGGGCAGGCAATACAGGGATGCCATGTGTGTGATGACAGCTACACAGCTGCTGGCTCGACGTACACTGCGGCACAGCAGCCACCCACCTTCAGCACAGCATCTGGGTCTGACTTCAGCACCGTCTTGATCTGCTTCGACCACACCACTACTGCCTTCTCCAGGATGTGTATGCTGACCTTGTCCTTGGCTGTTTGGTCCGGCTGCTGTGTGTCAGCTGCTGGCAGGGGCAGCACAGTCTGCCCTTTGGCCTCCCCGATGCTGACGTTGACTGCAGCAATACACCAGAAGTAGAACAGTAGAACAGACCTGATCAGCCACCAACTGCGCCGCGCATGCTGCGCACTGGTACAGAGAAGCAGCCGTGCCATGGGACTGGCTGGTGCAGCAGGGACACAGCCAACGTACCTGTAGCAACCAGCCTGTGCATGCTGTCTGAAACCTCCTGCGCCACAACATCTGGCCAGCCCTCCTGATTGATGCGGGCTGTCAGCAGGGGCAGGAACACGCTCTGTGCCAGTGCTGACAGGGTCTCCAGTGGTGCTTCTGTCAGCTCTCCATGCGCCACCTGCAACAGTGTCCAAGGATCTGTAAGGTATAGTGCGGCATGGTAGCATCAGCACTGCAGGACGTGGTTGTATCGCTTACCAGCGTCTTGATGTTGTCATTGTCCAAGCGTACATGAGCTGTCTTGACGAAGTACACAGTCTTGCGCTTGAGTTTGGGTAGGGGCTTGACACTCTGCAGGGCAGCAGGATTGTGGCATGAGCTTGGGCAGTGCCCTGGCACACACATGTAAGCGGGCCACTGCATGCCATGTGTGCTGAGCAGGTGGGCTGGAGGATACAGCACACCCGCGTTGCTGACAAAGAGCATGCAGGTGGAGGTTTCAGAGGTTCAGAAAGTCAATTTATCTGCTGCAGAGACAGATACAGCTGTTTCTCTGCAACATACCGCGCCCAAATCCTTGCCATCGATGTACACCAACAGCCGCTTTGTACCCTCATCCTCCAGAAAATTGGCCACAGCAGCTCTGCAGAGAACAAGGCAGTACTTCAGTTCCTGTGCAAGACGATGACGGATATGTTTCAGTTCCTTTCTAGCAGCAGCAGCGACTGTGCTCACTTGGATTCTGTCTGCAGCAGCTTTTGGAAGGCCTCCTGTGTGACCCCCTTGATGGAGCTGCACACCCGTTCCTGTATCCAGTCATATCTGACATCTTTCTGCGCCTGTGGCGCAGAGCCTCCCTCTTCTGCCATGCTTCACTGCTGTTCACAACTGCATCTCAGTTGCTGTTGTTGATGCTGGCCACGAAGCGGCCCAATCCGTCGACGTATAACGTGATGAAACGAAAGGGGTAAGTCTTGTGTTTGATATGCACCTGGTGAGGGCTTGGTTGGGTGAAATCAATTGATTGGGCGCGTGGGAGAGGGTCGTAATACCACGAGCCCTGTGCAGATGGAATGGCCAACCCGACACAAGATATATCATCAACGAAGCCTGATATCCAAGGCCGGCAGCAGGCTCGAGCTGTCACACTCTTGTCATGTCCCGAGATGCTGATGGAACAGCTCTCCAGCCAAAATGGAATACCCAAAGCTTAAAAATTCAAAACTTCCCGTCTTTTGTATCGCCCCCACAGCCCCACACCACCCACAGGGTGTTAGGGGGGTGACAAGATCTACAGGGCAACTCCGAGATTATAGCACCCACCTTGCCAGTAGACGAGGGGGGTTAGTGGCCAAGATGCCACAGGGAGGCAAACTGTGTTGGGTGGAAGCATGGCCACATGGCGGCCTGTCCTACGATGCAACACCAACACAACGAATGTCAAGCTGCTGCAACCCACACATACCGAGGGCCCAGCCCGGCCTGGCACGGCGGCATTGCCTGGATAGCAGCAGCTACGCGCACCCACATTGAGGAAGGGATGTCTAAGGTTGAGGATGCATGCCGTGAGCATTGCAGCGCCGGTGGTCCTCTGGTGCTACCAGCAAGAAGTTGATCCACCCAGCATCACCTCTTTCACTGAACACAGCATCTCCAGACAGGCAGTGCATGCATGCACACAGCAGCCACATGCACCACGGGACAGGTATGCCATAAGGCTGCACAAAAAAAACACATCCATATACAAACCATTCATCCTGCTGTACACCTAGCAGTCACCCTAACACCTGTGGATGGCACTGCCCTTGAACTTATACACCATGAGCGCTGCGGCAGCTAGGCTGCACCCCAACACCCACATTGCGACACTGTAGCCATGCGTCAGGTCATGAATGACACCTATCAACAGTGGGCCCAGGAAAGAACCCATGCATGCTATCGTGTTGTACATGGCCAAACCCAAGGCCTTTTCCTCCACTCTCAGACACCCGGCCACGAGGCCTGTCTGCAGCCCATTGGCACCGTTGACACCACAGTGTGCGACCGTCAGCAGCACAAATGCAGCCACGGCTGCGCTCGCCCCCACACCGCCAGCACCAGCACCGCCACCCGACAGCGCTCCCGAGGCTGCAAAGGGCAGCAACACCAGAGCCAGCGCACCCACCCACCACGTCAGTGCGATATGCAGCTTGGCCTCCCCCACCCGCTGCGAATGCCATGCATTGAGCAGGTGCACTAGAGATGCTGCTGCGTATGGAATCGCACTGAACAGCACAACAGCAACCCCAGGAGAGCTTGCACCCCCAGTGCCTGCACCAGCTGATCCTGCAGCTGCGCCCAGCAGCAGCGCCTGCACAATCTTGGGTGTCCAGTACAGCACACCGTTGCCAGGGATATCATGCAGGATGCGCCAGCTTCCCGCATACAACACCACCCTGTTGCGCGCAACCGCGAGCACAGAGCGCCATGATGGCGCATCACGGGCGCTGCTGCCTTCCAATGGTGAACTGCAGCTGCTTCCACAGCCTTGGCCATGGCTGCTGGCTAAGCCAGCCCGTGAGGGGCTGTGGTGCCTGCTGATTGCACTGCTGCACCCAGCTGAGTCTGAGGCTGGTGCTGACGATGTTGCTTTGTTGCCGAGGGCCCTGCGCAGCAGCTGCGCAGCCTCGGACGGCTTGTCATCTGCCTCCACCTCGACACACACGTCCACAGAGCTGTCGGTGTCTGATACAGGCTGGACTGTGCTGTGCTCCGCTGCTGGGCCACAGACTGGCGGTAGTGCGGAGGATTCCTTGCTGGTGGCCTTCAGCAGTGCCAACCGCTGCGGCTCAGATAGGAACTTTGCAGTGTCCAGGCTGGCTGGCAACAGGAAGGTCATGAAGCAGCCTAACAGGATGGCTGGCAGGCCTGCAGGGATCGCCAAGCACAGCACAGTGAGGCAGCTCCTTGCGTTGTATGCTACACAGTCACATCAATTCTGGCTGGTGGTGCCTGCTACATGTCAACAGTTGAGCATATGAGACAGTCAAGCATGCACACCATCACATTCTACTTACCAGCGTGCAAGCAACAGCGCGTAAGTGAGTCACTGTGCAGATCAATTGTGTGCTGACACTGCTAAATGGGCGAACAAAGTCACAGGAAACTAAGCAAGTAGCAGGATATCCCTCACCCTCAACCAGGAACAGCCACTGCCAGCCTTGGAGACCCAACTTGCCGTTCAGCATCAGCAGGCCAGCAGCAATGGGGGCGGCCACAACCTGAAAGCAACAACGGTGACAGCCAACGTCCAGAAGTGCATTGAATAAGTCTTATATGCAGAGTCTTCAAAGCATGACAGGCAACCACCTGGCTTGCTTTCTTGTATGCCTGCATTGCTGTGAGCAGATCAGTCGCTGACGCAGCGTTGCGTTTCCCTGTTCGCAGAGCCCAGCCAGCGGCGGCCCGCCCACTTCCACTTACCTGGCTCACTGTGATGCCTGTCTCAATCACTGTGTACGGCACCGTTGTCCTGTCAGCTGCATAGAAGCAGCTGATGTAGTACCTGCAAGACAAATTGCATGTGGGTGCGGCTGCTGGAGGAAATTGGCAGCTGCGCAGTGCAATTGTGCTTCAGTCAGCATGTGCGCTCCTGCTGCTTCATGGTGGCATGTGTCCGTGACATAACATCAGTGTCAAATGAGGCTGAAACCTGGGCGCGACAACTGCTGAGGAGACATACCACGCACATGCGCAAACTGTGCCCGTCCACAGTGCAACATTGAGCAGCTCACAATGTGAAGCAGCTTGGGCAGCGTCGGCGTGGTTCCCTGACTGTGCAGGGCAGAGTGGACAGCACCACGGCGACACTCACCAGGTGCCAGGAAGGCCTCCAGATTCTGCCAAACCCAGCAGCATGCGCAGCAGGACAAAGCTGACAGGGCCGCGCACCAGGGCCATACATGAGGCAGCAACGCCCCATGTGATGCTGATGAAGGCCAGCCAAGCAGGACCGCCAAACCTGGTCAGCGTTGAGACACAACAGATTTATATGCACATCCACAGCTGGTCATCTGGAGAAGCAGCCAGTGACATACTATGTGGGCAGGCCTAACCGGTGTATTACAGCGTGGACTACACTTGCATTGGACGCTCTTCTACCCAGCACCCTGATAACACCAGCAGCTGCAGCAGCTGCACTGCCAACAGCACAGCACGTGCTGCAAGTAGAATCATGATAGTGAAGCGTACTCACCTCAGAAGGAGGAAGTTGCTGGGGATCTGGCCGGCAGCGTATGCTAGGAAGAAGGCACCTGCATGCAGAGTAGCAGTGCACGTAATCACTCTTGGTGGTCCGCAATGCATGTTGGGCCATGCCCAGCCATGCACTGGCACGCGCACAATGCCATGCATGTCACTGCATGCGTGCATATTGGCACTAATTCAGCCCTGTCTATAGGAGCCAAACCCAGTGGCTAGCATGTACGGCGACCAAAGTGCCCGCTGCGGCTGTTTAGACGCATTGTGGCTGCAGTCAGTGCCAGAGCAAGCTCGGTGTGTGTGCCGTACAATCTGGCCCACCTGAGCCAAGGCCGTACAAACTGCTGGATAAGTTGAGGTCCTGGCTCATTTGGATGCTGGCAAATGAGAGTGCAGTCCTGTCTAGGTAAGAGATGATGACGAGCAGGAGGAGTGGCGGAAGGAGGCGCTTTGACACAGCCTTCTCTGCACTGATGAGCAGATGGTCCTGGGGAGTGCGAGGAGATGGCTCAACCATCAGGCTGTGATGGCTGCTGCTGCTGAAGCTGCGGGCTGCTGGTACCGGCCCAATGCAGCCAGCGTGCCCTTGGTCAGTGCTTGGGGGTGCTGATAGCTGCGCAGGCCGCAAGGCAGCCGCTGTGTCTGCTTCCACCACGTCCACGGCTGGTGAATGAGATAGACAAGCTGATGCTTGCAGCAAGCTCCTGGTTTCTCTGTCACCACCAAGCACCGGGCATGCCCTGTCAGCAGAGGCCTGAGCCAGGCTGGCCTTCCCTGCTGATGTGGGCTCCATAGAGGACCCCGATAAGCCAGTAAGAGATGGTCGGCAGCGAGTGCACGACTTATTGCTGGCTAGAGAGCCAAGCTTGTGAGGTCCTCATGCTGATTGATGGTACTGTATCATGCTTGTGGGGACGTCCAAGGTACATAGCAACCTGTCGGGAAGCACACCTGCTGATCCAACTGGTTGAACAATGCATCGGGTCTACAAGTCACAACCCACACTGCAACTGACCAGCCTCAACTGAATCGAGGCTTAAGGAACTCCAAGAGTGCCCATTTGCTATCTCGACGACTGAACGTTTTGCCAGAAACACACCTGTGTCGTTGCCGCGTAGCATCTGCTGCCTCGACCCCTTCACAGTATCGCTGATCTGAGGTGTGCAACCGAGCTCGCTTCTCCTCTGCCTGCTCATGCGATGGTGTACTGGACACATCTTAGACTTTAGCAACAGCTGACACCTGCCTGCTAGGCGACAGGTGTGCACATAGTCGTTCCCGGGGCTACTGCCATCAGCTTGCTGGGCCTCTGTCTTGCTTGGCAGCAAGTCCTTATGCTTGGCAGCAAGTAGGCAGCATAGAAGGATCCTGTCTGGGTCCCTCATTTCGTAGCATGGGCCCTTAGCAGGCTGTCTGCATCTGCTGTGCCGCTGCAGGCGGTGCTGCTGCAATCATGGGAGCAGCACGGAAGTTGCAGAGCGAAATCGACAGGTGGGTGTGCTCTTGAGATTCTGGCTCAGGTCTAGATGGGGTCGTGTTTGCAGGGCGTTGAAGCAGCTGAGCAGTGTGCTTGTGGGAGTCTCAAGAGCATGTACACCCCCTTCTTTCACTCAGGAGGCGGATCAGCCGGGCAGTCGATGGCCATGCAGCTTTGCAAAGGCCTTATCACACCCGCTGACACATGGGATCTGACCCATCATATGCCTTCACATTACTCCCTGGCGGGGCCCAGTCTCGGTGCTTCAGCCTTGGTCGGGTTGCCTGTTGCACACAGTTGCAGCACACTCTTCACTACCACCCGTCTGTCCTGCAGGTGCCTCAAGAAGGTGCAGGAGGGCATAGACGAGTTTGACCAGATATGGCAAAAGGTGCGTGCAAGCAGCAGATGCCAACGTAGCCTCACGCGTTCAAGCAGTGCCCCAGGGTACGAGCCAACAGGTGGTAACATCGCACAGCGTCCGCAGCAGGCACTCAGGCAGTGGTGCAGCCGTCACGGAGCGCTGTGCAGTGCTGACACAGCAAGCAAGCCGTGCGCTGCTCTTGGCGTTACATGGTGGTGTTGGTCGCAGGTTCATGACACAGACAACGCCAACCAGAAGGAGAAGTTTGAGGCGGACCTGAAGAAGGAGATAAAGAAGCTGCAGAGGTTGAGAGACCAGATCAAGTCATGGTGAGACAGCTGACAAAATTCAGGATAGAGGCTTTCAAGGTTTCTGGGGCCCTCAGCTCCACGGGCGCTGTTGCGTCTGAGTGCAGGCGCTGTTGCGATTGAGGAGAGCAGTTGCTGGCGCCCTGACCAAGCATGCTCCTTGAAGTCCTTGCAATGATGGTTGACAGCAGTAGCATCTGGCCATACCCCATCATTGGCCTGACACGTACCGTGCTGCATACTACAGCCTGTTTCTGCGTCAGCTGTGTCATGCTGTGCTGTGCTGTGCTGTGCTGTGTCGACACCTGTCTCCAGGATCTCTGGCGCCGACATCAAGGACAAGACCACGCTGCTGGATGCGCGCAAGGCGATAGAGCGGGAGATGGAGCGCTTCAAGACGTGCGAGAAGGAGGCAAAGATGAAGCAGTTCAGCAAGATGGCCCTCGGACAGGTAAAGGTGTAGCTCCGCTGCAGACAATCTTCCCTCAACTTTGGTGCTTTTGCTACAGCACGCACGGACCGTGTTGCGCTTCTGCGGCGCACATCCAATGCAGAACAGGCAATGAATCGGGTGCTGGGGGCAAGTGCAGCACATGGTGTGGCTGTTGTGTTGGGGGGGGGGGATGCGTTTGGGTACCATGGCTAACTTGTACCCCTTCCAGTGCAGTGCGCCACAGTGTGTTCTGTGTGCGCTCAACAGGGCGCGTTGGCTGGCATGAGTGTGTGGGTTGCAAGGTGCCACAGGCTGTGTTTGCAGCACTGCTCTTGACATTTTGTTATGATACTAATATGCGCAGGCCGACAAGCTGGACCCCCGGGAGCAGGCGAAGCAGGAGACGCGGGAGTGGGTGAATGATGTGGTGGACCGGCTCACAGTGCGCATCGAGCAGTTTGAGTATGAGATGGAGGAGATGCAGGCCAACCTCAAGAAGAAAGCAAAGCCGCCACCCAAGCTGGTGCAGGTGCGACATGGCTTGGCAGGGCTTGTGTGTTGTGGCATCAGTTGGCAAGCTTCAGGAGTGTGCAGTTGGTGGGGTTGATTGGTACCGGTCGTGTAATTAGGTGCAGGGCTTGTGGATGAGCAGCGGCGGCTTCATGCGCGAGCAAGGGGCCCCAATGGCCTCATGTAGCTTTTCAGTCGCTGGGCCTAGCACTGACAAAGAATTGCCCTGGGTTGTGTGTTGGTGTGTCCTGCAGCTGGAGGAGGTTGTCAACGTGCACAAGAAGCATGTGCAGGCGCTGGAGAAGGCGCTGCGTTGCCTGGACAATGACGCGCTCAGCAGCGAGGAGCTGGACCCCCTCAAGGATGACCTGGAGTACTACCTGGTGCGTGTGTGTATATGGGGGGGGGGGGGTGTCTGTCGTCGGGTTGGGGCATTAGTTGGTTGGTTGGACAGTTGGCTGGCTGGCCGGTTGAATGGTTGGAATGATGCAGATGAGGGTAGTCAGCAGTATCATGTGCATGTTGGGGTATCGCAAAGTGGCTCGCCTGAACAGCAGCCGTGATGGCAGGCCGCGCTGGATACGTACAGGACTTGGGTGTAGGAGAGCATGTGACGGCTGACAGCTGCGGCTGACAGTGTGGCGATCCTGGTGCTTGCTCGTTGATGTAGAGCTGACCCAAATAGACAGGCGCTGCTGTGCAACTTTGGGTGGCCAAGGCTGGCTTGCTGCTTGTGCTATGTGTTGTTTGTTTCATCCGTTTCTGTGTTTCTGTGTTCAGGCCTTGGAGCTGGATGAGCACTATGACAACACAGACGACATGTACTGCGACATTGCTGACCGTCTGGAGGCAGTGGAGGCAGCAGCACCAGCAGCCAGCCTGGCAGGTCACCTGGGCTCCCTCAGCATCAAGAAGGACGGCAAAATGAAGAGCGGCGGCGGCAAGGTGGGGGCACACACGTGGCAGCCCATCTCACGGACGGAGGGGCTTGGCGCTTTGTGTAGGGGGTTGGCGTTGCATGCAAGCTACAGGCGCTTGCAGGAATGGGTGGATCGTGGCAGCATGGAGCCAAGTTGCACAATGCTGCCCTGTTGTTTTTTTTGGGTTTTTTGGGGCTGCCCAGATGTTCCCCTTTCTGCAATGTTGTGTGTCTCAGCGGGACGCGACAGGTACACAAACAGTGCGTGGGCCAGCCGAGCCGAGCATTGCACGCGCATGCCAGGTGGGCATGCCCATGACAGGTGTCCGTGTGCAGTGGTGCTCTGTGGGATCAAAACTATCGATTGATCCCACAGAGCACCACTGCACATGGACACCTGTCACGAGCATGCCCACCCGGCATGCACGTGCATTCACTATTCCACTGTGCTGATGCGCAACACCTGCTGTTCTTTGATGTGCTGTGGCCTGGCTGTGTAGGATGACGATGAGCGGGAGAAGGAGAGGGAGCGGGAGAGGGAGCGTGCTGCAGCAGCGGCAGTCAAGGCGCAGTTGATCGCCCAGGGCAACAGCAAGTGAGTTCCATTCCATGTTGATCAGCAAGGGCCCTGACGTGTATGATGATGTCCCACTGCGGGCGGCCCCCGTCAGTAGCATAGTCTTGCAGCAGGGTGGCTATTATCAACTGCATGAAGCAACAAACCCCTTCTGCACGACCGCGGGGGGTGGCAAGCCATTACATGCATGGCCTCTCAACAACCTGAAAGATGCAGGCCAAGGCAATACTTTGCAGCATGCGCGAGTCAATTGTTGAGACTGCAAGTCATGTCAACCTGTTGCGTATGTGTTTTTGTATGTGTCTGCAGTGTGAGGCCCCTGGAGGAGCCAGACGACCGCACCAAACTAGGTGCAGGCATGTCCCGGCCCCCAGCGCTGACGACAGCAGGCTCAGGCGCCCTCATGCCACCCGCCTCGCCGCTCAGCACGCCAGCAGGGCCGGGCGCTGTGCCGCCCTCGCCCAAGCTGCCTGTGGTGCCCACCCCGCGGCAGCAGAAGGGTGACGAGGGACCACTCAGCCCCATGCAGGTGTGCATGCGACAAAGTTGCCTGGAGTGCTCTGACTCTGTTGTAGCAGCAGCTTTTGATGCATATGCCTCATACCTTGCATCATCTTGAGACTCGCAGGCAGGGTAACATAGCGCAGAAAACGTGTGGCGATGTCGGCTTGTTGTCCTGCTGTATGTGCAGGCGCGCAACGCGGCAGCAGCAGCCCCAGCTGACCATGCAGCAGCTGACAGCCATGCCAATGGGCCGGCGGCAGCAGCAGCAGCAGCGGCGGCTGGACCAACTCCACAGCAGCCGCCAGCAGTGACAGCTGGCCGGCCCACATTGGCTGCGCTGATTGGCGGGGCAGCTGCTCGGGAGCAGCAGCAGCAGCAGCAACAACAGCAGCAGCAACAACAGCAGCAGCAGGTGCCGCAGCCACAAGCTGCAGCACCGCCTGCTCAGGCGCAGCAGGCTCAGCAGCCACCACCTCAGCTTGCTGCTCAGCCACAGCAGCAGCAGCAGCAGCCAGCTGCCTCCCAGCCGCAGCAGCAGCAGCAGGAAGCGGCGGCACCAGCAGTGGCAGCAGCAGCGGCGGCGGCAGCTGCTGGGCAGGCAGATGCGGCGGCACCCCCACCTGCAGCAGGAGGCCGGCTGGGCGCATGGATGTCAGGGGGTCCAGAAGGACCCAACGGAGCAGCACCCGCAGCATCTGGACCTCCACCAGCCATGCAGCAGCAGCAGCAGCAGTCACCTCAGGCAGCACAGCAGCAAGGTACCGCTGCAGCAGCACTTGCCAAGGGCCTGCCTGGCAAGCCGGCGGCTGCACAGCAGCAGCAGCAGCAGCCCGCAGCTGCCACGCCCAAGGCGCAGCCGGAAACTGCTGCATCCAACGGCCCCTTGCCCTCTCCTGCTGCAGCAGCTGCTGCTGCGGTGGAGGACAGTGCTGCCGCAGCAGCAGCGGCGGCTGCGGCTGCTGCTGCTGGAGTGCCAGTGCTGCCTGAGGGTGCGTCTGGTGCGGATGTGCTGGAGGGTTGGTGCAGCATGGCAGCAGCGGAGCTCAAACAAAGCAGCAGCATGCTGGTGCAGGTGCCACGGGGCATTGCGGCGCTGCCGGTGCTGGAGGCTGTCGCAAGGTGAGTGGCCTGCGGGGTGCTGATTGTGGTGCCATCAACAGCTGCTGGGGAGTGCCACGCTCTATGCTGTACCTCTCTTGCAACACCAAGCGGTTGCAGCATGAGCTGAGTTTGCGACTCGATGTGCTGTGTGCGTGTCTGTAAGTGTGCGCACTGTGTTTGTGCTGCACCAGTGCAACTGTGTGTGCCGTCGCGATGGTGCATGTGCGCAAGTTCGCATTGTTGGTGACAGCAGGGCGTCTGCGCATGTACGAACTAGTTCTGGTGCTTGACGCCATCGCACTTTGCTTTTTGCAGGTGTGCTCTGCCTCAGCCCTCTGACAGCGACTGGGACAAGCCAAAGCCGCGCCACCCCATCGTGGGCCCGGCGTCATACCCTAAGTCGCAGCCGGATGTGATCAGCGCGCCCGGGCTGTTCCGCAAGATGGACCCTGAGGCCCTCTTCTTCGCCTTCTACTACCAGCCAGACACATACCAGCAGTACCTGGCGGCACAGGTGGGTTGTTGGGGAGCTATCTGTACGGGACTATCTGTACGGACAGACGGAGGGCAGGGTACGACTCGCGAGGCTGAGGTCTGTGACGGTGCCTGGCTGTGTTGTGGAGTGTATCGACAGTGACACATGCTAGAGAGCTGGATGCTGATTCGGTTGAGAGGCATCGCCCCTCATCAGTGGCATTTGGTGTCAGTTAGAGACGAGCTGACAGGCTCACCAGGACAGGTTGTAGGCACGACTGCACTGTTAGGGCTGACTGCCGTGTGGTGCTTTTGTTGTGCAGGAGCTGAAGCGTCAGAGCTGGCGGTACCACAAGCAGCACAATGCATGGTTCCAGCGGTACGCAGAGCCCACAGTCACCAACGAGGAGTACGAGCAGGTAGGGAAGGAACCTCTTCACACAGATGCGGTGCTTTGTTGCACTCTGTGCTTCACCACACATACAAGCATGACGCATCCTAGTTTGATTGCCTTGCTGCAAAGCTCGAGAGTGAGCCTGCACCTAAGGAAGGCCCCTGTTGCACACATGGGGCTGTGAGCGGCAGCCTGTGGGTGCTGAGCACTGCGCTGTTGCAGCAGAAGCAGCAGCCGGAGCGTGCAGCAGCACGTTGAGGTGTGTGCCCCTGAAAAGGGGGCGGGTATGTCAACGTGCCGCAGCGAGCTCCAGCTGCTGCTCCTGCTGCAGCAGTGTGTGCAGTGCTTGCGACTTGAGCAGGCTCCTGCAGCTCCTCCCCTCCGGTTGTCGGCAAGGAGTCCCAATCCTTCAGCATGTCTGGCCCCGCATTGGGAATACCACAGTCCCTGTGGTAGATGTTGGATCCGTGTGTAGCGGCTGGCCCATGGCTGTGGCCTCAAGTTCCTAGGTGCTGTCAGCTGCCACTGACTGTGTTGACTCATCCATTGTTGCTGTTGTTCATCCTGCCTCGCACAACTGCAGGGCACGTATGTGTACTTTGACTACAACATCATGCACGACGACCTGCAGACAGGCTGGTGCTACAGGCGCAAGGAGAACTTCACCTTCAGGTGGGAGCAGCATGCTTGCCTGCATGTGTGGGCTTCGCTGGGCAGTGACGCGTGTGGTGGCTAGGCTGTGTGGTCTGATAGCACTATCAGGATGTGCGCCTGCTCGTGCGACTGTATGACTCTGTCAGTGGCTTCTCAACGGGAACCTGTGGCTGCTAGGGTTGTATGTGTTGAAACATACTGTTTTTGTGTGTTCCACACTTGGCATCAGCACACCTTCTGCATTGTGCCTGTGGTGCAACTGGCCTTGCTCGACTGTGCGGCTCTCCGGTGCTGTAGTCTGGGACAGGAGTCAGCAACTGGGCGACAGGGGAGGGGGGCTACTGATGCTGTCTGGTGCTGCTGATGCTGACACTATCGCCACTTTCTGCTGCTGCTGCTGCTGCTGCTGCTGCTGCAGGTACGATGCCCTGGAGGATGAGCTGCCAGTCTCACAGGTGTAGGCCAGTGCTGCCAGGGGCAGCTTGACGGCCTGCCAGTCGTGCTGCAATGGGCAGCCGCAATGCCATGAAGCAGCAGGAATGCAGCAGCGGCGGCAATGGCAGCAGCACCCTTGTGGTGTCCTCAGCTAGGCAGTGTGACCACAGCATTGCCTTTTTCTGACAGACAGCAGGGCTTGCGCGAGCTGGCTGGCTGGGTCTCATGCAGAGGCTTGTGGCGCATGGGCATGCGTGGGTATTGAGACTCTCTGAGGTGCAGTCAGCCGCGGTGGTGGAATGGCAGCACTTGGCTGATTGATGCTGTTGGCTGAGGTGTGCTGGTGGTGCATTGGCACTTGTTGGTGTGGGGTGGTGTTGTGGTGAGTGTTTGATCAGTGCTGCATCCAGCTGAAATGGCTGGTGGGTTGTGGGGCATGCAAGATGGATCAGTCTGAGGCATGTTGTTGTGACACCACTGTTGTTGTGTATTGGTTGCAGCATGTTGATGCTTTCTCCTTATTGGACTGTGGATCGATGTGCTGGCAAAGCAGCACAGCGATTCCGTCGCTCCCAGGTTGCATGGAAACATGCACTGGTGGTAACATTACAGATTTTGTGGAGCAGTGGCACCTTGTCCTCATTGAAAACCTGCTGTCCTTGTGTAAGGCATGCTATCAA
This sequence comes from Desmodesmus armatus, assembly GCA_007449985.2. Classification (NCBI taxonomy): domain Eukaryota; kingdom Viridiplantae; phylum Chlorophyta; class Chlorophyceae; order Sphaeropleales; family Scenedesmaceae; genus Desmodesmus; species Desmodesmus armatus. The sequence goes on from VIIQ02000709.1 coordinate 320,334, forward strand.
TTCCACCACAACTCTGAAACTGCGCAATCATCGCATTGGTGCAGCAAAATGTACAGAAGTGTTGCACAAGTGAATGAGACAACCCGTCAACTGTCATCGCCGGGCCGGCGTAAATGCCATCACGCAAGCACGACTTTTGCAAAGACAATACAAAGTATCAGTGAACCTGCAACACAACCTGTTATATTTGCGTGCTCTACTTGCCATCCGGCTCCCACAGACCCGCGCGCGGGAAACGCTTGGGTAATGGCGGGAAAACCTTTCCAGCTTTCAAATGAGCTGCAATATCGTCAATATTAGTAAGATGTTGATGCTTGCGGCCAGTGCGGACTAAGCAAGTGGAACAGACCAGGTCAGCAGCAGCTTCCACAGCAGGAGTTTGTGGCTCATCATGGATGCTTCCGCAGCCCACAGCGATGCAGAACTATGCAAAGCGTTCTCAATGGACCTCCCAATGGCACCACCGCCCATAAGGGTCACAGCAGCCCAGTTCAAGGAGCAAGGGCATGGTGGCCCCAACCACCTTCCCTCAACCACCAGCAGCAGCTGCTGGACTCCTGAGATGAGTCAGCCTTTGCTGGAGTGCCCACCTACCCCACACTCCCGTGGCAGTAGCAGAGGAAGCTTCTGCAGCGATAACAGCACAGACCTGTGGATATCAGCAGTTGTGCCAGGCCACCCTGTGGACAGCCCCCTTGCTGATAGCATGCACAGCACATGGAAACAGCCAAGCTGTGGCCGTGCTGACAGCCTCAGCAGCCCTCCCAGTAACTGGGGCACAGCCAAGCAGGAGCAGCCAGCTGCAGTTGCAGCATACATGAAGGCACCAACTGCTTGGGATGCAGCTGACAGTGGCTTTGAGACAGCACCCTTGGAGAGCAGCAGTGAAGCACAACAGCAGGCTGGAGTTGCTGCAGGGCCTGCTGTGGAACCAGTACAAACACCTATGCAGGTAAGCCTGAAATCCTAGGTGTTGGTCGTGGTTGATGGCCACATGTGTGCATGCGACTGACTGGACTTATCTTACACCACTGCCCCACCCATGTTTGTTGCCAGTGTCGCCTGGCTATGTGTGTCAAGTAGCACCGTCTGCACTGCCTCAGCAGCACTGGCTGATACCACTGCTGACTTTGTTGGCGATGACATGCTGCACACCCAAAAGGAACAAACATGTGTCTGACCAACCCAATGCCTGCTGTTGTATTGCAGGACCTGAGCACCCTCCTAGCAGGCTGCCCACCCTCCCTGCACATCGCCTTCAGCTCAACAGCAGCAGCCCTGGCAGAGCAGCACCAGCAGCAGCACCACCACCTGCAGCAGCAACTGGTGCTTGCCCAACAGGGCTACACAGCCCTAGAGCAGCCTCACTTGGAGCAGCTCTTGCTGCAGCAGCAACAAGGCCACCGCTACAACCTAGTGCCCATTGCTGCTCTGCCAATGCTGCTGGCAACAGCAGTGCCCCACTGGTCGGGTGCTGATGTGGGGTATGCAGCACTGCAGATCCGCTGCCACTTGAATGTCCTTTGTGAGTTCAGCTTGGACACACCAAAGGCTCCAGCAGCACTTGCACAGGCGAAAGGTAGTAGCAGCAGCAGCAGTCCCAGAAGCCCCAGCAGCTGGCCTCAGCACCAGGAAGTAACAGGCCATGCAATACAGGCAGCAATACCGGCACAGCCCTGTGACCTGATGTATGCTGAGCTTGCATCCACCATCCTTGCAGCAGCAGCAACAGAGGCGGCGGTAGGCCAGCAGCAGCTGCCAGCAGCAGTGCAGGGCCTGCTGGTCGACTTTACTGCAGAGCTCAGCAGCAATGCTGCACTGCTGGGGAAGCTACATGAGGTGTTTGGACAGGAAGCGGCAGCAGCAGCAGCAGCACAGCCAGTGCCCAGCTTGCAGGGGCTTCAGAAGCACAGCAGTGCTGGTGCACAGGGTGTGGTAGCCATGCAGACCGCAGCAGCAGCAGCAGCAGCGGAGGCTCAGGTGCCAGTTGTGAAGGCTGTGAAGCTGCTGTGCAAGCTGCTGGTGGGGCCTACTAGCTTGAGTGACATCCGCCTCCTGGCCTGGCTGACCTGCTTGGTCCGCCAGCAGCACCTGGCCAACCAGCAGCTCGGCTTGCAGGCCGCAGCACGCACAGCACTGTCACCAGCAGCAGCAGCAGCAGCACCTGGAGAATCAGCATCTGCCCTCATCTCCTGTGCGGAGCTGCTGCATGTGCTGAGTCAGCTTATGGAGCAACTCACAGGCGGCCACGAAGATCAACCCCCTCCCCCACCATCATACGAAGCATCAGCTTTCTACCCAGCCTCTGACCCCTCTTCACCTACCGGTTACTCACCGCACACATGGCAATTCGGGCACCACAGCACCACAGGGGACCACAGCAGTTCTGCCCTGCCGCTGCAGGTGGGACAGCAGGGCTGGCCAGGTGATGATTCACAGTGGGAGTTAGGGAGACGCAGGGCTAGGCAGCAGTACAGCAGCTCCTCAGGATCAGCTGTTCCCTCAGAAGGCAGTACATTCAGCTGCCCCGACAGCCCCAGTGGCTGGGTGCCTTTGCAAGGCAGCAATGCAGTCAACATCAATGGGACCTCCGCTGCTGGTGCTGCTGCTTTCGGCGGCAGCATGAGCCAGAACAGCAGTAGTTTGCCAACAGCAGCACCAGTGAGTGAAGAGGTTCAGCAGGATCTGACAGCGTGGTGGGGTGTTGGTGACATCAACGCTGGCAGAGCCGCCCACAGGCCGATATCAGCAACCAGCAGCTTTGGAGCAGACGTTTGGAGCATTGTGGCCGCTGCGGCAGCGGGTGACACTTCGCTCATTCCACAGCAGGCAGGGCTTGTTCCACCGCAGCTGCAAGACCTGGTTTCAGGCCAGCCAACCTTCGGTCCACCAAGGGTGCTGAGGCACCAGAACACTTGGCCTGGCAGGACGGGCCACAGCAGCCGCAGCCGCAGTGGCAGCGATGGAGGCCGCAGTGGCAGCAGTGACGGCGGCTCAGGCGGCAGCAGTGCCAGCAGCAAGACCTCCGCCAGGTCTAGCAGCAGCCATAAGAGCAGCAGGCTTTCCCGCATGAGCCTGCCTGGGATGGCACAAGGCGGTACACTAAGCCCGTCTGACATCCATATGTCTGCAGTCAGCTCAAGTCCGGTCACCATGTACCACAATGCCGTGTGGGAGGAGTCAGCCAACAGCACCTGCACAGGACACGCAACAGCAGCAGCAGCAACCCCAGCGGTGTTGATTCCTGCAGTGCGGCCAGTGAGGCTGCATGGCAGCAGCCGGAAAAGCATGCAGCAGCTCCAGCAAGAGCAAGAGCAGCGGCAGCAGAAGGAGGAGCGAGATCTGCTGCTGGCTCAGCAGCATGCATGGCAGGCTGAGATGCTGCTTGTGCATCAGCCATGGGAGGGTGCAGTGAGCCCCATTGCCGCCTGCAGGAACTGGGGGCCCTTTGCTGCTGCAGAGAGTGGCCACGGTCAGGATAGGAAGCCCTTCGGGAGCTTTGTCGTTGAAGGCAGCGGCGGAGGCAGGTCTCAAGTGAAGGAGGTACAGATCCTGAGGATAAGCAGTGGCAGCTACAGGAGCTACACAGCATTTGAAGACGAGGAGGAGGATGTCAGGGAAAGGAGCGGGTGCTAACAGGCTTTGCAACAGGGCCTGAAACAGCACCTGGAAACGGTTCTCAGGGAGACTCAACCTGTCTTTTGGCCTCCCTGTACGGCTGAGCTGTATGACTGACTGAAGCCCACAGCCTGGGTTGCTAGGGCATGCACCAAGGCATGCAGCTGGTTGTCACACACCATTTGCCAGTCAACTTGACTTGCCGGTGGCTGGCTAGCTGTTTGTTACAGGCTGCTGCAGTGCAGTGGCTGCGTTGTGTCCCTGCAGTTGCAGGCAGCAACGGTATTTGGTGTAAAGTTTGTTGCTGTGAGCACAGCGCTGCACTGTGCCACATATTGCATGATGCAATATGGCAGGGGTACCGGGTACCCCTGAGGGGTCCAGCATTGGCTGTCAAGGCAGCAGAGCAGGGGGTACTCATGATCATCTGAGAGCAGGCAGCACATGAGATGCTGGGGCCCAGGCTTTGATCGCTAGGTACTAACTGATGCTGAAGGTGCCCCTTGTGCTTTTGACCGCTAATGTTCAGTTGTACCCTTTGACAAGGAACTGTGCTGACTGTGCACATGTTGACCACTATGGGACCTTTCTCCAGCTGTCAGTTGTTGAACTGCAAGTCCACCTTGATCTGTAACGGACTGCGGGGGGCCAGCCCTGCTGACTACTGTGTGGTTTTCTTGCATGCGCTACCAGGACAGCTTATCATGCACTGCCGTGGCACGGCAGTTGATCGACTGGTCTGGATAATCTCTGGGGGACAAGTGACAGTTACATGAGTGATGGCACTTGCAAGATGGCTGACTGCCTCTGCCGCAGAGGCTGTGACAGCCGATGCGCTTATGTATGGCAGCTGAGGTTGACTGTCAGCAGTGGCAACTGACATGTGTACATCAGCCACATCGTATGGGGTCAGCTGAGGTCCCACTGCACTGCCAGCAAAGTACCCCAGTGGGGTATGGCACATGCAGAACTTGCGCCGTAGATATTTGTAATCAATCGTGTGTTTGGTGTCGCGTAAGTCATGCAGGACCAATGCTGCGTACTGTAGTGCTGTTTCTGCAACAGGTGTAACATGGTTGTGTCTGCAGCCTGAACATGGTGTGTTGACTGCCACAACTCACGAACAGGCAAAAAAAAACTCCTGGTATCGTCATGCATTACACTGCAATACACCTCTGCGATCTTATTACAACACACTGCAATACACCAGGACTGACTGAGCTGAGCCACCAAAGTGCTACTCTGCACTGGGGCCAAAGACACATCCGATTCAAAGTCTTGGCTGGATGCCAGATGATGCACAACCTCTGATCGACACAACCCTGTGGGATACAGTAAAAGGGGAACATGCTGAACTTGGCACCCTTGCCGCATATGCGACTGAGCAACTTGCTAGAGAAGACAACTCAACACCACTGCGCACGAACGCAGCAGTCCTGTGTGGCTGTGGCCAGTGACAGAAACTTGCATGCACACAATTATGACACACCCATGCGAGTCACCCCTACACACATCGCCCCAACGCACACACACCTGTCAAATGCCCACCATCCTGAGTAAGCATCAGTGCTTTGCAGGGAGAAGGTGGTGCCAGGCATGGACTGCGCAAAGAACACAAGCAACCAAAGCACCCCAACAATGTACACAACGGACATACTGGCAGCGAACCAGAGGCACCCCCCCCTACACCACCACGGGGCGCAACGGACACCAAACCTTGCATCAGCACCATGCATATGGTCCCACTCCCACGATACCCCAACGCTTGCACAAGCGAACATGTATACAACGGCTCACAACTCACACGGTGCTCTTGCTCACAGCAACAAGGCATGCAGCACCTGCAAGCCCATGCCAACTAAAATACATTGCCCAGGCCTGTCAACAGCATGCCGGTCAGCATCTGCATCCCAGCAATCTTACACCATCAGGTGTCGAGCCTCTTCACACACGCTGCTGAAGCTTCTCATGTCTAGCTGTTATCCTGAGCAGCAGGCGTGTCATCATGACCGGCATCTGCAACCTCATCAGCACATTCAGCACCATCAGCTTCTGCAATATCTGCCACATGGTGTGTAGTGCTGCCAGCACCCATCCTGCCACCAGCCTCACCCCATGATGGGGACGCTTGGGCCGGGTGCATGACGAGCATCGTAACTGCTGCTGTGTCGGGGGATAGGTACTGCCTCGCTGGTACTGCGCGCACCAGGATGGTGGCGGCAGAGCTACACTGGCTGCTGATGACCTCCTGCACCTCCGACAACTGCAAAGCACAACACAACACAGCACAGCACAGCATGACACATGCCACCTAGTATGCTTGCCGACAATGAGCGTTTTTTTTGGAGCGCTTTGGACCCTTCTGGGTTGAAAACCAAGTCACAGCCTATTGGCTGGTATGGGGCAGCAATCCCTGCTGGCCTTAAAGCTACTAGTCGACACAGCATACGTATGGCGCGGGTCATATCCACATGCGGCTCACAGCATCACATAGACCTGCAAATCTGGCCCCTTGCATCAGCGCAGCCCAATCAGAAATCTCCAAGTCAGGCTACACGGTATCGTACCTCCTGCTCCGGCAAATCATCTGCTCCGCTCACAAAGCACAGCACTCCTGAGGCGTGCTGCAGGTGCGGCTGGCACTGCTGTGTGCTGAGAGCAGCAAACGTGGCACGTGTAAGCCTGGCGCGGGGGGGGGGGGGGGGGGGGGCAGGGGGACAGCGTGTGCAGAGGCAGTGGGAAAACTTACACCGAGGCAGTGACTTGAAACAAGGGGCCACAGCAGGTGCAAGAAGAGTGATGCTGGTGCCTTGCAGGTGCTCGAAACAACGAACTTGCTGCAGAAGATGGACAGATGGAGGCTCAACTGGCTTGCAGCTGTGGAGAAACCAGTCTGGTGCAGCACGAAGCTGCCATGGAGAAACTGGGTCACTGGCTGCAGCCGCGGTCAGCAAGCCTGCAAAGCTGCTCGTCAGTGGGAAACGACCGTGCGGCTGCAGCAAGTGCAGATCGATCCCCAGACGATGCTCACCGGCCTGGTCCATGAGCCAAGGCAAAGCCCAGCGCGCTGCTGCTGCCACCAGCCACAGCCTCCTGCAGCTCCTGCAGGGCCACAGGCTCATAGCCCTGGTGTAAACAGCAGCAGCAGCACAGCGCAGCAAAACGCGTCGATTCAGCACACCACACCACACCACACCACACCCGCGAGTGTGTGGTTTTGAGATGAAATGTTGCGCATGTACGGCCGTGTTTTGGGCGCCAGCAGTACCTGCTGACCCAACATCAGCCCGGTTTGAAATCAACCTGGCTCCCACACTGCCTGCACTGCTGGATGCTACCTTGAAGGGCCAAAAACGCCTGCCCAAGGAAACCTCTGGCATGGGTCGCCAGCTTGTCTCTTGCAGCCAACAACTGATTCAAGCGCTGTCAAGTCTGTGGCGGCAATGGTACATGCCTGCACTGCTGTTCTATGCTGCGCTAACCTGTGCTGTGCTTTGGGGTGTGAGGTACGGGTGTGTAGTATGTGACTTACAGTGAGGAGGTCTGCCATGCCTTGAACCAGGCACGTGAGAGGCAGCTGCTCTGTGCTGGACCATGAGCCATTTGATGGCGTGCTGCGGGTGCTGACTCCCACCGCAGTGTCTGACGCCGCCTGAAGCCTCTGCAGCACCTGCACACAGCCACAGCAAGCCGTTACACAATACTCAGCTGAGTCAACACTTCTTGACTGTTGTGCAACTTGCTGGCTGTGCCACCACAAAGCATAGCGCCGCGCATAGCAAGTGTTTGGCTTGAGCTGGGACAGCAACCAGCAAGGGACCCAGCAGGCAATCAGGGATAGTCTGAACCCTCTAGTGTACAAGAATCCCTAAAGAACGCGGGAAGTCCAGACAGCCCCAACGCACCATGTACAACAGAAGAGTCATTTTGGAAAGTTTGACGACAAGTAAAAAAACCTAGCAGGCCCACCTGCTCCGCTTGGTGCTGATGATGCTCAGGCAGCATAGCCATGGCAATAGTGAGGGCGCCCTGCTGCCTGGCAAGCTCTGCAACCACAGGAGCAGCACCACTGCCTGTGCCTCCAGCTACCCCAGCCTGCAGCAGATATACGAGATACAGCAGCATGCAGAGCAGCATTTTGAGCAAATTCAAGCCAATGTGTGCTCTTTGCGGTAGGTGACACTGCCAATGCTCAGACAAAGGCCGAATAAGCTTGGCCTGCTGCTCTCCAGTGCAGACTGTGGTGAAGCTTGCAGGGTTGGAGCCCCCCGCTGCATGCATGAAAGGGGTGAACACGTCCCTACAAACCATTTGTGCTGAGTGTTGCTGTTAAGGGCTTACCAGCACCAACACCAAATCAGCGCCCTCCAGGGCTTCCCTGATGTCTGTGCTGCTCTCCAGCGCAGCATCCTGCAGGATGGCAGCCACCAAAGCACACACAACCCCACTCAGGTCAGCACAGCTCAGCTCGGGTCAGCACAGCAGCAACACTGCCTGAGTGCAGCACACGATTGGAGCGGAGGGTTGCAGAAAGACACGTTCACCACACATCCCCGGCATTGCCTGACAAGCGCCATGACGGGACTACCTGCCAGTGGCACAAGTGCTTCATGATAACCGCAGGACTGCAACTGCTTGAGCAGCATGTTGGTGCTCCAATGCAAGCATACTATGGCTCTAGCATTCCAAGTTGCACGACGTTTTCTGCTGCTGCTGCTAGCTGGTGTCGGCCTGTTGGCGCAGCTTGTGAATGTCCCCACCTGCCCCAGCCTTGCATCCCCTTGTGTGCCTGCCCATTTCGTCGTCCTTCCACCTATGAGCAGCTTGTCATGGTCTGGCAGCCATGTGTTGGACAGCTCCTGAGAAACCACCACCACCAACACCACCAGTCAGCAGCAGCAGTGCACCCAAACACTCCGCCATTGACCATGCTCACACTGTCACTCAGCACATGAAAACAACCACCTCGGAACACCTGTCAAATATCACACTGCACAAACTATATGGCTAGCTGCTGCAGCCCTCAGCTGAGCTATCTGAGATTCCAGGTGAGCTATCTGAGGTCACAAGGAGCATGTGCATGCACACAGCAACCAGCAGCACCCAGCAGGTGCAGATGCTGCTGCTGCTGTGGCATGCTGTGATGTGCCTGCCAGGCAGGCAATTTGGCACTTGCCTGCACGTCAGTGTTGACGATGATCATATGCAGACGGCTAAGATCCTCATTGTCCCACAGCTCCCCCACCACACTGGAGGCACTGCCTCCAACACCAACAACCTGCGGCAGGGTTGTCCAGGGTGCACATGCTCTGTCAACACATGTGTGGGTCGTTTGCTGCTGCCTGCTGCTTGTTGACTGACTGTAAAGGAGACATACATGCGGAAACATGTGTGGGGCTATTGCGCAAGGGCATGCATGCCGTGCCGCAACGCAAATGTGTTGGCCACCTCCCCCCCCTCGCTGAAAGGACAGCACTTGATGCTGGGTCAGGCATGGAGGCATACCTTGATGTTTGGTGCATCATTGTGAGCTTTCAGAGCCCAAAGCTGTCTCCAGCTTCTGCTGCATCGTCCAGCTCCTGCTGATGTGCCACCTGACCGACCTCTGGTCCAGGGTTTGCTGCATGGGAGCATTGCTTTGGTCCCGATGCCGCACTCAGCTGGTGAACCAAGCTTATAGCATTCTTCTACGGGAGAACTATCTTCAGGGGATGCAACAAATGGTCAAGATCGTCGTAGACAAACCTGATCAGGCATCATGACATGTCAGTGTGGCAGAGACGCAGGGATCGGGATGTGGAGCAACACAGCTAAGCCAAGCCTTTCAATTCTGAACGTGATGTGCTGCCATGGATCTCTCGCGACAGTTATGACGACCGGTGTCAGTTGACCTCAACCTTGGATTGCATGGTGGGGTGTCGTAAACGTATAGAGATCAGTGCTGCAACCACTATTGAAGACCATTTGTGCATTCGTTCAAGCGGGCACATCCTGTCCAGGTCACAAGCGCTTCACCACTCGGTGCAGCACATACCGCTCCCTTCCCTCACCCTGCTGCAACGCATGCACCTCCTGAAACACAGCACCATAACTACCACCACTTCTAATCTCAACACCACCATCAGCGCCATTGCTGCAGCCGGCAACACCACCAGCCTGGGCGCCTCCAGCACACTGGCTGCTGCTGCCGCCCCAGCAGCCCCTTGCCCACACAGCAGGGTCCTTAGGCAGTTCCTGCACCTCCAGCCCTGCTGCCTGACACAGATCAAGGAACAGCTGCAGCGTGCTGCCCTGCCTCTTGGTGGTTGATATGTACGCCACAGGGGCTGCACTGACGGCAGCTTCAGGAGCTGTACTGGTGGCCACTGGCTGGATGTCTGACGGACCAGACGCTGCTGCTGCTGCTGCCTCTCTAGCCACTTCATGAGGCTGCTGCTGCTGCTGCTGCTGTCCTGCAGCAGCATGGTGCACCTCTTCATCGGCAGCCGCCTGACGCTGCGGTCTGCTGGGTGCTGCAGATGCACAGCTGCTGCTGCACTCCTGCTGCCGGGGCGTATGTGGCGGAGTTTGCTCCCCATCACCACCACCAGCACCACAACCACCACCAGCAGCAGCAGCAACAGCAGCAGCGGTAGGGCAGTCCAGCAATTGGGCGAGGAGGCGCACCAGGCTGGGCACTGCCTCTGGGTCATAGCAGATGTCGCTGCCCACCACCACATCTGCTGTGAGGCCTGGCACGTCCTCATGCCAGTCCAAGGGGCAGGCCAGCACCTGCAGGGCACACACAACACAGCAACGGAACAACAAGGTTTCAGGCAGGGCGCACTCATGCACAACAGCAGAACAACAGGTGTACAGGCAGAGCATGGCACTGCGTGGGTAGAGGGTCAGCGCCAACCTTGCAACAGTGATCTGAACTATGCATCTGGGCCAAGGGCCAAAGTAGGCGCAATGAAATGCCACAAAGACGACTGCACTTTCTGGATGTGAGTTTCGGTCAAAAGACATGTAAGGAACGTGTCCCATTGAGCAAGTCTCAGCTTTGGCGTACACTCAAGTAAGCAGACGCTCTCAGGCCGGCGCTGACAGGCGACTAGCAGGAGCCAGCGACAACTTCCGCCAGCGCCCCCACCCCCCTCATCACACAATACTGAGGCCCAGTACATCTCCTGCAGCACCACTGCATGATTTACTCTAGCTCCCTTGGCTTGACACGGGCATGATGCAGGTGCCCACCTGGTGTGCTGCTTGTTCCAGGTTGAAGCCCTGCCCTTTCTGCAAGAAGCCATCCGCCTCCTGCCAGCTCCCCAGCAGCATGCTGTCCCTGTGGCCATTCATGCTCAGGTTGCTGAGGCAGTTGACCAAGGTCTGCGGGTCACCGTCTGTCAGCAGCATTTTGCTGGCACCACTGCGGCAGAGGCAGGTGGCCACCAGGCCAGGGCCACAGCCGACCTCCAACACACGCTTGCCTGATGGCGGCAACAGCAATGGCAGCAGCAGCACAGGTATGTGTATGCCACTGTTCAGCCGTTCATGCCAGGATGCTAAGGTTGTGCTTGGGGGCAGTTTGGATGAAACAACAAACAGGTGCCGCCACTAATACACATTCAGCTCGGGCTGAGTACACTAAACCGTATTAGTACCATGCCCAGACTTTTACAGCAGTATCCAGTCACATGAAAAGACCGGTCCTGCTGTTTCAACATTACCCAGTGCGCGCTCTGCCTCGGCCTGGCTCCTACGTACCTGCAAACAGGCTGCGGTTGTTGAGCACAAACTCTGCCAGCAGGAACCCTGCATCCCACATGTGGCAGCCGGTGCCGCCTTCAAACAGGTTGGCAGAGCTGTGCACTGTGATCAGTCCACTGCACCTGCTCGCTTGCAAAAAGCCAGGGTTGCTGCTGCTGTGCCCACAGCTGCGGCTGGAAGCCCCTTGCCGCTGCGCAAAACTGCTCGGTAGAAGCCAAGGATCATGATCAACACCTGCTGCCTCTGAAGCATTGCAGGAGCAACTGCTGCCAACAGTGTTGCGTGCATCTGCGGCTTGCTGGTCACTGTGCATGCCAGGTGCTGCTTGTGGACACGCCAGCGGGTTCACGTCTGCTGCTTGCTGCAACTGCGCGGCGGACAGCAGCTGCTGAAGCGCCTGCTGCCGTTGCAGCAGGCGCTGCTGCAGCTGCACCGGTAACACCCAGCCTGAGCATTCTGCTGCCGTCTGCTGCTGATCGGCAGGCTTCAACACAGACATGATGTGCTGGTGGTGCTGCACTTGAAGCTGCTGTAGCTCGTGCCAGCTGGGGTTGCTGCTGTAGTAAAAGGTTCTGTACCGCCAGGGTGACTCATCCTGCAAGGCAAACAGCAGCACTCAGCGCCAATGTATACGTACTTTGAATGGAGCATCAGCAGCATGCAAAGGGATATAGAGACCACTGAGACTCAACTAGACATGCCGCCAACCACCATGCAGGGTGACTGATGCATCTGTAGTGCTGAGCATCTGGTGTAGTCTTGATGAAACCTGACTGCCTTGACAGCTACACCCACACATGCTCGATGGTGTTGCTGAGCAGTGGTGTGCACAAAGTGCACGTGCCAATGCTGGCAATAATGCTTTCGTACTTGCTGCGTAGCGCCTCCCAGTAGCAGGGCTGTGTTCAGCTCCAGCAGCGGCTCACTGAAGTCTTGCTGCGTCTCCTCTGCTGCTATGATCAGCTGCTTCACCAGCCGGGTGATGTAGTGTGTGCTAGGAGGGGCGGCCTGGGGACAACACACAACCAGCATTGATGTGCAGGGAAGGACGTGGCTGCAAAGTCGACAAGGGTTGATGCTATAACCACACTAGGGCTGAAGCAGTTGCGCACATTCCCATTTCCCAGCACCACAGGTATTGCTCAGCCAATACACGCCTGCTGCGCTACTGGTGCTCACGCCAGCAGCATTAGGCACGCTGCTCAGGGGCAGTGACATGGAAATCCTCACGCTACAGGACCCCGCTTTGCTGAGACATTGGCGCCCACCTGACACACCAAGCTGCCAAGCACCTGCAGGACTGCTGTTTGGACAGTGGGACAGAATGCAGGCCGGTTGCCCTGCACCTCACACACAACCTGCAGCAGCACACAGGGTGTCCGATCAGCTCAACAGAACATACTCTGCCTCTACACTTTCAGCATGCCAGGGACAGTTGTGACGGAAGCCAATGCTGCTGATGCCGCACCATTTTGCCAAAATGCTGCTGCCACACCCAAGTATGCAGCCTCCAGGTCTCCTCAGCTGTAAGCTGACAACCCTGTACATTGTCCATGGTGAAGGTGTTTGTGCCTGTGTCGACAGCCTGGCAGTGTCTGTGTGACAGAGGGACTTGCGATCTGGTTGATCTAGTTACGACACAAGGGCTGACATGGAGTGACGACTGCTGCTGACCATCACGTTGATTCATGCAGATAGTCTTCCCGCACGACAAATGCCAACTTGTCGGAGTCGACCGTATGACTCCAAGGTTTTGGTCAACCTCAAGAGCCCGAATGCTTCTGTGTATTCTGATCTTATAACAAGAGCTTTGAATACTCACCAGCTCGGCTGTTGTACAGAGAGCTGAGAGGCGCACTAACTAGTACACTACGGTACACCGGTGGGTCACTTCCCTACAACGCCTGGTCAGGCCAGCAACACTGGCTAGTAGGTTCCCGCTGCTGTGAGCAGCAACATGGCCTGCAGCAGCTTCGGTACAAGGGTCCCTTGCCAAAAAGGTGAGGGTCTGTCTCAATACCCCCCAGAAAACTCCTCGAAGGGCGCGACCACTGATGTGGGGGCCCTTCCATGTACGTACATGCCCAATGCGGCAACAATGCGGTCCAAAAGGGCGAACCCACCACAGGGTGTACAAATGGCACAACCCATAAGGCTAACTGGATAGACTGTACCATGAACCGAACAAGTGCGCCAGAGTCTCATACAAGTTGCCTGTGGCCACCACTGGCGGGCATGCGGCAGGCCCCTCAGAACTCTGGCTGCCTCTTCTGCTTGACTGCCGCCAGCCCCTCCTTGATGTCAGGCCCCAGGAAGAATGCTGCTTGCTGCTGCGCCTCCTGCTCAGCTGCCGCCTCAAGCACAGGCCACGGCACTGCCTGCCGCAACATCTCCAGTGTTGCTGCCACAGCAGCTGGTGAAGCGGCTACATCAACCACAACACAGCGACATGGTACAGCAACAGAGCGCGTGTGTGCGTGCGTGAGGGTGACGCTGTACGTGACTTACTCATGCAAGGTCCTGAAGTCACTGTGACTCACGCTGATAGCCATGTAAGGTGAAGGAAAGGCGACTGAGGAGCCCCACGGTGCTACCCCAAGGCAGATGCCTTGAAAGCCAACCCCTCAGGAACGCACAGCACACAATACAGCCCTGTGCTAGTGCAGCACACTGCAATTTCAACGACATGTTTTGCTTTGCTGGACTTACCAGTGCATGGCAGCTCGCGCATGCAGGACAGAATGCTGCCAGCCCGGCACAGACGCTACAGCATAAGCTGAGCAGTTGTGCCCTTAACCTCCCCCACCCCCACCCCCCCCGGCGCTCCTAAGGGCATACTTGCCTGCAATCCGCTTTGCCAGGTCTGTTGCTGCTGCCATGAGCTGGTCAGGCTCAACAACATCCAGCACCAGCCCACAGGACTTTGCCTCCTGCAGCACATGAAGCACAGCAGTGGCAACATGCGGCACACTTAGTCTCATAGGCTGTCATGCTTGGTGCTTCATAGATGGCTCGTATCCAGACCTGGTGCTCACAGCCAGCAGTGCCGCTGCCTGCACCTGCAGCAGCTGCCTCACCACCTGCAGCAGCAGTGCTGCTCATGTGGCCGCACTTGCTCGCGTAGTGGACACTCCAACTCAGGCGTCTGGCATGGGCAATGCAGGAGCAGCAGGCAGACCCATGCAGATATAATGTCTGGTAGTTGGACAGCCACTCAAGGCAAGCAGCTAGCTGTTCCGCTCACGTGTTCAATGTCAACACTAGGGGCACAGACGTGGCAGACTTCTTACCTGTGCAGTGATCAGGTCTCCCGTCAACAGCAGCTTGCAGGCAACTTGATGGTTGGTGATGGTGGGTAGTAACGCCGTACTTGCCATGCCTGTTGAAAAACAGCCAGCACAGGCAAGTGTGGTGTTGTGCTGTCCAAGCCATAGCACACCAGCCTTTGAAGGTCAAGGGGCAGTAATGGTGGGCCTGCATGTATAGCTCACAGCTAAGTGCCAGGCCACACACTGAGGTAGCGACAAGACGAAACAGAAAGCTGGGCGTGGGGAGCTGTGTGCACCAGCGACCATGCTAAAGTGCAGACTAAAACCCAAGCATGAGTAAAGTGACTCACCTGGGCTGAGCCCAAGCTTGACAAAGTTATACCCTAGCCGCGCATTACTTGCTGCCAGGCGTATGTCTGCTGCTGCTGCCAGGCCCATGCCCCCTCCAACCGCCGCTCCGTTGACTGCTGCTATGCTGACGATAGGCAGCTTGCGCAAGGCCAGGAAAGTCTTGTAGAGCTTTGACAGCACCTGTACAGAAAGCAGCACAAGCAGCAATGACAACGCACATTGAACCCTTGAGAAATCTCAGTACTGCTGTGTGTTGGATATAGAGGCTCCAGCGGCATTGCGGGCTTGGCGGAGCCAAGCAAAACGGACTTGATCCACTGTAGCACGCTATTTTTTTTGGTTTTACCAGGGGGGCGTAATCCCACTGGCTGGCCACAAACAGCGCAATCAGGCGAACCCAACCGCCGGGGGCCCGAGGCACAGCCTCACCAATGAGATCGCCTAACACCCCTATACCAGGAGGTGCCCAGTGCCCGGACCAAAAGCATGGGAGTTGAACCCACACACCTCCTCGGTGTGCTACAGCGACTGCCAGCGCAGCGCAACCATGCACACCCGACCAGCACGCTAAAAAGCATTGCGATTTGGCTGCTGCCACCCTTAGTGCACTCTTGAATGCATACACACAGCCAAACCCGTGTACTGTGTACCCCCAAGCTTTTTGGTGACCTGTGCATTTTCTTCCGCAGTGCTGGCCATGCGCTGCTGTATGAAGTCGAAGTCGCCACCAGCACTGAAGGCACGCTCACCCACACCTGCGACAGACACCACCCAGCACACATGCATCTACCTGACATGACATCTACCTGTTGGGTGCAATGCATGTGTCAACACGCGGCACACACACTACGTAGTGGTGTGGGAGCAAGCGCCTCGCTTTCATGCTGGCAGATGTAGTGCAACACTGACACCGCCTGGCGTGTATGGCAAGCTTCTGCTCAGCAACAATATAGTCTGAGGCTGGCTTCCCTTGCAACAAACAAACATTCATGACAAGTGCGCCTGCTGTTGGGGCCGCTGGTCACTAACCAAGAGGGAATGGCGGTACGCCCAGTATCCACATTCCACAGCCTGGGGCGGTCACACCTGTGATAATCAGGGCGCGAGCTGCTGTGTCGGCCTGCAGCTGCTGCAGTGCTGCCTCAAACTCGTCTGCCATGGTGACTGTCAGGGAGTTCAGGGTGTCGGGCTTGTTCAAGTGCATGATCCTGCATGCACCGCCACCCACGTGGCGTGTGTGTGTAGGGGGATTGGGGGGCGGGGGGGGCGTACCAAAAGTTCATCCAGTGAAGTGATCGGTGAGTGTGGGATGAGCCCTAGTCCGTGCCATCCCTGCTGAAGTAGAATGCACCCAGCACTTCCAGTTGGAGCAAGTGGTAGGTGAGGCAACAGAGTAGCATGCTTGCACCCCTAGCGGTGCACCGTGCAGGCTGCAGGCCTGCGGGTGAGTATGCTTGCAGCAGACCCCAGTTTGTGTTCCCCTCACCTCACCCCTGTGTCTGCGCCAGTTTCATCATGAAGGTGCTGCTCAGTGTGTATCAGTCGACCAGCAGAAGCTACCAGTGGGCTGCTGAGTGCCCCTGGCCCCTGACTCATCCTGGGTCCCCGCAGAGCAGACACAACCTTGGAGGCCAGTCCGGGGACTTTGTGACACAGCATGTGTGCTTCAGACAATATGCAGGGACATAAGAGCTCAAAGCTGCGAACTGGCTCCGTTTGCATCGAGCTGAATTCGAACAGGATCAAAGTGGATGAGTAATGAACTGCCTGTCTGTCCGTCAGCATAACCTCGTTGGTGTCCTTTCAAGGCCTTATAGTTTCCTTCAGTGACCACTGCAAGTTTCTGTGTCTTCCCATCAGCAGTCCATTCAGCCAACCTGGCTTCATCTGATCTGCTGCTGCTGTTGCCAATCAAACCCGCTCAGTTGCCCAACTCAAAATCACCAACCACTGCTTTAGTAACTGGCCATGAGCAATCCAGTCGTCATCGACCTAGGCAGCGAAAGCATCAAGGCAGGCTTTGCTGGTCAGGTGCCAGATGTAGGCGAGCCCCGCATAATCACACCCAGCTTAGTGCAGGTTCACCCTAGAGGCACCCAGGCCAATGGAAACAGCGGGGGCCGCGTTATGCCGGTGGTGCAGCGTGGCTCTGTCACCAGCATGGACCGGCTAGATGCCATGCTGCACTACCTGCTGTACGATCAGCTGGGGTGGGAGAAGGGTGATGAGGGCAGTGTGCTGTTTGTAGAGCCGCTGTTTGTTGGCAAAGCAGAACGGGAGCAGCTCACGCAGCTCATGTTCGAGGGCTACAACGTGGCAGGGCTGTACCTGCACGACGCAGCAGCTCTATCGCTGTTTGCAGCAGGCAAACTAGCAGGCATCAGTGTGGACATAGGCCACGGCAAGGTTGACATAGCAGCAGTGTCAGAGGGTGTCACGCAGGCGCAGGGTGCTGCGCGCATGAGCTTTGCAGGGGAGCAGCTGACTCGGCTGCTCGGCAGGCTGCTGGCGCAGCAGCAGCCGCACTTACAGCAGCTGACCCTGCAGCAGCTGGGTGCCCTCAAAGTCCAGTGCAGCAGAGCAGCAGCTTCTGCTGATGCCCTGCAGCAGCTGCTGACGCAGCCTCCCCAGCACCAACTCCCGCAGCAAGTAAACCACAGCAGCAGTACCCAACAGCAGCAGCAGCCTGGGAGCAGCGCAGCAGGCGACCAACCCCTACAGGACGAGCAGCAGCAGCAGCAGCAGTTGCCCCCGCTGGGCGTGCCGCAGCAGTACACGCTGCCAGACGGGGCCAGAATAACAATCAGCACAGAGGGTGCGCAGGCAGCGGAAGCTTTCTTCCGCCCAGCAGAGGCCCTGGGTGCCCCCACCCCCAGCTTGATAGACTGCATCGTGGACTGTGTCAACGAGCTGCCAGATCAGCAGCTGCGACGCAGCGCCCTGGATGGGGTTCTGCTGTCCGGGGGTGGCGCCTGCATGCCGGGGCTGCATGAGAGGGTGGTGCAGGACCTCAGGGCGCAGCTGCCGACCGGTCTGGCACCCAAGCTGTCGTACCTGCCGGAGTATATGCTGCAGCCCACGCCGCAGTACACTGCGTGGCTCGGGGGTGCCATCATGGCTAAGATGGTGGCGTATAATTCCCACTTCATGATCAAGGCAGAGTATGAGGAGATAGGGCCCTCAGCTGTGCACAGGAAGTGCGCGTGAACAGCAGCAGTGTGGACGGCAGGTGGGAGGGGCACTCGCAGCGCACCCGCAGAGGCAGCAAGGGGTAACGGCTGCAGGTGTGGGATTGCTGCTGGGGTTATGGGAGCCGCAGTGGGGATGGGTTGTGTGGAGTGCCGCGCCAGCTGAGCTGTGCAGTATGATGGGGCCCGCCTCAAGCTAGTAGCAGCAGCTTGTTGAGCAGCAGTGCTGCTGTCGTGTTGTGTGGATGCTGCTGCTGCTGCATTCTGGCATCGTCTGGGCTGGACATTTGGTTTGCTGTGTGCAGTCAGCACCAGCTGTTGCAGCATGCGGCTATGTTGCTGTTCCTGCAGCTTGCACATGTATGCTGGTGCAGTCAGGCTTGGCTGAGAGCATCGCCGTCTGTCGCCAATTATGTGTTTTGCCACCAGCAGCTGACTTGACCAACGTAGCATCAGTGTGCATATGACCTATCACTATATCGCGTTTAATCTGTCCTCATCTGTATATTTGTAGGGGTGTGGTATCGGTCGTAGGCCGTCTACAACCCGAATAGGCTGAATGAACACTCCATGCTGTGTCATGCTGTGTCATGCTGTGGCATGCTGTGGTGGGTGAGGTTCGTCACATTGGCTTGGGCCCTTTGAAGCAGCATGTACCTGCTTGGCTATGGTGTTGTGCAGTGTGATGAGGTGTGGTGCAAGGTGGTGTGGGTGCAGCTGTGCAATGCAATGCAATGCAATTGCATGGACCGCATCTTGATGGCGTCTGTATCTAATTCAGAACAACATTCACTGCTTGACAACTCTGAGAAGGACAGTAGAATGCAGGCATGGGACCTTTGCAAAAACACGTCAGTATGGGACAGCAACTAACAGCATAGTGAAAAGTGGGTGCCTGGTGATGTTTGGTTTGCAACAGCACCAGCACAAGGCATGGTATTGGCTCTGAAGATGATACAGGGCACAGGCAGTACCAAGATTCTTGTAAATGGCTTACACACACTACCACACACACAATTGGCCATCTTCATCACTGCGTAGCAAGAGCCACTGTCACACCCACAATAAGCATGCAGAGAAACACCTTATTCAATACCAACTGCAAGTTGCACTGTATGGGCCCCAATTGGGGGCCTCACAAGATACCAAACTTGGCTCCACCGCAGTTGTGCACATCCGCCGGTCTTAGTCAACACCTTGAAAGCCTCAATATAGGCCAACAGGTGTGCTGGCAGTCCCAAGCTGCACGTGTGCTGTGAAGAGCCACTATCACACATCTACATGAATATGCCCTCCATCTCTGAAGGCACGCGGTGCTCTTTCTTAGTCCTGCTGCCTAATGCAGATCCCGGATGCTGGACAAATCCTACCAGCCACAATAACATGCAGAGGAAGCAAAATTAGCACACAACAGAGCATCAAACGCATCACTGCTTGGCAGCAACCTTGGATTCTGGCTCCTTGGCCGCGGGCTTAATGCTGCTGCCAGCTACACTTTGGCTGCCAGCTGCAGCAGCCTGAGGCTTGGGCGAGCCAGCAGGCTTGCTGTCCACTGCGGCAGCAGGATTGCCTGCTGGGGCTGCTGCTGCTGCTGCAGGGTGGCTGGGTGCCGCTGCATCTTGTGGCTGTTGTGCTGCTGGCTTGCTATCCACAGCGGCAGTAGCAGCAGGCTTGACTGCTGCAGGCTGGCTTGGTGCTGGTGCCACCACACCACTTGGCTGTTGTGCTGCAGGCTTACTGTCTTTGCTGCTGGCTGCAGAAGCACCCTTGCCAGTTGCTGAGCTAGCAGCAGGTGCCGGCTGCCTTGCTGGCTGCTGCGTAGCTGCTGTGCTCACAGATGGCACTGCTGCTGCTGCTGCTGCTGCCGCCGGTGCAGAAGCCGGCTGTGGCTTGCTACCTTCACTGCTTGATGTGGCAGCCTTGGTTAAGTCTGTTGTCATCACAGAGACCTTGGGGCCGTTTTGACTGCTGCTGGCTGTTGTTGGGGTTGCAGCTGTGGGGGCAACACTGGCAACTGCTGCCTTCACAGGCTCTGGCTTGGTCTGGTCCTTGCCAGTGCTGCCTGCTGCTGCTGCTGGAGGGTCCTGCTGCTTTGCATCAGCCTGTGCTGACTTGGCAGGCTGCTCAGCAGGCTTCACTTCTGCTGCTGGTGTCGCTGCTGGTGCTGGTGCTGGTGATGCATTTGTCGATGCATTTGCCGGTGCGTCTGCTGGTGCCGCCTGTTCACTGTTGACCTTGTTCACCTCTGCTGCCAGCTCCATCAGAGCAGCAGACACATCAGCAGGCAGGGCCGGCAGGCCACCTGGCACTGACTGCAGCTGCCCCAGCAGGGTCCCAAACTGCATCAAGTCCTCAGCCCCGGCACTCCTACCAGACTTCAGGGCCTCTGTCAAACCCTGAAGGTTGAACAGTAGGTTGGCTGTGTTCATGCCTGTGGCGACGAAGATAGGGTCGTCTTCTGGGCGTGGGAGGGGCGGCATGTTCACGCTGGCAGAGAAGCCCTGCTTCCTTACCCGCTGCACCCTTGGGACCTCCGGCTGCTCTGCTGTGGTGGAGTTGCTGCTGCTGCTGCCGGTGCTGTCTGCATCCTTTCCTGCAGCCGCAGCTGCCTTCTTCGCTTTCAAGCGCTCTGCCATGGTCAGGGGCCGGCCATTGGCGTCTGTCATAACGTCAGCAGCAGCAATGTCGGCGGGTGTGGCAGCGAGTGGCTCCTCCTGGGCTGGGCCTCCTACTTTGATTGTCTTCTTGCCTGGTGAGGACAGCACAGCTGGGCCAGGTGCACGGACAGCTGGACCAGCAGTAGCTGGGACAGGTGTTGGGCCGGGAGCTGGCCCAGAGGCCTGTGCAGGCTCAGTGACGCTCTGCAGCTTGGCTGCTGTTGCAGGTACTGACTGAGTGACTGCTGGTGGGGTGTTTCTGGGTGTTGAGGCTGCTGTGGGGCTGGCAGCGGCCGCTGCAGGCGCAGCTGTTGTTGCAGCAGAAGCTGCAGCAGGGGCGCTCGCTGGCCCGTTGATGAACTTTGTGATCAGGGCGCTGATAGGTGACAGGTCCAGCTTCCTGCTGCTGTTGCCGGCAGCGCCTGTGGCTGAGGGTGCTGCTGTGCTGTTAGCATCGGGCCCAGCTCTCCTCAGCCCACCCAACAAGCTGCCAAGGTTCATTGGCTTGACCTTAGTTGACAATTTGTCTGCCTCGGTGCTACCAGGTGTGAAGGTACTGCTGCCGTCAGTGTTGGACTCCTCCTTGGGTTTAGTAAACCTGCTGAGGAGGCTGCCGAGGGTTCTGGGAGGCTTCTCCGGGGCAGCACCAGGGGACTCTACCATCATCAGCTCTGCTGCTGTGCCGTTTGGCACGCTGGCGCTCTCAAAGTTGAGACCCTGTGTGGTCGCTGCACTTCCAGGCTGATCTGGTGTTGTATCTGTGGGCTTCATCTGTCCCAGTAGGCCAGAGAGGTCTGGGAGCTTGGGTGGTGCCAAGGCGCCATCCTTCCCTGCCTTAGCTCCTGTAAGGTTGCCGAGGAAGCTCGGCAGGGTGATGCTTGAGAGGGCGGGCATTTTGAACATGTCCGCGAAGCTCGGCAGGAGCGTGACGACCTTGGCCTTGCCTTCGGGGTTTGCCTCGTCTGTGACGTTCTTCTGCGGCAGGAAGGTGCTGAACGCCGCCAGGACTTCGTTCTTAGTGAAGTTGCTGATGCGAGTCGTGGTGAGGTTCAGCAGGCGGGAAGCTGGCTCCGGGAGGCCCAGGCCACCCTCTGCGCAGTCGCACACCGTCCATAGCTTGCCCATGTACACGCCCTGCTCTCCGGATGCGGGAGCTCCGCTGGCGT
This sequence comes from Desmodesmus armatus, assembly GCA_007449985.2. NCBI lineage: Eukaryota > Viridiplantae > Chlorophyta > Chlorophyceae > Sphaeropleales > Scenedesmaceae > Desmodesmus > Desmodesmus armatus. The sequence continues at coordinate 342,332 of VIIQ02000709.1, forward strand.
CAAGGGTTGTGTCGGACGGGGTGGCGTCGAGGCAGGGAGCGCCGATGAACTTCATAGACTCTGGGTGAATGTCATCTTTCGCGCCAAAAGGCACCACAGTCCCCACGCAGTTCCCGCCAAAGACATCTGTGCTGCAGCCGGGCGTGGCAAGCTTGCAAGCCAGCCCCGCGCAGTTGCCGCTGCCGCCAAACCCGACACCGTTGTTGGTGCCATAGCAGATCATGTTAGGAACATCGCGGCCCATGCCGCTGATCGCGCAGCTGCTGCTGGCACACTTGCCGCTTGAGAAGCAGCAGCCTCCCTTGCAGCTGGACTTGCTGAAGGGCGCATTCCAGATGCAGTAGGTGAATGCATTCATGGAAGCCTTCTCATTGCACATGTCTGTGCGAGGCTTGCATGCACCAGCTGCGTTGACCTCCTCTGAGAGGGTGCCTGACTCTGGCATGAGCTGTCCGTCTGTCGAGGCTGTGCTGACTGCAGTGCACTTGGTGGTGCCCCAGACCAGCTGCAGGTGCTGCAAAGCTCCCTGCTTCTTGCCTGCAGCATGCAGAACAGTCCAGACGCAGCAGCAGCAGCAGCAACAGTACACATTGGGTCAGCTACCATGCTCTGCAAAAGGCAAAAGGCTGGACAGGGCGTGTCCCCCCCCCCTCGCCCCCCCCCCACACACACACACACTGGTGTTTGATTTTGTCATGCTGCAAGCAAACCCATGCAATCCCTACTATTGGGGACTGCCAGCACAGGGTCATGCAGCTCAGCCGCGATTGCTGATGTAAGTTAGTATCCTCTGTACATCCTTATCTTGGCTGTGTTTGCAGGAACTCAAACAGCTGCTAGAGAAGCGACGACGAAGGTAGCATGCTACCTTCGTTGTAAGCGTTATACTATGAAGCCGCTACTTGAGTAGTATGCTTGCCTTGGTTGGGCTTGCTGGAACCCTTGATGGCCAGCAGCTGTCCATTGCCGCTTGTTGGTGCTGAGGTCATGAGGTCAGCTACAGGACCAATGCGCCCTGCTGACACACTGCGACCCTTGCTGGTTGTCAGCTTCAGGTACTCAATGCACCTGCATGCAGGGTAGCAGTAGAGACGAGGGGTGTGGGAGTCAGAAGGCAGGTGTGGCGGGATGGGAGGGAGAGGGGTGACGCCGCATACAAAAGCTTGCAGAGTGGTGAGCAGTGGGCAGGGGAGCTTCAGCGTTTTGCGGAAGGATAGCTCACGCTGCTGCTGTTGCTGCTGTTGCTGCTGTTGCTGCTGCTGCTGCTACTATTGCTGCTGCTGCTGCTGCTTGCGCAAGCTCTGTTTGGGATGGTAGCTGCATTTGTGCTGCATACATGGTGACTCTGACGCAGTGACGAGCAGAGCGTCTGCTGTGACAGCTTACAAAGCAGCACCAGGTGAACCTAGCGGACGGTAAGCCCCCTACACACACTCACTTGCCAACTTTGTACTCTGCTTTTGTGATGACCTCTCCTGGCTCCAGCTTGAGGGCCTTCTCTGTGGCGTCTGCTGTACTGCCAATAATGCCAGGTGCAGGGGGGCTGCCAAAAGCTGCCTTTGCCCCCTTCAAGCACCCCCTCTCCCTACTGTAGTACAAGGCCACACGAGTAATGGGGCCCTTGTCTGCAAGGGAGGTGTGGTCTACCATCACAGAGCCCTTCTCCTTGCCCCCTATGAAACTGGACAGGCCTAGCTGCTCCTCTCGGCACGCTGATTGCGCGTTTGCGACTGCATTGGGTGCAACAAATGACAGAGAGGCAGAGTTTGAGGCTCTGCAGCACTTGAGCTGTGACTGCCACATGACAGCAGCAATGCCAACCACACTGCAGATAATGGACGGGATGGCGACGACGTCATGAGAATATCTATCAAATCTAAGCTCACCTTGCGTCTGCAATAATAGTGCAGCCACCAGCAGCGCCCCCAGGGCAGATAGCCTGGCTCCTGGCATGTTTCGCGCCTTACGCCGGGCTCTCAAACAATCGCAACAACGCACCATCTAGCTTGATGTTTGCTGAGTTCAGCTCACTTAAACATACAACACGTCTATGGTGTGAACGCTTGGACTATGCGAGGCGCCAAACGGAGCAATACAGTTGCAGCAACGAAGAGACAAGTGCTGCCAAATAGCGTGGATGGGGAGTAATGAAAGTTCCAGTACCTTCAAAGGCAGTGCTTATCAGCAAATCAGCGACCAACGCCAGCCTTAGTCACCCTAAGCCATGTCAGTTTGGAGGGGCACGATTTGAGTGAAGGCGAGCGGTTAGTATATTTTCAATCAGTGGAAGAAGCGTCGAAGCGCTGCAGCCAGCTGTCCAGACTTGCACAAAATTATGCCTCATATCTGAGCTGCTGCATATGCAGCATGCATGCTGCACAAACAGAGCCCACAGCTTGGCATAACGGGGTCTATTGTGGCACCATGCATTCCATTATCTGCTGAAACAGTAACAAGTCGCACCTGACAATTTGCAGGGGTCCCATTCAGCAGCTAGACTCCCTCAGCCAGTTTGATCTGTGCACAGTCAGGCACAGTACAAGAAGAATGTCGGGTCACAAGCTGCATCATAAAGGCCCAGATGTTTCCATAAATCATATTGGACGCATCAATGCACCCCACCTACCCAGAAGCGCGGCCAGACGGCTTGCAGCATCAGCAGCAGCAGCAGCAGCAGCAGCAGCGGGTTCGTCACCTGCCACAGCAGCAATGTCCACGAGCCAAAGGCTTCTGTCCGAGGCCAACATGCAGCAGTATGTGCAGCAGAAAGAACACCTCTGCAGAATGCTGGGAGGCTCTGAACAGCTGCAGGTGCAGCAGCTGCTCGATGGAGTCATCAACATGGTGTGGCGTGGTAGGTGGCAGCACATGCCCTGCTGAAGATCTTACTGGGAGTAAAGACCTTCAATAATATCATGTTTTCTTTATTTTTTTGATAAATGAATGCCCTGAGCATCCACATAGCGAAGACCGGCGTCGCTTCAATCAGCATGTAGGACAAGGTCTGTCCACAGCAGCTGATGCCCAGCCCTGCTGTCCTCTGCTGCTGTGTGTGCTGCAGTGCAGGGTGCATCAGGGCAGCTGGCCATTGTCAAACAGGCACTGCCGTATGTAAGGGCAGTGGGGGAAGCTTTTCCTTTGTCCAGGGTGAGGGGCTGGTTGCTGCAGGTGCTCCTTATGCACAGTAACAGAACATCGGAGCTTAAGCCTCATTCTGCTCTACCTCGCCAGCTGGGCCTGTAAGCTGGTTCAGCAAATGCTGTTCTGACAGCCTCAGCTCTGCTGTGTAGTGTGGCCAGCAATGGCGTTCCTGACCTTTCAAAGGTGTGGGAAGTTTCCACAACAAAATAGGCTCCAGCACTACAACATCTTCTGCTACTAGTAGCGTGATTACTAGTAGCGTGAACCACTGATTTGAGCCCGTGGGGTCACCTGCACATGCCAGCTGTGCTGCTGCTGGCATGTCTTCACTACGTCATCACCACACCCCATTCGCTGCCGCTGTCGTCACTGCTGCTGCACTGCTGCTGCTGCTGCTGCTGCCATCTTCCGCAGGATCGCATGGATGTTGAGGCTGCCTCAATGCAGCTGCTGCACAGTTGCTGCCCTGAGCATATCCCTGAGCTGTACTGCTATGACCCACAGGACAGCATACTAGCCATGCAGTGTGCACCGCCACCCCACCAGAAGCTGCTGTACTGCATACGCCAGGGGCAGGTGGGCACATTCGCTAACCATGGGGCACACGAAGCGGGGTGGTTCTTTTGTTAGTCATTTCCCTGGGCGCACTTTTCATGACGGCACCAGCCATGCTTCCAATGATACGTGGAGTGAGCAGTGTGGGGGTTGGGTAACTTGTCATCAATGACTGTTCATGTTGATCATCCTGGTTGAGCAGGATAAGGTCATTGCGTGGTGCCCAGCCTCACCTGCTTGGTAGCCAGCTCTTGTAAAGTCATGCCTGGAGCTGCTTGCTACAAGGTGTACCTGCTTGTTGCCATGCTGCACCATCTGTGCAGGTTCTTCCAGGCCTTGCTACTCAGCTGGCTGAGCTGCTGGCCTCTTACCTGGCCCACACTAGCCTCCAACTCATGCCAGCAGGTAAAGGGTGGCTTCAGGCTTGACCTGCACTCATGATCAATGCATACCATCCTGCATGCTGCTGCAACTCCGTGGCGTGTATTGATGCACTCAAGCAAGGTTGTGTTCAGAACGGGGCCTGCTGGCTGACAATGTGCAATGTGGAGACGACCCGCAAGAAAGTGTTGGAAACAACAAAGCTGAAAGGTGTTGGTCTTGAAGCGCTTGGCGCCCAACTGTATGCCAAACTGTATGCCGCATGTGTCATCTCTGTGCATGGCTCCTTGACAGACCGCCAGGCAGCCCTGGTGTCTCAGTTTGCCAATGAGGACATTGTTCAGGCCAATGAGCGTGTGGTGCTGCTGTCACCCTTCACACCGGGTGACAAGAGCAACAGGTGGAGCAGCCCACAGCTGGATGCTGATGTGCAGGACATGTGGTGAGCGTGGAGTAGGCAGGGGCAGTCTCTGCGGTGTTGAAAGGTCTGATGCACAGAGCTTACCAGGAGCTGTGAGCACCTTGCATATTGCCAGGGCGGGGGACACTGGGCTAGATGCTGTGGCAGCAAGTCCGCGTGGGGCAGGGTGGAAGTCAGACTCGAACCGTGTTGCTACAAGGCGGTTGCATGCATGGTGCACAGCTGCGTCTAAGCAAGGGCGACCACTTGCAGCACGTGTGTTGTGGTCCTGTCAACCTTTGCCTGAGCGGAAGCATCAGCACATGAAACCCTGCCAGGGCCACACAGCACCTCACACCTTGCTGATGCAAGCCATTCTCGTGCTTGCAGGTCCAATGCTGCTGTGATGTCATCTGCTGCTGCCATGCTGGAGGTGTACCGGCAGCAGAAGGAGTCACTCATACACAACGACCTGCATGCAGGTACGTACTGATGTGGGCTTCATCAAAAATCAGCACAGCTCACAACAGCTGAGCACAACTCAGCACAACTGCAGCAGCGACGACAGTGCTTGCAGGGTCGCCGACAGGATCGCAGTATCAGGTCATGCGGGCTAGTGGTGGCCTGGCTTGCCCTCTGCACTGACAGTCATCATCATTGCCTGCTGTTGTGCAACACCAATCCACCACTCAATAGCAGTCCTCACTGACTTCAGACCAGAGTATTCATGGACACACAACTGCACATGGCATCTGGCCCTTCTGGCTGCAGTGTGTAGCAGCACATCACTCACTCAAGCACTCCCAGCGAGCCAAAACCTGTCCCTACCCTCTCGCCTGTCCGGCTTACATTACTCCACCCCCCCCTTACTTGCCTTCCCTTCAGGCAACCTCCTTGCAGCTCCTGGCAGCCTGTTCCTCATTGACTGGGAGTTTGCCACCACAGGCCCCCTGGCGTTTGACCTGGGCTGTCTCATGGGCAACCTCATGCTGGCAGTGCTGGCACTGCGCGGCATGGAACATGCTGAGCAGCAGCAGCAGCAGCAGCAGCAGCATCGAATCAACCGGAAGGAGCAGGCTGAGTGGCTGCTGCAGGTGTGTTGCGTGTGAATGGCCACCTGCCCAGCAAAGATATGCACACCATGCGCTTTGGCATGCACAGTGCCTCAAGGCATCTGCTTGGCATCCTGGTGTCTGACGCAGTACTTGGCGCTATGGTTTGCCACCAACAGTGCTTCGAGACCCCTGCTGTCCGTTGCCACCACAGTGACAGGAAACAGGTTGCAATTGCGGCGTGGCAATTGCGGCGTGGGTATGACTCTGAATGGTGTTCAGCCCGTGCTGAACCTGACTAACATTGGCTGGGGTTGTGTTTGTCCCTGTAATGCACAGGTGCTGGTTGATGTGTGGCAGCAGTTTGTGCAGCTTTACCCTACAAGCCTTGAAGCGACTGCAGCCGCAGCTGGTGACTCCCGAAGCACGCCCTTGCAGCAACATCCAACCCAGCAATGGCAGCAGCAGCAGCAGCAGCTCCTGGCCAACAGGTATGCTGGCCAGCTGGCATGGCATGGCCCAGCCTTGTGGGGCAGACCAGTCCTGAACAGTCCCGCAACACAGCCACACATGCAACTCAAGAACTCTAATCAGCAACCATTGCCGATTTTTAGCGGCCACGTGCGTCCCACACTTCAGCAGTCGCTGTCATCATGCAAGCTTCCAGGTCACCTGTATTGAGTTGATCTTGGTCAATCAGGCGTCACGAGCTTGACCTGACAGCCTGCCTGTCTGCTTGTCCTTGTGCTTGTCGCTGTGTTTGCAGCTGTGGCTTCGCAGGCTGCTGCCTGATTCGCCTCACAGTGGGCCTCCACCACTACCCTGACATACAGAGCATCCAGGACGCCTCCATACGCGTGCCTGTGGAGCAGGCATGCCTGCAGCTAGGGCAGCAGTTATTGCTGCTCAGGGCTGCATACAGCAGCAGTGGTTCAGAGGTTGTGGCTAGTGAGGACAGTGACAAGCAGCCGGCCAGCACTGGTGGTGGAGATTTGAGCATTGAGCAGGTGCAGCAGCTTGTGCGGGATGCTCTTGGTGGCTGGGTTTGAACACTGGCAATATGACTTGTTGTGTTGATCCTGTTGACAGGCCAGCCGTAGTCAAGGTGTGGGTGTACTTTTGACACACGGCGATCTTCAACCTTGGAATCCCACAGCCTGTGCGGCATGTGCCCTGCATTGTGCAGTGCAGTAGGGTGGCATTTTCCCCTCTCTTTGATTGGGTCTTGCAGTTCTTATCAGCAGTCTGTCTGCAGCCCACCTCTAGCCTTGAGGTCGTAGGCGGGTGCAAGTAGAGCAGCTTGGCTGCCATACTATGCATCAGTAACTTACTGAGGCTTGCTCTCAGAGCTTGCTGCAGTGTCTTGATGCTGGTGCATCTTGGAGTTGCAGTGGATCATGCGGCGCGGCACCACAGTAGCTGCATGCTATTTTGGTGATTTTGTCTCCCACTTGTGAACAGATTACCCAGCTGCTGGTTTTGGCAGTGTTGCTGCACTGCTGATAGTCCAGAGGCAGCATCAATTGCAAGTTTAGCAACTACTGCTGTTAGTCGCCCCAGCTGCCTTACAGAGCTGCTCGTGCTGCTGTTACCACTTTGTAAATGAAATTACTGACAGTATTTTCTGCTGCTTTCTTCTTCTTCATCTTTTTCTTTCAACCATTCTGCTGGCCCTCTCACTGCTGGCAGGCTGAGCAGCTACTCCTTTGCTGCTGTTGGGTGCCCAACACCGGTGCTGGTGCCAAGCTGCCTCTTACCACATACACTTGGGTCCGTGTCTTTTACTTTGATATGTGTCTGAAAGAGTATGTATTGAAAAAACTCAAGTACCCCAGAGTTCCGAAAGTCTCCACAGGAAATCACGCTACCTCCCCGGTTCCGGGCACTGTCTTACAGAGTTCCGAAAATCCCAAATTCATGCTTACTTGGGTGCTGGAAGCTCAGCAGCAGTCCTGTGTGGCCAGTGTGCAGTGGCCTGCAGCACTCCAGGACTCGCAGCTCAGCTTGAGCGTGAGCAGGGGCGTGCATTGGTGAGTGAACGGAGACTCAGCAAACTCAGGCTCACTCAACTCACCCCGCTCAGCTCACTCAGCTCAATGCTCACTTTCGCGGGCATAAATGGCGCCAGACGCGAAGGAGCCAGTATCCAATACCAAACCATCCAACACCCGACACTTAAATTCACGTACATTCAACATGCAATCCAGTCGTGCTGTGTGTGTTTCCAAGGCCGCTTCGGTTGGTGTGCGCGCCCAGACACTGCGCATTGCCAAGCCCACCCAGCAGCAGCCTACAAGGGGAGAGGTCCGTAGCTTCCTGGCTGAGCTAAACGGCAATTAGCGCGTGAGGCAAGATTCGAAAGTGTGCTATCCCCATGCTGATGTTCCAGGCTTTGGGGCCCTGCCGCAAGCAGCACATTGAGCAACCCAACACGGAAGCACTGGCCTTGGCCTGCAAGTATAGCAGCAGTGCCCGTAGTCTGGCTTGTGCAACGGCAACGTTGGGCACTGCGGCTGCACACGGCGCCCCTCAGCAGTATGATGCTAACAACAGTATAGTGCTGACAGCAGCTGCTGTAGGAGTAGGCAGAGAACGCCTGCTGTTGTATGCATGATGCAGTGTCCCCTCCAAAGTAGCAATCACAGCAGACTGCAGCTGGTGCACGCTGCAGCTGGTGCACCACTGGCGCAACTGAGGACTGAATGGCCCTTTACATCAGCTTGCCCCTGTCTGCCGGTATCGATTACACCAACATCAGTAAAGCCGAGAGCTATGACCACCTCTGCGCCTGGGGTCGTCCTGGCATTGGCCACACTGTGGTAATGTACCTGTCTGGCTGTGCACTTAGCGTGCAGCTTCCAGGCTACTGAAGCCCATTGAGCAGGAATTGTATTCAGACGTGCTGAGTTTTCTTAGCAGCATGCATGCTCCCCCAATGTTCAAGCATTGCTGGCTCATGCACCATGGCAGTGCACATGCAATGCAGGGGTCCAGCTGTTACCAGCTGCGTTCTGCACCTGGCATGAGCCGGCACTCTTTTTTCGATCACATTAGTGGCTCCGTATAGCTGTTACGTCGAAATGTAGTGTACAATAGCAGCGTGGGCTGCTGCTGCTGTTGCTATTCAAGTCCCGCCTACAGAGTTGAGCAACATCGCACTGATCCCCGCGCTAGGTCCGCAGTTGATAATCGTGCTAAACTAATTATTTGCGTTACGATGGAGCTGTACAACACATAGCATGGATCACCGCGAGTGCCACCCATCGATGGCGATGTGCTGCTGTCACCCGGCCTCAAAGTTGCCAGTTGGCCAGCAACCGGGTAGCAAACAGCAGCATTTGCGATGCTCTGTTCGTTTATGTGCACCGCAGGCCCCGGGGCTGCCGGGATAGGCCGCAGGCAGCAGGTCACTCATTCAGAATAAAATGGACATTTTTTCCTATGTCACAAGACGTGAAAGTTAAATCTTGCAACAACATGCGCCCTGATGCTGACTGGCCCGGCCTGCGTTACGAGCTGTCCCTCGGCGTCCTCACCAAGGCCATCCCCATGGGCCTCGTCACCTCTACTGGCGGGTGTTGCGTGAAGGCGAGTGTGTGGATGGATAAGGAGTGAGTACCTACAGGGTGAGTCCTGAGTATCTTATGGAGAATGGGACCTGTTGTTTATTATGCTGAGCAGTGTTTTGAACAAGTTGGGTTTAGGGTGCAGCTGCAACATGTGCTGCTACCTACTATGTGTGTTGTTGGGCATGGCAGTTGCAACACTTGCTGCCTATCCTTGAGCAGTGTTCGAATGGTCCTTGGCTGACTGCGATTCTGGAGCAGTCGCCTGACTGGGGAGGTGTGTCTGACAGCCTTCTCCTTTGATTTAGGCTCACGGCCTGGACACTGAGCAGGTGTCATTTGTGTCTTGAAGTTGCGTGAGCGTCCAGCACAGACGGTGCTAGTATGTGTTTTGTGTCAGCTTAGCTTCTGTGGGATAACTTCCTGCAGAAGCTGACGGAGCTACTCACAGGTCTGACAGCTTTCCGTTTGCTTTGGGCTTACAGCCTGGACACTGACAAGCTGTTTCTTGTGTAGTGGGGCTGCAGTACAGCGCAGCTCAGGTGGTACTCCCACCCATTTGCATGTTGTAGCAAGTCAGCTTCTTGTTGGATAGCTTCCTGCAGGAGCTGACAGCAACCACGCATCGTGTGTGTATGTCTGACAGCAGCCGGTCTCGTACTGCTCAGTACGTGTACTGGCTGGACCTGGCCCAGACCTGACGCCTGTATGTACCTGTGTTATGTTGTGATGTTTGATCGGCACAGTCACTTGCGTATGCATCTTCGTGCCAGCGCATCGCAGCTTCGGGTGTGCAAGTGTCTATGCATCCTGTACAGCTTTGCCCAGTCACACCACATCGTGTGGTTTGATTGGTTTTGCAGTGCATGTTGCACTGGTTGAGGTACGCTGTTGTTGCTGCTACAGTTAGCAGCAAAGTAACAGAAGAGTGACCTCGGCCAGGGGTATAAATAGCGAGTGTGCGCTGGGTGACATTGTTGAGTTACACCCACAGCCGTGAACCAGCCCCTCGCCTGCTAAGCGTTGTAACAAGCTCTTTGGCAATCCTTCTGTGACTTTCCAGACACCGATTCGGCTTCCCTGTCTTGAGCAGCTAAAAGCTGCAGCAATTGGTTTCTTCAGGCTTCTTCTACTGCTAGGTGAAGTGCCCAGAGCACTCGAGTTCCCTGTCGACAGATACAGTTACCCCAGGTCCCTGCGACCCTTCAGTCTGATCAGCTGAGAGGTGCCATCCCTCAGCCCTTACTAAAAGTGATACCTATACACCCTCGTCTCGCTTCCGGCTACCCTGTAACGGCGTGGGAAACAGGCCGTGTGTGTGAGAGGGAGGGGCAGTTGTGAACCCCGGTGCCAGCAGGGTTCAGTGAGAGGGGCCCGGCCTGCCACCAGGGCGGCGTTGGGACGGTCTGTGTGCCCCCTTTTCCCCTCTGCCACCGCAGGTACCCCCTTCGACCCCTGGCACCCGCGGTGCACTACCACCACCCCAACCACCGACAACGACCCCCCGTACTTGGCAGCTGAGACACTCTCTTCAACGACTACGTTGAGGATCGACTACCTGTGACCTGAGCCCATCACGACTTCCACTGCGCAAGTTTACGTCACTACCGTTCTCAACAAGAGTTCTGGTACTGCGTAACCTACTCCAAACAACAAGTAAACGAATAGCAAGGGGTTTTCGAAACACCTGCTGCTCAAAAGCTGACTTCGGTCCAGCTTACTACTGCCCTCTACTGCTTCCAGAGCTTGCACACCAAAGTGTGTCCAGCCCCATACAAAAGCTGTTCCCACAGCCCAAAAACATTACATACACATGTCTGAGACAGAAGGGGAGTTCCAGTTCGCACCCCCAGGGGCCATGCTGCCTTCACCTGGTGCCCTCAATAGTATTGACACCTATGATGGGCAGGGTGATCCCAACCTCTGGCTCAATCACCTTCAGGATACAGCTGGCCTGTACAATTGGGCTGAGATACACTGCTTGCGTGTAGCAAAGCTCAAGCTAAGAGGCGATGCACAACGTTGGGGCCAGTCCCGCAGCTTCTGCAGCTGGGCTGAATTTCAACAGCTACTAGTTCACCGTTTCGGTGAAACACAAGAGACAGCCATAGCACGACTGGAACGCTGCTACCAGAGTCCAAGAGAGGCCCCCAGGGCCTTCGCTGACAGATTTCGACTGGATGCAGAACGTTCTGGTCGCACAGAAGATGCTGCTCTTGTTTACACCTTCATACAACGTCTCCAGCCCAGCATCAGGACTGAGGTTGTCAGGAAGCAACTGCGCAGCATAGACGCAGTAGTTGAATACGCAAATTACCTGTTAGGGGCATTGGGTGCAGCAGACATGGGAAGGGAGGATGGCTTTGCAAGCAGCAACTTTGGCCGTAACATGGACGGCATGGCAGCTGCAAGCAAACCACCAGCCTTTGGTAACCCACTGCCCCGACGCCCTGAGTTTGATACTAGGAGGCCTCAGCAAGGGCCTTACTACAGGCCAGCCTCCAGGCCCCCCTTCAGAGATGTAAGCAACCGCAATGCTCGCCCTAACAATTTGTCTGTGCCCCCCAAGCCTGCTCCCGTGCCTTCCTCACCTGCTGCTGTGGACGAGCTGACCAGGCGTATGCAGCAGTTGGAGCTGAACATGCATCAGCAACTGCAGCAGAACAAGGACAAAGACAGGGAAATCAGGACCCTGCGTTATGCTTTAGAAAAGCAGCCTCAGAGGGACACACCTCATATCAATTTCATGAGCAGCGAGAGTCTGCCAGAAGATGAGTTAGACATTGATCCTGAGTTGTTGGCTGCACTCATGGTCAAGCGCTCTGCTGACGACAGCAATGCACCAGCCCTGAAGCGCATGCCAGCCAAACGTACAGCCATTGATCCCCGGGCACCCAACATGCATGGGCCATCACGACCAACTTATGCTGCAGCCCGGCCTGCCTCAAGCAGCCCAGCAGGGACAAGCAGGCCTGCAGCAGCGGCAGCTGCTGAAGCAGGCACTGATGCCTTTCCCCGAATGCCAAGACAGCGACAGCCATTGCAGGCTAGGCCCTATGGGGCACCTGGTCCTGCGGTTCCCGGCCCTCGTGGCCCTGTGCCCCCTCCTGCCCCCCCGGTCCTACTGATTCAACCCACAGGTCACAAGGAGCTGCTGACCTGGCCAACCAAAAAGCAAAGAAGATGGCATCAGAGATATGTCGCAGCATTAAGATGGATGGGCAGACAGAAGGCACTGTGCCTCCCCAAGCAGTCCTTACCTGCCTCGCAGGGCACTTGGCTGGGCAACCCAGCCTAGTCAGCCTTGGCCAGGAAATGGCCACCCAGGTGGAGTCGGTTATGAAGGACATCCAGCGCAAATATCAGCCCAGTCTTCGGCTTGGCAGCAACAGCCGCAATACAGTGCTGAACATGTCCAGCATGCCCACCAGGGGCCTGACAACACCACCTTCTGAGAGGGTCCGCAGCCTGCTTCAAGCCAGCCGCCCACGCCCCATAGCCACGCCTCGTGTCTCGACCTGCAGAGTAGTAGCAGAATTGAATGGTAGGCCTCTGGAAGGAGTAGTGGACACTGGGGCTAGTACCACTGCTGTGACCCTTGACTGCCTGCGACGTCTGGAGCTTGACAGCCTGATAGTGCCTGCTCAGTCCAGCTACCTGAATGCGGATGGCCGCATCACTGCTGGAAAGGGCAAGGTACCCAACCTAGCTCTGGCTTTGGGGGACTTTGAGACTCTTATCAACCCCACAGTCACCTCCGCCTTGAATTATGACCTCTTGATCGGCAACGATGTGCTGACCCGTGCCCACGCGGTGATCGACTATGGAAAGGGTAGCTTGATCCTGCGCATAGACCCCACCACCTGCCAAGAGCTACCCATTAGCACTAACCACCCCTCTGAGCCTGGCAGTATCTACTGCCAGAGCCAGCCTCACCTGCCAGAGGACCACAGCTTCGACACTGCATCCACAGACGAAGCTGAGTATGTGACTGAAAGCTTCTACTTGGAATTGGCTGGCACCAGCACCACAGCTGCTGACCCAACCATTGCAACCGAGTACGATGATAGTATGCGCTCCTTTACAGCCGCTAGCAATGCAGCCACCTACGGCAGCAGCAGGCAAGCAGCAGACAGCAACAACACCACACCAGCAGGAGAGGTTATCGAGAGTGGTGGCGGCTATAACAGTGATTTTGACAGCTACATGCTCAGCAGCGACAGTGATGATTTCAGCGATGAGGATATGGAAACAGAAGACAGCGAGCTGGTTCACCCCAAGAACCTGAGGTATGTGCTTTCTGTCCTGCAAGATGCTTACCCCGACTGCGATGGCCCCACAGCACAGCTGCTGGCCTCCCTTGACGCAACCGCTTGGGGCTTCCCTGACTCCCTGGGGTTTGACATTGAGAGGGAGGGATACAATGCCAGTGATGGGAAGGGAGCTACTCATGAGGAGATTTCAGGGTCAGCCGACACCGACTCAGGCACCACCATATACCCAGCCATCTGCAATATGGCACAAAAATCACCAAAAGAATGGGTACCCACCCAACTGCGCCGCCTGAGGGATGGACAGCTGAGGGGTGAGCCTTCATTGTTCTCCAACCTACAGCTGCCCCCTAATGCTCCTGGCCATGAAAATAGTAGCACCGAGGGCCTGGCTTCATGCCTAGCCCTGCAAAAGCAATTTGCCTCCCTGATGCTAGCAAACCACATGGGAATCACCCCTGAGAAAGCTATGGAAATAGCTGGTAAAGACTTAGCGGGTCTGCCCCAAGGCTACCCTTCTGTGTTTGAGGCTTTGCATAATGACTGGCTGTACTCCGATTCTGACGAGATAGACACAACTTTAACAGACACCACAGCCGCCAGCATGCTGTGCCTGGATCAGCAGCTACCAACTACACCCAAAACACCCCCTCACAGCTCAGAGTGGGGTTACAAAAAGCTAGTCAGCCATCTGGCCCTTCTCTCCACCTCAGCCTTTCCAGGCCTGAGGAGTGACACAGCCCAGTTCCTAGCAGAGCTTGATGTTATCAACTTACCTGCGGGATATGATTCAGCGCTGGGATCTTGGGCTGAGGAAGAGATGGGCTTGTCTAGGGCTCCCCTACTCCTGGTGGATGACAACCACACAGCAACAGACAGCAGCGAGTCAGAACCAGAGCTTATTTACATGTATGACGAGCCAGAGGCAGGGGATAGCATTGATTCCCACAGCCTGCTGACTGATAACCCCCGCATGCTCAGCTACCTGGCCGGGCTGATGCTAGCAGCGTTTGGGGATGACATGGAGCCTGTCACAGCCCTGAAGCTGGCTAGCACAGACCTAGTGGCTTTGCCTAGTGGTATGCCTTCCGCCCTTGATGCCTGGATCACCGCCTCCTTGGGAGCTACAGTCCCTTCCAGTGCCAAGAGTCTTTTCAGCCTTGACAGAGCGCTGGCTGAGCCTGAACACTATGAGATCAGCGAGCCAAACCAGCCCAACACTCGCCACAGGCTACTTCAGCGCGTGGCATGGCTGATTGAGTGTGCTTACCCACATTATGACCGTGATGAGGCCGAACGCATAGCCAGCTTGGACCTGAGTGCAGTACCTCAGGGGTGGCCCTCACTCTTGGCCCCGCCGCCAACCAAAGATTTGACCACCCCACTGGCCACTCCAGCATCGGCACCTGCAACAACAGTAGACCCATCAGAGATGTTTGTGTTTGAAGAGCGACAAGGAACTCCCCCGACACACCCGACCAACAGCAGCAGCGCCCCTGCAGAGCTATCCCAAAGCAATCCAGGCCCCAATCGGCGCCAGCTGCCTACAAGAGGAGCTCTACAACGCAGCGACTCAGGCGTAACACACGTCTTCACTTCTGGCCGCCCTGGCCGCTACACAGTGGTGACTTCTGGAGACCAGCACCCCCGGCCCCCCAGGCCCCGCAACCCAGCAAACCCTTCCGGCCATCGTATTAACAACCCCCCGCAGCGGCCCCCTGTGCGCCGCCGCCAACAGGCAACCCTTCTCCAGCCCACAGAAGACACCGTCATGATTGAAGCAACACCCGCTGCACCTGAGGTCTTCTGCTCTGAGACCATTGCAGCGAGTGACCTCACCCCGCTAGAAAAGAGGGCTGAAAGCACAGCCTCCTCCTCCAATACAACCCCTACGACTCCAGCTCCAAGCCCAGCTGTGTATGAGACCACCGACATGGAAGCTTCCCCCGTGGACACCTTCTGCTACTTTGAAGAGCCCTTGTCTGACAGCGACATGCCCTCCCTGGCAAGCGACTCCGACAGCGATACATCCGAGCCAGACCAAGACCCCGACACCCTGCACCCACTAGATTGGCTGGGAATGTATGAGCCCCTACCCCAGGAACACCCAGAATTCCCCGAGCCAGCCGCCCTCCCCAGAGCCCTCTACAACCCACCAGAAGCCGAACTCTGCCCATTTCCTGATGATGACCTCCTCAGTGACAACAGGCACCTCTCTCTGTCTGGTATGGTAGACGCCGCCAACCTGGACACAGCAGAGTTTGACATGATCGTGAGTGTGTTGGAGCAGAATGCAGACGTTTTCTGCTTCCACCCAACTCAGTTGGGCACCTGCAACTATGGGAGCCTCTCCATTGACACCGGAGATGCAAAACCCCTAAAGCAAAACTACTACAGGATGCCATATAAAAAACAAGAAGAGCTGAAGAAGCATGTAGAGCAATGGCTGGAACTGGGCATCATAGAACCCAGCAACTCCCCTTGGTCAGCCCCCTTGCACCTAGTACCCAAGAAGGGAGGTGCCACCCGTGCAGTGGTGGATTATCGAAAGCTCAACAGCGTCACCAAGAAGGACGCCTACCCCTTACCTCTGATGAATGATATCTTGTACAACATAGGGCCTGCCAGGTATTTCAGTGTAATTGATTTACACTCGGGGTACCTGCAAGTGCCCATGGCAGGCAAGGATGGTAAGGATCCGCACAACAGCATTGAGAAGACAGCGTTTGCGTGCCCCTTCGGGCACCGCTTGTACCAGTTCCTGAAGGCTCCCTTTGGCTTGACAGGTTGCCCATCTTTCTTCATGCGCCTGATGAATCAGGTGTTACAAGAGCATGTCGGCAACTATGCGTTTGTGTACCTAGATGATGTGGTGATCTACAGCCGCACTCTTGATGAGCATGTTGCTCACCTGACTGCTGTGTTTAAGTCGCTACGTGCTGCCAACCTGCGGCTGTCCAGCACCAAGTGCCGCTTTGCCACCAGCCACTGCACCTTCTTAGGCTTCTGCATTTCAGAGAAGGGCCTAGGCTGTGACCCCGGCTGATAGAAGCAGTTGCACTGCGCCAAGAGCCTTACAAATCAAAAAGCAACCCCAAAAAGGCAGTAGCCAGCTTTGTTGGCCTATGTTCATTCTATAGGCGTTTCATCAGAGGCTTTGCAGAAATTGCAGAGCCCCTCACCCGTATCATGGGCAAAACAAAGAAGTTTGAGTGGGGTCCTGAGCAACAGGATGCCTTCGACACCCTCAAGAGCAAGCTGATGGACTATCCTATCCTACGACGTCCCGACTTCACCAAGCCGTTTCACGTCCACACCGATGCCTCCCAGAAGGCAGTGGGCGCTGTGCTGACCCAGTGCGACGAGGACGGCAAGCACTACGCCGTCGCCTACCACAGCAAGAAGCTTACTTCTACACAAGCCAACTGGGCAATCACCCACCTGGAATGTTATGCAGTTGTCAGCGCCGTCACAGAGCAGTGGAGGGACTTCCTGTGGGCTGCTGAGCACCCCTTCACTGTAGTGGTTGACCACCACGCCCTCCGTTGGCTGCTGACATCACCCAACCTGCAAGGCAAGTTAGCCAGGTGGAGCCTGAGGCTACAGGAGTTTATGCCCTTTACGATCCAGTATCGTAAGGGTATCCACCACCTGGCTGCAGATGCCCTCTCCGAGACCCGCGACATGACAGCGACGAAAGCCCTGAGACACCTACCAGCGCCACCAAGGCCCCAGCCCTTGATGACTGTCCCGATTCTGACCCTACTGACTACAACCACTTCGATGAGGTGCTGACCCTCGACTCCACAGCACCCCATGCCACCCCGACACAGCAACCGCTGCCTTTGAGGACCCGGCCAACAGCCCAACCCCCTCCTTTGGTGAGTGGTGCCCCCAGAACCCCCTGAGTTCAAGACCGACACCCACGACCGCAACCTGGAGCAGTTTCTCACCTCTGAAGACAAGACCGACACCTACCCAGCCACGCCTGCGGGCAACAACGACCACGCCAATCCATTGGACTCCACAGAGCAAGGGCATTCTGAGACCCCGCCACTTGACCACGAGGAAGCCCCTCCTGTGGAGCACGACTCCACCCTCCCACTGAGCCTTGATTCACCCAGCAGAATGGCAGGCCTCCCTGGCCCTGCGCGTATCGCCATTGAAGGCAACATTGGCAGCGGCAAGAGCACAGTGCTCAGAAACTACAGGAGATACAAGCACTACCCTGGTGGAGCAACTGGCATATACTACCAGAGCCTGTAGCCGACTGGCAACACCTTCTGGACCAGCACTACACTTCTGGCGATACAGACCCTGCCCATGCAGCAGTATTGCAGCAGGCAGTGCTCAATGCATATGCCCTACGCGTTCCACACCCCATAGCGGCTCCCTACATCATCATGGAACGGAGCCCCTGGAGCAGCTTGGCAGTGTTCCTGCCTGTGCAAGGCCTCCCTGCTAGCTATGAAGGGTGGTTCAGCAGACTGCGCATCATATGCACCCAGTCCTGGACAACGCCCTGCCAACAACCCTTATCTACCTACAAACCGACCCAGAGCCTGTCTTACCAGAGCCCAGCTCGCCAGCGCCCGGAGGAAGCCGCACTAACCTTGGACTACTGAAGAAGCTCCACCGCCAGTATGATACCGCAGTCCACCGGTTCCCTGGAGTGACAGTA
>VIIQ02000710.1:0-22164 GCA_007449985.2 Desmodesmus armatus
TCCTGTTCAGGGCACAGCAAGGAGCCTCACCTACAGAAAGGGAGCTGATAGCACCCCCTACAGTCGCCTGGATGACATACTCAGTTTGAAACCTCTGCTGCACACCAAACTGAAACACAAAGTATGGCTGGCACAAACCTTGACCACGATGTACTGATTGCCAAGATACAATACATGCAACTAGGGTCCTGCCACCCCTGACCCCCACCACAGCAACACATCCCGTTACGAAACTCAAAACACCAATGGCCCCCACAGACACAAGAGCCTTACGCCACGCGCTTGCCAGCACACAAGCACAACTCTGGGGTGACCTGGCGGGCAACACTGACCGCATTGTCAAGACACAGGTCAGGCCGCATTGGAATGAAGTAGAAACATCTTGCCCTAACGCCACAAAGCCGCAGCCACTGACCCACATAGACCAACCCAAACAAGGGATGTTTGTGAATGCCCTGGCAAGCAGATCACAGATGCGCTCGAACAGTCACACTCTATAGCCCTCACCACATGCGCTACCATCACAATAGACCCAGCTGCAACCCGTGGCCACCACTGCCCGCGAACGATCGCCAAACAACGCAAGAGTATCATCGCGGCCAAAAAGAAGCCTCAACACAACTCAGGATGATAAGGACCGCCACAGCTGAAGACATGCATCTGCCTGATGAGTCGAACAGCCGTTGCTGCAAGAAGCTGTGCATGAAAGGGCTCAACGCCACCAAGGGGAACCCGCGCTCGCTACATTGAGAGCTGCGTACACCACACTGAAGCACAAGCTCAACGCCATTGATGATGAGCACCCTCGACTGTGGGCCCAGCAAGCAGCCAAACAAAGCCAAGAACTGGCCGAAAAGCGCCAAAAAATAGGCAATAGAATCGCCACAGGACGCCACCAGCCCACTCCCCGCCTTGCCCTGCGGGCATTGAAACCGCGACTGGCGCAGTGACCACGGACGCGCAGACGATCAAAGCGGAGATGACAGACTACTACTCACGCAAACTAGCAAACCCAGACGACTTGAATACCCCCATGGAGTACCTTCCCCACGTTAATAGGGCGTACCCCTTCGACACCCCGGGGTTTGCCGCATACAATGGGATGATGTCGCAACCCGAACTGCACGACAGGACATGGATGTACGACCTGATTGACGATGAATTTGCCTTCCACAGATGCCTCGCTGCCTTGCGCTTGGAACATGCCCGGGGCCGGACGGCATTCCGAACGAAATTTTACGCACCCTCCGCCCACTGCCCATAGAACACTCCACAACATGGTGAATCATGTGGACAACAGGGCTGACCCCTGACTCCTGGAAAGAATCCACTACAATATTGCTGTACAAGAACAAGGGCACGCCACTTAAGTACTAGAGACGCATAGGACTGGAAAACACAATGTACAAGCTGTGGACCAAGATGATACTATATCTTAGTAACAATGGCGATGACGGACAGAGCTGAAAGATCAGGCTTCCTCACAGCGTCGCAAGGGGGTTTCAGGAACAAACGGGCTACGGCCCAACAGATTGAGATGATGATCATGGCCATGGAAGACGCACTGCTCACAAAGCAAGACATTTTCTTGCTGTTCACTGACATGACAGAAGCATTTGACACCATCTCACACAGGAAGCTGCTCATGATACTGTATGACCTGGGGTTCCCAACCGTGCCATAGAAACTGTCAAAGACCTCTACACCAACGCACGCACAGTGGTGCGGACCCCCCATGGAGACCTAGACCCACTTGATTTGGGCGGGGCACCATCCAAGGTGACAGCCTCTCTCCATTCCTGTTCATACTGTATGGAGCCACTGCTGAGGTGGCTAAGGGCAGGCAACAAGGGCTACAAGTTTGGGCATTGGCGCACGACCCCAAACTTCAGGACCAACACCAGATGACTGACAACACCTATGCTGACGATTTGAACGTAATCACTGGAGGTAAACAAGGACTGGCCAACATGAAACACCAAGCCCGAAAGCTAGCAGCATATGCAGAGTGGGGTAAGCTGCAGGTCAATGCGACCAAAAGCCAGATCACTGGAGCTCTACATGGCAGCTTGCCTACACACCCATATGATGAGGAACGATTAAGAACCATGTTGGGTGCAGTTAGGCTAGCCCCTGAACCATGCAGCCTTCGAGCCCCTGGCGCAGACACCCAGAGCGTAACTCTCCTCCCACCCACCTCTCCCTTCAAGCACCTAGGCGTCCTCCTCACAGTCGACCTCAACTACAAGCCGCAACTTGCAGCCACTCTGAAGGACATCCGCTCTCGTGTTCAACACCTGAAGAGCAGCCCCCTGACCACTGGTGACAAAAACAACGCATCATAGAAACATCACTCCGCACATCCATAGCCTACCCATTTGTTGCCAGCCCTTACACCCGAGCAGAGATCAAGAGCCTCGACTCACTGCTCACACGTGCCACCAAACAAGCCTACCGCCTGCCTGTACACATGTCGTCAGCAGCGGCCCACCTCAGCAAAAGTCAAGGTGGCCTAGGATGTCACTCCTTGGAGACAGAACAAACGGTGTGCAACATCCAGAGACTGACCCGCTCTTTAAATGCGCCGGGTGCATTAGGGGTCATAACACAAGCAATGCTTTATATGCAACTACAAGGAGTGGATGTAGTCATGACACAGCACCTTCCACACCTGCTCAAGCACAGCCTGCGAGTGCGGCAATTGATGTCCTTTGAAAAGGTGGGACAGACTCTGCAACGGGGCGCCAAAGAGTACCACATCCCCTCTCAACTCACCAACATACCACAGGCAATTGCAGCAGCGGTACCAGACAGCCTAGACACCCAACTCATACGAGACATATACCTCTTACAACACATCGGAGTAAACAGGATAGAGCAACTACTGTCTCCAAACAGGACACACGTCCTTCCACCCTCCCACCTACGAAGGCTGGTGAGCAGCCGCCTTGTCAAAAAAAGCATCAAAGAGCTTGGGGCGACTAGCCCACACTCTTGCCACCGGTGAACAAACAGCAACACCCCAGACACCTGCAACACCAGTTCCACTCCACCCACAGGTGCTCCAAACTCTCAAAGTAAGATGGCCGACCAACCCCACAAGCAAGCCACGCACACCTCTGGAACTACTCTCAAACTACAAGGTCCAGTCCCTTACCCCACTCCTAGAAATGCGGGACACCCTGGACACGTACAAAACAAACTAACCCAGGCACGGACCCACCAAACAGCCAATATTCGCCAAGGTGGACAAACCTATCCCAGCAGAACCCTAAAGCACAGACAGGTTACGCTGCATTCAAGGCCATGAAATCCACACCCGATGCAGCTCTCAAGCTATACACCACATACATGGACCCCTCAACGGATGAGATTGTCTCAGTAGAGGGATTGGCCAGGCAACAAAGCACATAGGCAAAGGCAAACGGCGCCGTCAACAAGGCGAAACTCAGGAGCAAGTGATAGTAAAGTGGAAAGAAGCCATAATGCCGGGCTGGGCGGCAGAGCTGCAAACCATCATGGGCTACGAGATTCAGACTGCCACCCCAGCCACATTTGCTGACAAAGCACTGCTAAACTTGACACGGCCATGTGAATGCTGCTGGACAGACATCACCCCCCTACAATATGAGCCGACAGAAAAGTATGACCAGGATATCCTGCAATGTACATCATGTAATCGGGTCTGCCACACAACCTGCATAGGCCACGGTCCGCATACGCGACGGAACAACCAGTACACCAATGGCAAGTGCTGGGAATGCCAAGCAGGTGAGCTGTCTGCAGAAGACAAGGACAAGCTGACACTGTTCAAAGTCAGGATCAAACCCTGCCCAGAACCAACAGAAACAGTAAGGGCAACGGGACAGAAGAAGCAATTCAGCACTGGACATCCTGCTGGGTGCCGGTACCATGCCCCGCGAAGTACGACCTGAGAGCCGTGCGACAGCGCAGAGCAACCAACAACGAGCGAGTGAACGCCTCTATGACGTGACACTAGGAGACACCATCCGGAAGCAAATTCACATTCACCCGGCGCCCATCAATCCACACGTGGACATCCACCCCCAAGGCAAGAGCACAATTGCAATGAGGACAGTGGAGGGGATCAGTCTGCCAAGCCCCCCCAAAGAGGAGCGAGCCTACACTGACCACAGTCACGGCGGCATGTGTGTACCAGCCGGATGGCGCGTGCTGTGGCATGCTTACACCGCAGACTCTCTGTCACCTGTCTCAGCGCCACCAACAGAACTCACCACAAGATTCAACAGAAAACGAAATCGCAAAATTGTGCACCAGATACAGCATTTATGGCAAAAAGAACAACAAACAACAAAATATAGACAACACGATCTCACCGAACCTGAAAGCCATCATCCTGAACACATTCCAAGGAGCCACTGAACGCATGACGACGCCCTTCACAGTGCACCCCACCACCCGTCACTTCTGGACCGAGCATGCTGAAGATGCAGCCTTCGGAGCCAGCTACGACAGCCTCTCTGTCAGGTGGACAGGGCTGTCACTTGCGACTCCACCATGCGATACAAAGCAAGCCCAAAGAGCCCTTGCATGGGCCCTGCAAAGCGCCCAACATACACGGACCCCCACCCTCACTGTCCTAGCGCTCCCATTAAACGGAGACAAGGGCAACCCATACAGCTCTACACTGCAGAGGTACAAAGGCTGGTGCCGCGGGCTGTTGACCATCCCACACACGGCCATGCACAGGGATGCCCCCGGCACATCCCCCTTCCAAAAACAGACTCCCTCCAAATGGGGGCTGCACATCGTAAGCGTTGGTAATACTGAAGGGTACGCATCTCGTTGACCCAAGCACACATCTGACCATAGCTGGCTGTACAGTATGTCACGCCTTTGCACTTCCCACCTGAAGGGACAACGAGCAACTAGCAAGCACGTAGTGCGCATACAATGCCATCCAATGACTGGTCGCCAGAGCAAATCTGGACGCAAAGGCGCCTTCCACGCACCAAAGCCTTCAAAAACTCAACTTGGGCAGCCCCAGCACCAGACCCACAAGAGGGATGGCAAGCACCAGACATCTCAAAATGCTCTCCACAAGAAACCAACACACCCCCACCTCTACGCTTTGACTGGAGAGACTTCTACTACACTGATGGCAGCGCCATCAAGAAAGAAGGCAAAGGGGTCAGCATAGCGGCAGCTATTTACAAACCAGCAGATAACCATGCCAGCGAAGCCCGCGCTCACACAACCAACTGCACCATCACAGGAGGCTCCTGCGCAGCGCAAAACGATAGGTACTTGCCCAACGTCAATACCATCACACGGGCAGAGCTAGTGGGTATAAGGGAAGCCTATGTACTGGCTAAACCTGGCCCAAAGGAAGAGATCCACATAGCCACAGACAGCCAGACGTCCATGTATCAATACACAAGATGATAACCAACCCACAAGATATGCGAGAGCACCGGCATCATAGCTTGCTGACAGATATAGTGCAACGGCTGCGACAGTCGCAAGCAACCTTACACCTTTGGAAGTCACAAGCCATATAGGTGATATATGGTAACGAGATGGCGGATCACATGGCAGTGCAAGTGGCCAAAGAAAAACAAGAACCAACCATCACTTCTAAAGTACAGAGTAATGCAAGAGAAACCTACTTCTGGCCGTACTCCATTGAAGAGGTTGTCACCAAGACGGATACCAGGCGCGAACACACCCCATTGCAAATTGGCAGAAACTCTGAAACTCTAAAAACAAAGCAAAACAGGACTGCGCCCTGGGTAGCGCAAACACGTCAACTGTGTACTACAGCGCATGGGCCGACCAAACCAAAACGTACACCCAAAATACAGCCACCTTTTCATGAACAACAACCAAGTCCTGCATAGAAGACGCAAACTCATTCTTCAATACAGATGGGGCCTGCTGCCAACCAACAAACTGCTAAAAGATACAAGTTAAGCAGCACCGACAGCTGCCCACTCTGTGGCCAACAGGATGGCGGACACCACGCATTGAGTGCTTGCCCGGCGCTGTCCGGGGCGGTCACCAAGAGGCACAACGACGCGGGCTCCCTGATCGTACAGGCGATCAACGACGGAGATAGAGCAAAGGAACTGGCTATGAGCGATGTAGGTTTGAGCAGAAGATGCGCGATCATGAAAAGCAAAAGCCGAATCCCTCTCGCCGCCCTCCCGAAAGATATGCCTGTAGGGATGAAGCGCCGAATCAGTGCGCACTGCAAAACAGACGCCATGCTCGTGCGGACAGAGAACCACGCCAGGAGTTACGAGCTGCTAGAGATCAAGTATTGCAGAGATACAGACCCGTCTCAGCAGGAAACACGAGCAGAACGTCAGCACGACCGTCTGATGAAAGCATTACAGATATTCGACCCCAAAGCGGAAGTAAAACTCACCACAATTATGCTAGGAGTGTCCGGCTGCATATATAAAAACACAGAAGAAAAGCTGAAAGGACTGGGAGTTGTAGGACCAGCATTGCCTAGACTGCTGAGAAGACTGCACCACCTGGCAGGTAGACATGTGGAAGAAATATGGAACACAAGACATGCAGCCATCAAAAATGCACAAACATACGCCAGATCAACATGGAGCAAAAGGAAAAACGAAGTGCACCTCCAAAATGAAACCTCACACAGGAAGAGAAGAAAGCTTAAACAACCCCCTTGACTCCTAGGGTGTCTGTTGCACCTGGGGGCATGGTGGGGACGTGGCGACTGCAGAGCAGTCACACACGTTCTCCCCCTAAAACAACGCGGTGTGCCTGGCACTCCGCGTCATCTCTCTCTCTCTCTCTCTCTCTCTCTCTCTCTCTTCTCTCTCTTCTCTCTCTCTCTCTCTCTCTCTCTCTCTCTCTCCTCTCTCTCTCTCTCTCTCTCTCTCTATATCTCTCTCCTCTCTCTCTCTCTCTCTCTCTCTCTCTCTCTTGGGAGGCGCGGGTGGTGGTCTTCGGCCAGTTGAACTTTCTTCACAGGTTCAGTGACGTTTCTGTTTGCAGCCCGTTTGACCTCGTAAGCTGCTCATTTTGAAGCCTACATCACATATAATCGAATGCAAGCCTTTGTGTAGCCTTACAATACATATTAGGCAACCTCCAGGCTGAGAAAGGCGGCAGCACAGCGGTGGTGGCTGGCGGTTGAGGGCAGTGGCCCCATTTGTTGGTTGGCTTGATGTAATGTTACAGTAACAGTAACAGTAACAGTAAAGCATTGCAGAGTCATGTCAATGTATTTTGGTAACATAAGGATGTACGTACAATGCTGTTGAGCACTCTGGGGTCGATTTCAGGATGCAAAGCACCATTGATCGATCTTGAGATCACTGTTCCGAAACCAGGCCTCAGGGGAGCTTGGAGCACGGTTCTGAGGGTGTAGAAACTATGCTACATATGTAAACATGCATATCAACCATCGTGGGGCCCTGAAACGCACCTTTACGGGGTAAGGGGGATCCTCCGGAGGGCGTGGGGGGGGGGGGTGTCTGGGGCCGTTTGAACTTTCTCGGGATGGTGTCCTCAACCTATTTTCTGCTCCCTTCCCCCTTGTTTCAATCAATACTTGTTTTACACTTTCAAGGACCCGTCCAAACTGTCTGAACCTTGAAATACTATGGCGCGCGTGCATGTCCGAACTGTCCGAACCCGCAAAAAGCCACTTCAGGTACTCGTCCAGTGCAGGCATTGTAATGCAGTGTAGGCTTTCCTTGACCTGGACAGACTTTGTGTTTGTGCAGCTGCTGACAGTGTGACGCTCTAGCATGCAACTGCACTGCAATCTAGCATGGGCAAGGCCTTGGTAGGAGAGGCTACAGACAGGTGACATTGTAGCAATGGTGCTAATAGATATAGACAGAGAGCTCCTAACCGTTTGCCGGCTGATTTCAGTTGATGCGTGAAGTAGCAGAGTTTGCTGCACTGCACTGCACTGCGCTGTGCTGCTGCATGTCAGTCGCTCGGCCCAATGCCAGAGTGCTGTTGCCTAGGTGCATACTGCAGTACTGCTCGTGGTAATCACCCGGATGTTACCAACATTCGGAATGACTGAAGGCCTATGACTCATCGCATGCATGGTAGACCCCTGATACCGGGTACTGTATACCAGTGTACAAGTACAGTATATAAGCTTGTACAGTATATAAGCTATATCGAAAAGTCAGAATAACATACACAATAATATTGTATCTCGGCCATTTCAACGGCCATCAGGCATCGGGACAAGGACGGATCCGCTTCGAATTCAAGCCACCGCTGCAAGACATATATGGCAAGATCGGCCAAACAACTTTCACGCACCCTACTTTAAGATTATTTTTCGAGTTATAGGGCTTTTTGGATGCGGTGTTATTAGGGTGAACCCGGTACACCCTGTTTCTGGGGGGGGGGGGGGGGGGGGATGAGCAAGGGGCGGAATAAGTTTGGAGGCAACTCAGGGGCTGGGAGCAACTGAGATCTGAACTGCTCTGGAAGAGTCTGCAGGGAAAGTGTCACACGGTGGTGAGGGGGGGGGGCAGCAAGCAGCACTTGCCGTGAAATTCAGGATCGTTATCCAGGGCCACTGGGGGGTGAGCAATTTCACCCGTGACACAGTGTTACATTTTCGTGTGGAGCGTTTTGCAAAATTTACATAAAATTAAAGAAACAGTGTGTACCGGGTTCAGTAAAACGCTACCCTCAGCCTGATTCTAACAACTATTGTTGTCTTGCCCTCAGTGGCCCCCCCCCCACGGGCGAACTGCTTCCCTGCCGTTCTATGCTGTTTTCGCAAACGACCTGCCCTTTCCGGTCGAGCTTGGCCTCTCGTTCCTTTTCCGCCTTCGGGCGATTGGAGAACCCCTTGGACAGTGGAGAGTCGGGACGCGCAGTGTGCCTCTCAAAGGCAGCTGGTCATACGCATAACACGAAGAGAGGGCCGGCCACGCCCCTCACACAGCACCATGCACACAAGCAAAGCTTCTACATGCCCCGGGGCCTCGGTTTCGAGGCTGTGCGCTCAGGCATTGTTACCGTATACACCGTATATGCAACGTGGTCATAATTCAAGGCCCCGCGTAGAGGAGAAAAAACGCGCCGTAATTCCCCTTGAACGTAAGAGGTTTTTTTTCAAAACAGGCGCAAATGCACCATTTTTCGGTCCAAAAACGCTTCCAAACGCCGTATTTCAAGACGGTTTTTTCAAGTTTAAGCATTAATGACCACTTTGCATATACGGTGTATACGGTATATTCGTTGGCCTCAGCATTTGCTGTTGTCATCCTGCTTGTGACCGTCAGCCATTCCAACTCCCTCTACACCACGGCTACTCACATCAGCTATGGTGGCAGGAAGGGCTCTTTCAACGATGCCACAAGCAACTCTGGTGTGCCTTTTCCAATCCCTGACCTCGAACGGCTGGCAAGGACCATCGGTGATCGTCCCGTGAACATAAAAGTTGGAGTGTTGACCCCAGAAGCACGCAAGGCTGACGAAGTATGGGTTGAATTTGACCTAACAGTGCAGCAAACAGTGTCGGAGACACGGATTATTTTGCCTTTCATAGCAGCCCCAATGACACAGGAGCTGGCTGTCTTTTTCCTACACTCTGCGGGCGGTTGTTCCTCAGCGCTGACACCCAGCAATGCTGCAACAGACAGGGGCAGGTATAAGCAGGATGGTGGGGTCTTATGCGAGCATTTGCTCGCAAGCAAACCTGCAACACAGTGGAGAAGGTGGGATACTGCCTACCCAAGCGCTGCTGGTTTTCAAGCCACATTTGCGGAATCCGCTGAAGTGTGCTTTGTGTGTCAGAGCATCGAGCAGGTCAAAGGTGTGCGCCATTACCCAGCAATAGCGCTATCCTTGGTGGTCAGCTGGTTCAAGCACATTGGCAGACTTGACATTGACGCTCAGGCCATGGACGTCGCACTGGTGCTGAGTGTTGCACAGCAACTCAACAAGGTCCAGCATGTCAGGCTTGAGTGCCAACTCCACAGTTCGTACTTATACCACCACGAATTTGCTGAGCAACATCTGACCCCAAATAACTGCACAACGGCAGTGGAAGATCTTGAGCAACATGGCTTCACATGTGCCAGCGAAATCAACAACTGTGCATGTGGTGAATGGAATATTGTGTGTTCCAGATCTGAACACTAGCTCAGCGGTGATGACGGTCGGCAGATGGTGATGATGGGCGGCAACCTGAATGATTGCCCCCATTCTAGAGATAGAGGAAGAGGGGAAGAGGGAAAAAGTGTGATATTGCGACAGAGACAGAGACCTCGGTTCTGTTTGTTTTGTTTGTCGCGGAAATTTGCATTTCAGTACCCCCAACAAGTATTCTGGATCACTGTGTAACACACATGTCAAAGCTGCCACTAGCACTCAGAGCTGGGAGATCCTGGGCTTGGGGGACCAGCATGATTTGTCAAGACAAGTGCAGTGCTGTACCTGGCCTCGCCTCTGCTCAGCAGCTGACTAGCGGGGTAGAAACAGGGGGGTGCAGCCGAAAACGATGCAGCAGCACAGTCAGTGGCCTGATGGGGCAACTGTCGTCAACAATGGTCACGGCTGACACCAAGCAGCGTGCTGTCAGTGCCGCACTGCGGCAGAACAAAACGTCCGATGCGTTCACAGTAGCTGCCGAAACAGCGAACGGCAGCCCTGCAGCAGCAACCTTGAAAGCTAAGTGCCATGCGCAGGGTCTTAAATGCTACAGCATCCAAAATGCTCAGGGCACACCTTTGAAGACAGACATGATCGTACACCAGCACAAGACAGCGGATGCAGGGGTGACAGCAGGCCAACACTTCTTTGGTACCACAGAACAAAACACGTCTGCTGTGGTGAGAGGAAAAGAGTTGTGGAGGCTCAAACCTGGTGTGCAACAGGAGATGTGTGGTACAGGAGAAGACGGCGGATGCAGGGGTGACAGCAGGCCAATACTCCTTTGGTCACACAACAAAACACGTCTGCTGTGGTGAGGGAAAAAAGAGTTGTGGAGATTCAAACATGGTGTGCAACAGGAGATGAAGGCATCGTGTTCGTCTCTAAAATATTGAATATGGATGTCGCCGATGTCCCATCGATTACTTGCAGCCATGCTTGTCAGCCCTTTCTGTCTATGTAGCCACCCAGCTGAATGAAGGTTTGACATGAAACCAGGCGAGAAGTGCGATCACACTAAGCAGAAAAGCCATACACAGCTGACCGATGTCTGGGATCATCTGGCGCGATGTCCAACAGCGCAGGCTAACGGATGGTGACAGACACAGCCGGACACCGATGTCGGACATCAGACCATGTCAGGACATCGGCAGACATCGATGTCGGGCATGATCGATGCCTGCCATCGAATCATCGCGTGGCCGGACATCGACCCGACACCCGATGATGTCGAGCGGTGTCAGAAATCGATGGCCACATCATATAAACATTTAGAGACGTTGTTGCACAGTTGGAAGTACGCACATACAAAGTTTGAGATGACACGTCTATGCGGCAGCCAGGCCTGGTCTTTGAGTGCAGCAGCTGACGTTGTTGTTTGTTCATTTTTGCAGGGAAGAAGAGCACCTTCGCTACCCCGTAAACAAGAGCGGTTGTTCAACAGGCAGTAAGTTACTGCATAAGACGCCCAAGGTGATGCTGCTGCTGATACTAGTGCTGGTGTCATCGATAAGTGACATCACTTGAGTGCCGGATGCCACGACAGGTTTGTAGCAGTGCGCTACTGCTGGGTGCAGTGTGTTCAACACAGATGTTCTGCATGATACTCTGCAGTAGGCAGCTGTGGCTGCCTGGGCAGTACGGCGTAGGTGTTGTGCTGTTGTGGTTCTGGTAGCAACAGCG
This sequence comes from Desmodesmus armatus, assembly GCA_007449985.2. NCBI lineage: Eukaryota > Viridiplantae > Chlorophyta > Chlorophyceae > Sphaeropleales > Scenedesmaceae > Desmodesmus > Desmodesmus armatus. The sequence goes on from VIIQ02000710.1 coordinate 11,839, forward strand.
GTGGTTGTGGAGTGTGTTTGTTGGCCTTGGACAATGGCATTTCCAGCTACAATGCCTGGTGGTGTGTTGTCGGTGTTGTTGTGGGTTGTAAGTACTACTTGCTACAATCAGTGCCTGCGTTTTGACGGCAGTGACAGTACAGCTGCCTCAACTCCCATCAGTATCACTCTAGAGCACTTCCTACAGGCCTGGCCTAGGCAAATCGACAGCATATGCTGACAAATACGATATCTGGTGCCTCTGCAAGCTTAACGCTGTTAATGCTGATAACGCTGCGGCCAGCGCTCGTTAACGGTCTCAACGCCCAGCTAACGTTTTTCCATAACGCCGTTAAACACGGCGTTGACTGCCGTTAAGCTGATCATGAGCGCTAGGGGGCGTTACCGCCGTTAACGTTACCGCCGTTAGCGGTACCGCGGCGGTGCCTAACGCTGTCTAACGGCAGTTGCAGCCACCAACGGCGGACATTATGCCGATGGGTATGTATAGAATGGTGATTGATTCTAGTGCACTTCCACATTCCACTAGCTTGCCCCCCCACCCCCAACCCCTGTTCCACTGCTTCCTTCCATTCCACATTCCACTGGCCTGTCCCCCCCCCCCCCCCCAACCCCTGTTCCACTGCTTCCTTCCATTCCACAGTCCACTAGCATGCCCCCCCCCCCAACCCCTGTTCCACTAATTCCTTCCATTCCACATTCCACATTCCACTGGCCTGCCCCCCCCCCCCCAAACCCCTGTTCCACTGCTTCCTTCCATTCCACATTCCACTGGCCTGCCGCGCCCCCCCCCCCCCAACCCCTATTCCACTGTTCTTTCCATTCCACATTCCACTAGCCTGTCCCCCCCAGCCCCTAACACCCTATTCGTCTGCCCCTATCATCAGCCACAGAAGACAATGTGTTACAAGTACCAAGCACTTCACGACCCAGTCCACACCAGTTGCAAGGCCTCCGTCACATTTGTATCCTCAAGCATCCACCTCAGCCTGTGCAGTGGGCGTGTCCAGTGAGCCATCTCAGGCCCCGTGCTGGACACGTCAGCTACTGCAACAAGAGCATCCTGCTGTATGCCTGCCTGCTGTCGCACCAACAGCCCCAACACCCGCTGCCGATCATCTAAAAACTGCTCTGCATTATGCTGCACAGGAGGGCGCTGATGTTGCTGCACACCAACCTGCTGCGCCCTGGAAGCACAACCCTGCACGACACAGCACGCACGAAAAGCCACAATCCTACTTACAGCATGACACATGAGGACGGTGGAAGCGGCTGACGATTAGGCATGCAGGACAGGACAGTTGCAACCACAGCACTGTCAGGTGGAAGCATGCATTGCTTGCCAATTGCTTGCCAACAACTGGCCAAGATGCCAATTCCTAGCAAACATCAGCGCTAGAGCCTTGCTAGCGTATCGCCTATACATGTAAACCCTAAACCCTGTACCCCCTCCCCTCCCCCCCCCCCCAAGAAACCCTAAACTGTCCGTAGGGGCTACGCCGAGCCAGAAACCCTAATCCAGACACCAAAACCCTAACAGATACCCAAAACCCTAACACTCCAGCACTGCATCCTTTGGTGGCTGCCGCTGACGGCTGTGGACCGTGGAGCCCTGCGGGCTCCACAGTACCCCACAGCCGTCAGCGCGAGCCACCAAAGAAACCAGCGTGCTGGAGTGATAGGGTTTTGTGTAGCAATTAGGGTTATGGTGGCAGGAGTAGGGTTTCTGGCTTGGCTCCGCTGGCATTCATCAGCACACAAATGGGTGTGCACAGACCCTGAATCTGCCAAAACTGACTCAGTTCTTGTGCTTGTGCACACACGCCAGACAGAAAGCAAACCAACTGGTGCCTTACCACAGGACGCACAGCGGTCCAGCTTGCTGGTAGTCCTCCTCACAGGGCCTCACAGGGAACAGGGGTGTCTTGGGGCCAACTTGAGAAGCCAGGACATTGTGGATGAAGTCGGGACGATGGTCAGCCAGTGTCTACACCAGCAGCACGGGAGCCAGATAGGCTGCAACACAGAAATAATGTGCTGGATCTGCTGCTGCTGATGCCTCTCCTACTGAGCTCATGGCCCTCCAGCTGGCTCTCCTGCTGGTACTCCTGCTGGCGCTTCTGCTGACTCCTGTGCTGGCTACTGTGCTGGCCATCCTGCTCGCTGAAGCTGCCTGGCAGGCTGGACGTGTGACAATTTCGAAGCGCCTTCACAAACGTGAATGTGTTTGTGCAGGGATGTGAGCTCTTTCCAAGAAATCGAGTACAACTGCTGATCAAGCAGTACTGCTGCTGCTGTGTGCGTGGGCAACAGGGATTCTCAAAAACGGCGTTGACTTAAATAGATTCTTGATGTAATAATTAATCGAACAGACACTCTACGCGCAGATCGAGGGTTCCGAGACTTTTTGGAATGTTGGAATGGAAGGAACCCCTGGAACCTGGGGTGGGGGGGGGGGGTAGGGGGGGTGGAACTGGAACAGAATCACAGTGTTCCAGTTCTAATGGAATTCCACAGGATTCTATTTTGTGGATTCTATTCTATTTAGAGCCTGTTCCACTGGAATGTTGGCAGGATTCCAGTCCAAGGCAAAAGACAATTCCACTGGGATTCTAGACAATTCCAGACTTCCATCGGCACTATGTAACGGCGTTGCTGTCATCATAGTGATCCCGCCAAAGTATCGCACATGCTATGGTGGTGAGAGTTGGTTGTGACGGTGTGTTGATGTCCGGCGGTGAAAGCACCCACTTGTAATCACCCCCCCCCCCCATGAGTGCATGTTCTTACACATGGAAAAGGGAGCTCAGCGACATGACTTCTGCATGCACTGAGTAGTGTGCACTACACCAGTTCACGTACCGCAATCACCCTAATAATAAGGCACCTCAATGAACCTTATAACCCCAAGTATAGCCTTATAGTAGGGTGCATGGAGATTTTTTGGCCGATCTTGCCTTATAATTAGGGTGCCGTGAAGCCATTCCCGCCCTGTCCCGATGCGTGTTATGGTCGCAGGATATGCCAAAAGTGCCTTGAAATTGTCTTTAAAGCTATGTTATATGCGCTGGTTGACAGATACCGCAGTCCTGAGCGCTAAACACGAGGGATCTAGGCCTTCCCTGCCTTACAATTGGGGTGGCCCTGGAAGCCCAGGCCAGGTGTTGCCTTACAATTAGGGTGGACCACAATGTGCACTGGCTCATGCCTTCCAATCAGGGTGCCTTATTATGAGGGTGATTACGGTACTTGATGGAATGCACGACTCGGTCAGAAGGAGAGTACTTAGTCGCTCAAGCTCGCAACATGAGGCATTGAACATTCATCATCGTAAATAAAGAGTAAGGATCAACCAAGGTGAACCCCACTCCACATAACTACATAAAGCTACAGCAAGCAGCAGTTGTAGTGGACATGAAAGTAAGTGTTGACCAGCTAAGTCACATGGTTACTGGTGCCCATAGGGAGGATACGACTATCCCTGCATACGGCACAGTACCAGGCCACATGTGGGAACGCCCTTGAAGCGCTTTAAGGCCATTTGATTGAGCCCTGGGTGCGCTGTGTGGCTCATCAAGTCGAGCAGCAGCATTGGGCATGTGGTGGGGCCTGGGGCAGCCCCTTGGGTGGTGCATATATCTTGTCGGCTGCTGGCCGCCGGCATTCCCAGCCTGCACAGCCAGCCACCAATGACAAGCACGCAAGCAGCAGCCATCAAATAACGCAGTCATCATGAATGGTCAGTTTTACACTTTCCTGATGGGGCCTGTTGGATCACAGCACCATTGCAGCCAGTGACTGCAGCAGACACCGTACGTTGCGAAGGGGGTGGGCTTGCTTAATGATAATAAGTGTGTGCAAACATGAACTGATCCAACATGCCTGCCTGGTTGCTGACAGTGCTGGATCAGCAAACTGATCGTTGGTAACAAAGGTTAGTAATCAAACGGCAACGGTATGTGATGTAGAACATGACTGCCCCAAGGAAACTGAGGAATGGGTGCTGTGATCCATCAGGTGACAGCCCCCTCCCTGCATAATGGGTTTTCAGGGAAAACAGAAACGTGCACTTGATCCAGCAAACTTTGCAACCGTTGAGGAGCACGCAGAACAGTTGGAGTTGGCAAACCAAAGAAAGCGTAGAGCCAAACGCCCTGGTCAGCTGCCTCCAAGCTCCCGTGGTCAGCGTAACAGATCAGATGGGTGGGACGATGAGTGGGATCAGTGGGATGAAGACGCAGCGGGACACAGCAGACGCAGAGCAGACTTCCCAGACTCAGAATGTACAGACTGGGCTGCTCGTAAGCAGGTGGAGGAGGAGCACTGGAGAGCCAACAGGCAGAAGAACCAGCAGATGGCCCAGCAGCATGAGGCCTATGATGGCTGTGCCATCTCGCAGCTCAGAGTGGACAGTGCCCTGCACTGTGCCACTCAGGCAATGTCACTTGCAGTTATCAGACACAGCTGCTGCGTCTCGGTCATGCCAGATGCAGAAGCACTGCAGCTGGCATGCCAGGTGTCCTCACAGCTGCTGGCTGCTGCTCAGCACGACCCAGCTGCAGAGCAGCAACAACAGGAGCAGCAGCAAGGGCAGGGCGAGCAGCAGCAGCTGCAGCAGCAACGGCAGGGCGAGCAGCAGCAGCTGCAGCAGCAAGGGCAGGGCGAGCAGCAGCAGCAGGAGCAAAGGCCGCCACCTCACATCACAATAAGCAGCATGCGCGCTGTCGCCTGTCATGTGCTGGGTGCGAGCTTTTGGCTGCCCGTCCCAACAGTGTCGTGCTCCTGCTGCAACACGGCCTGGGAGCTGCAGCCGTCAGATGCTGGCTTCTTTGGCAACAGCCCGATCACGCCAGGGGTGTGGTTCTGCACGCAGTTGCTGAACTCGTACACCCTCCTGTACTGCGACGGCGTCAGCGCCACAGCTTATGCTGAGTGCCTCAGCAAGGCTGCAGCCAGGGTGCCCAACTACTCTCCTGCACTGCCCAGGACAGTGGCATCCATCAGCAACATTGACGACAGGTAACAGAATGTTTCCATAGCAAGCAGTGCTACTGCGCTGGTGTTTGTGCTAACTGCAGTTGCATGTTTTTTCTTGTAGGCAGCTGCGCAGTGCGTGGCAGGAGTGGCGGCGCATCAGCAAGGCCTGGCGCAGCATTACAGCAGTAACAGCACGCCTGGGCAAGCAGGAGCTGGGCCCAGCCGCTTGCTGCCCTGCTTGCGCAGCAGTGCCCCTAGGTCCTGATGCGCAGGAGACAGGTAACACACAACGCACCCAGCAGCGCTTTCATGGCCTCTGTCATGCCTTGTTCACAGTGGGGCAGTTCGAGCTGCACAGTCGACCCCCCCCCCCCCTTGTCGCCCTCTTTCCGGCTTACTCTCTGCTGCCCCGCCGGCTTGTCCTTGTGCAGCGTTGCCTTGCGCACTGCATGAGCACACCGCCTGGGCCCTCCTCAAGGATGACAACGGTCAGCCAGACGAGGCAGCCATCCAAGCCGCACAGCAGGCTGGGCTGCTGCCAGGTGGGTTTGTTGTCAGTGGCGCATGTTCAAACAGGGTGCGCGCTCAGCGCCAAGATGACGTCAGAAACTGCAACCTGCACGAGTGCCTACGAATGCAACTTGCATGTGTGCGGACGGAGTGAATGGGCCGATGGCCTCCATATTGCTTTGTGTATGCTGTTGTAGGTGCTGTGCACATGCCCACCACAGGCCCCACAGGGAAGCCCTTCCTGACAGCGGCTTGCTTTGATGGCAACGCCAAGGCAAACCGTCTAGCTTCTGCGGGCAAGTGCAGGGCCAACGTGGTGTCTGACACGTCGGGCGACACCCTCTTCTTTGGACCTGTGCACCAGGAGCTGTGGAAGCTGCACAGTGCAGGGCCGCTGCCGCTCAGCGCAGCCTACCCTGGCAGCAGTGGCAGCGGCCCAGATGACGGCAGCAGTGATGGCAGTGCAGCAGGAAGCGGCAGCAGCAGCGGGGCTGCCTGCAGCGGAGCCCTTGGCCCCGACAGCGCAGCGGCAGCAGGTGATGATGAGCTGATGGTTGAGGCACAGGTGGAGCACAACTGCCATCCCAACATGTCATGTGCTAGGGAGTCATCAGTCAGCAGCGGCATCAGCGACGAGCATGGCGTGGTGGGGGCAGTGTGCGCTCACGGTCAGCCGCTGCTGGACCTGATGATGGCAATGCCAGCCCCGGAGCGCCTCCTGTACTACGACCTGGGGTCGTCCTACCTGGCTTGCCTGGTGGACCTTGGAGTGATGTACCTTGACACAGGGTGCATCTTCTCGGCTCACTGGCGCCTGCACATGCCTGGTGTGCCTCCGTTCGACATCAAGCTGCCCTGGTGGCATGCATGCGGCCATGGAGAGGACTGCTACCTCAAGAACTCTGGCTTCTACAAGCTTGGTGAGCGTGCGCACAATGGGTTCCAGCCAGGTACCAAAACAGTCTTCTTGATTTGTTTCTCAAACCTCTCCGTCCCAGAGTGTCTCATGCAGCATCTCTGTGCAGCATGTGCAGCGTCACCAGAAGGAAGTAATATTTCCGCTTACGTAGCATCTGCTGTGGACACCTGCGAGTGCAGCAACGCATTGGTGTACACATGTTGAAGCTGGTGGTGTGCCCATCGCTGCCTTGTCAGGTGCCGGCCGCAGGGTGGGTGAGAACATGGAGCAGGCATGGGCGCAGCTGCGCCCTGTGATGAAGCTCACACGGTACATGACCAAGCAGGGTTATGTGACCGGCCTTGACGACGCCTTGCTGCAGATTGCAGACGACAAGCTGCTTGAGTTTGTGGCGTCGCTGGTCCGCGCGGACAAGGCTTGCCGCAAAAAGCTGGGTAGGTGCAGTCAGCACCCCTCCTCCATGCCTGCACAGCATGCGTTTGTTTCCATGACTTCACTGGCCGCCTTATGGCTACCCCTGCATCCATTCAGCTGCCGGCGCTGGAGCTGCTGGTGGTGGTGTTTAGTGGCATGTTGCAGTCAGTATGAGTGGCACGTGCGGGCACTTGATTTCTTCACAAATCACCTCCTGAGATGCCAGATGGGTTGACCTGGCTCAACTGGCTAAGTTGGCGGGTTGGTGTTTTACTTGTGTGCTTGCAGACGAGGCGCGCCGTCAGCTGCAGCAGTTGTTGCGCTCTGCAGCTGCCAGGAACATCCAGGGCAAGGCGCTGATGGCAGCAGCTGTGGCCACAATGGCTGAGACTGCTGTTGATGACAGTGCGATGCCAAAGCAGGAGAAGCTTGTGGTGAGTAACTGCTGCACAAGTGCTTCTGAGCTGGAGAAGCTCAGAACATAGCTATTCAAGCTCACAACGCAGCCGCGGAACTGCAAGTAGTGTTGCACATCCACAGCGCATCTACAGCTGTGTTGTGACTGCCCATGCTGCGTGATGCAGATGGAGTACGTGCGAGCGCAGGAGCAGCTGCGTGCCCTGACATCGCTCAGGAACAACCGCAGCAGCTTTGCAGTGGCGCTACCTGGGGCTGAGAGCCGGCCCCTGCAGGCGCGCGCCTCAGACAGCAAGCTTGAGCACAAGCTGCTGCGCCGCGTGGCAAAGCTGCAGTTTCAGCTGGACTGGGATGCGCCGCCTGGGCGTGACAGCAGTGAGTACCAGCAAGGGCTTGCAGCGCTGCGGGACGAGCACCTACGCAAGGCACAGAAAGACATCGAGCGCGATGTGGCTGTGCTGGGCAGTATCTTGCAGGAACGGCAGCAGCTTGGGGCAGCCAGCAGACGGACCCGCAACCAGCAGAACAGGGCAACACGCAGGCGCAAACGCATCCGGCAGCTTGTGGACAGCATGGCAGCCTGGCAGCAGCTAGACCTTCCCTCCAGCCCTGCCTCGCAGCTGCTGCCAACAAGGTGGACTGAGCAGATCACCCTTGATCTTTTCAGGGGCTCCTTCCCTTGGAGACAGGGGGAGGATGGTGGTGTGCCTTCTCTGCTGGCGGAGCAGTTCAGGGACGCCTGCGCAGAGGTGAGAAAGCTCACACCCTGAACTCAGGGCTCAGCATGACATCAGCGGCCATACCGTGCAGTTTGTGGTCACTGTGCAGCATACCGACATTGTTGCAATGCAGGTTGTGGCCCGCGCATGTCTGGAGCTGATGGATATGTGGTGCGGCGCTGACGCTTCTGTTGCACAACTGCCGTTCACCGTTGTACAACTGACATGCTGCTTGATGCTGCCTGATGTGCTTTCTATGCTTTTGCTGCTAGGAGGCTCGCACCTTGGAGGAAGTGCAGATGCAGCAGCTGGAGCGTGGTCGCGTCCTGACGTACTTTGCTCACATGCAGCGGCAAGCAGCTGCACAGGCGGCAGCAGCAGCGGAAACACATGACCAGCTGGTTGCAGCGCAGCAGCAGCAGCTAGAGGACGCAGCGGATGTAGTATCTGCTGCCATGAACCTGCAGCAGAGTGTTGAGCAGGTTGCACAGCTGGGCGCTGAACACAAGATCATGCAGAACTGGGCAGCTGAGTTTGAAAAGTGCAGGCAGGACGCCATCCAGCGCTTTGCCAAGCTGGCAACCTGATGCGCTTATGTGTCCCCCCCCCCCCCGGGCTGAGTTGCGAGGGGTTGGTTGTTGTGACAGGGGAGGGAGCATTGCGCCCTGCAGGTGTATTGCGGCATTGCCATCTTCTTCACATATCTTTGGGCTACTTGGGCAGGATGCGGCAGCTGGTTGAGACCCTGCCGGTCCAGGCAGCATGGTCTGCATGTGGGCAAGAGAGATGCCCAACAGGGTTGTTTGTAAACTGTGCACAACATGTTACCTGGTTAGCTACCTCTTGTGCTGTTGGTTCTGATGGCCGTAACTGGCCCATGCTCTCGAGTGTTTTGTGTCAGCTGGTGTACAGCTGGTTGCCTGATTTTGTCTTGCTTGTTTTGCACCATGGTCAAGTTGCTGCTGCATGCGCAATTGACCTCACCGGAAGCATGTGTAAGGATTAATTGAGCTACTTGGCATTGCATGCATGCGCAGTGGAATCCATGGGCAACTTATGGTCGCAGTCGTCCTGTGCCAGACGCATGCGAACACATGCCAGGTGCTTTGTGCAGCGTGCGCAAAATGCATGCTCAGGCTTTTGTTCAATGCTAGCGTGCCACTGACTTGCAAGTGATGTACTGCATGTCCGGCTTTTCACATGGTCGGTGCTATCAGGAAACTTTGACCATCATGTCTAAGAGAGGGGCACGCCAAGTGATAGGTCTTATAGGCACCCCATGAGCCCATTGTTTGGTGGCAATGCTGAGGACTCCTCCTTCCGGGAACTTCCAATACTCTAGTGTTGTCACTTTGGTAAGAAAGCACCAGGGCACTTCAGGTCAGCTCACGGGCTCTTTGTCAGTCATCACCACCCTCAGGTGCGGTGCCACTGCCAACGGAAAGTAGCGCACCTCTCAACCAGTCACATAAGGCAACGTTATCTCTGGACCTTCAAGGTCATACTTGTCAAAATAGGGGGACTCCAGCACACATGGATGGCATCAGATTGCTTCAGGACACGCCTTGCACAGACCGCTGAGGGGCAGCTGCAGGCCTGGGCAGACTGAAGGCCCAATCTTTCCCATATGAACAATTGTTGCGCCATCAATCCCTGAACCCATACCATGGACCCTGCACAATGCCTGCAAGAGGGTTGTTGCTGTTGTGCACTTGCGGGCGCATGCTGTCAGACTCATGTTGCGCATGCGTAGGAAACCCCAGATCAGCTCGTTTTGGATTTTGTAGTCAAGCGGCTGGCAGTAGTGACAATGCCGAGGGTTGCCAACAGTGTTGCACATGTTGCAGATATGGTGTGTGGGCATGTTACGGCAGGGTGCTTTGTTGTGCCCACCGTGTACAGTTAGTACATGAGCACTCAGCATGGCCAACGTTGTCGGTGGGAGCCCTGCGCTGTGTCGTGTGCTGTGTTAATGCCATTTTCTTCTTCAGTCTCTTGCGTGAAATGGCGGCCGCATTCAAGATGGGGTGACTCTCACTGCACACAACAAGCAAAACACCGACAGTGTGTTGGGCATGAGTACTGTTGCTGTAGCAGTGCCAAAGTCAACTTCAAGGCAATGCGCTGGACCTGTGTGTTATGCCACCATCGACTGGAAGTTGGCCTGAGTGGCATCACAAGCGCAGAGTGACAGGTTGGTGGGTGCTGGCAGGAGGACAATGCCTTTGCACAAACTTTCATAAGTGTGCTGAGCATAGGAAACAGTGTACTTACCGTGAACCTTGGCACCTTTGCACCCTTCTTTGCCTGCCGCACATGCGCTATTGTGGGACAGAGGGGCTGGGGCTGCTAAGAGGCTGTATGGATCTGG
>VIIQ02000711.1:0-11420 GCA_007449985.2 Desmodesmus armatus
GACAATTCCAGACTTCCATCGGAACTATGTAACGGCGTTGCTGTCATATAGTGATCCCGCACAAGTATCGCACATGCTATGGTGGTGAGGTTGGTGGACGGTGTGTTGATGTCGGCGGTGAAAGCACCACACTTGTAATCACCCCCCCCCCCCATGAGTGCATGTTCTTACACATGGAAAGGGGAGCTCAGCGACATGACTTCTGCATGCACTGAGTAGTGTGCATACACCAGTTCACGTACCGCAATCACCCTAATAATAAGGCACCTCAATGAACCTTATAACCCCAAGTATAGCCTTATAGTAGGGTGCATGGAGATTTTTTGGCCGATCTTGCCTTATAATTAGGGTGCCGTGAAGCCATTCCCGCCCTGTCCCGATGCGGGTTATGGTCGCAGGATATGCCAAAAGTGCCTTGAAATTGTCTTTAAAGCTATGTTATATGCGCTGGTTGACAGATACCGCAGTCCTGAGCGCTAAACACGAGGGATCTAGGCCTTCCTGCTTACAATTGGGGTGGCCCTGGAGCCCAGGCAGGTGTTGCCTTACAATTAGGGTGGACCACAATGTGCTGGCTCATGCCTTCCAATCAGGGTGCCTTATTTGAGGGTGATTACGGTGGTACTGATGGAATGCACGACTCGTCAGAAGGAGAGTACTTAGTCGCTCAAGCTCGCAACATGAGGCATGAACATTCATCATCGTAAATAAAGAGTAAGGATCAACCAAGGTGACACCACTCACATAACTACATAAAGCTACAGCAAGCAGCAGTTGTAGTGGACAGGAAAGTAGTGTGACCAGCTAAGTCACATGGTTACTGGTGCCCATAGGGAGGATACGACTATCCCTGCATACGGCACAGTACCAGGCCACATGTGGGAACGCCCTTGAAGCGCTTTAAGGCCATTTGATTGAGCCCTGGGTGCGCTGTGTGGCTCATCAAGTCGAGCAGCAGCATTGGGCATGTGGTGGGGCCTGGGGCAGCCCCTTGGGTGGTGCATATATCTTGTCGGCTGCTGGCCGCCGGCATTCCCAGCCTGCACAGCCAGCCACCAATGACAAGCACGCAAGCAGCAGCCATCAAATAACGCAGTCATCATGAATGGTCAGTTTTACACTTTCCTGATGGGGCCTGTTGGATCACAGCACCATTGCAGCCAGTGACTGCAGCAGACACCGTACGTTGCGAAGGGGGTGGGCTTGCTTAATGATAATAAGTGTGTGCAAACATGAACTGATCCAACATGCCTGCCTGGTTGCTGACAGTGCTGGATCAGCAAACTGATCGTTGGTAACAAAGGTTAGTAATCAAACGGCAACGGTATGTGATGTAGAACATGACTGCCCCAAGGAAACTGAGGAATGGGTGCTGTGATCCATCAGGTGACAGCCCCCTCCCTGCATAATGGGTTTTCAGGGAAAACAGAAACGTGCACTTGATCCAGCAAACTTTGCAACCGTTGAGGAGCACGCAGAACAGTTGGAGTTGGCAAACCAAAGAAAGCGTAGAGCCAAACGCCCTGGTCAGCTGCCTCCAAGCTCCCGTGGTCAGCGTAACAGATCAGATGGGTGGGACGATGAGTGGGATCAGTGGGATGAAGACGCAGCGGGACACAGCAGACGCAGAGCAGACTTCCCAGACTCAGAATGTACAGACTGGGCTGCTCGTAAGCAGGTGGAGGAGGAGCACTGGAGAGCCAACAGGCAGAAGAACCAGCAGATGGCCCAGCAGCATGAGGCCTATGATGGCTGTGCCATCTCGCAGCTCAGAGTGGACAGTGCCCTGCACTGTGCCACTCAGGCAATGTCACTTGCAGTTATCAGACACAGCTGCTGCGTCTCGGTCATGCCAGATGCAGAAGCACTGCAGCTGGCATGCCAGGTGTCCTCACAGCTGCTGGCTGCTGCTCAGCACGACCCAGCTGCAGAGCAGCAACAACAGGAGCAGCAGCAAGGGCAGGGCGAGCAGCAGCAGCTGCAGCAGCAACGGCAGGGCGAGCAGCAGCAGCTGCAGCAGCAAGGGCAGGGCGAGCAGCAGCAGCAGGAGCAAAGGCCGCCACCTCACATCACAATAAGCAGCATGCGCGCTGTCGCCTGTCATGTGCTGGGTGCGAGCTTTTGGCTGCCCGTCCCAACAGTGTCGTGCTCCTGCTGCAACACGGCCTGGGAGCTGCAGCCGTCAGATGCTGGCTTCTTTGGCAACAGCCCGATCACGCCAGGGGTGTGGTTCTGCACGCAGTTGCTGAACTCGTACACCCTCCTGTACTGCGACGGCGTCAGCGCCACAGCTTATGCTGAGTGCCTCAGCAAGGCTGCAGCCAGGGTGCCCAACTACTCTCCTGCACTGCCCAGGACAGTGGCATCCATCAGCAACATTGACGACAGGTAACAGAATGTTTCCATAGCAAGCAGTGCTACTGCGCTGGTGTTTGTGCTAACTGCAGTTGCATGTTTTTTCTTGTAGGCAGCTGCGCAGTGCGTGGCAGGAGTGGCGGCGCATCAGCAAGGCCTGGCGCAGCATTACAGCAGTAACAGCACGCCTGGGCAAGCAGGAGCTGGGCCCAGCCGCTTGCTGCCCTGCTTGCGCAGCAGTGCCCCTAGGTCCTGATGCGCAGGAGACAGGTAACACACAACGCACCCAGCAGCGCTTTCATGGCCTCTGTCATGCCTTGTTCACAGTGGGGCAGTTCGAGCTGCACAGTCGACCCCCCCCCCCCCTTGTCGCCCTCTTTCCGGCTTACTCTCTGCTGCCCCGCCGGCTTGTCCTTGTGCAGCGTTGCCTTGCGCACTGCATGAGCACACCGCCTGGGCCCTCCTCAAGGATGACAACGGTCAGCCAGACGAGGCAGCCATCCAAGCCGCACAGCAGGCTGGGCTGCTGCCAGGTGGGTTTGTTGTCAGTGGCGCATGTTCAAACAGGGTGCGCGCTCAGCGCCAAGATGACGTCAGAAACTGCAACCTGCACGAGTGCCTACGAATGCAACTTGCATGTGTGCGGACGGAGTGAATGGGCCGATGGCCTCCATATTGCTTTGTGTATGCTGTTGTAGGTGCTGTGCACATGCCCACCACAGGCCCCACAGGGAAGCCCTTCCTGACAGCGGCTTGCTTTGATGGCAACGCCAAGGCAAACCGTCTAGCTTCTGCGGGCAAGTGCAGGGCCAACGTGGTGTCTGACACGTCGGGCGACACCCTCTTCTTTGGACCTGTGCACCAGGAGCTGTGGAAGCTGCACAGTGCAGGGCCGCTGCCGCTCAGCGCAGCCTACCCTGGCAGCAGTGGCAGCGGCCCAGATGACGGCAGCAGTGATGGCAGTGCAGCAGGAAGCGGCAGCAGCAGCGGGGCTGCCTGCAGCGGAGCCCTTGGCCCCGACAGCGCAGCGGCAGCAGGTGATGATGAGCTGATGGTTGAGGCACAGGTGGAGCACAACTGCCATCCCAACATGTCATGTGCTAGGGAGTCATCAGTCAGCAGCGGCATCAGCGACGAGCATGGCGTGGTGGGGGCAGTGTGCGCTCACGGTCAGCCGCTGCTGGACCTGATGATGGCAATGCCAGCCCCGGAGCGCCTCCTGTACTACGACCTGGGGTCGTCCTACCTGGCTTGCCTGGTGGACCTTGGAGTGATGTACCTTGACACAGGGTGCATCTTCTCGGCTCACTGGCGCCTGCACATGCCTGGTGTGCCTCCGTTCGACATCAAGCTGCCCTGGTGGCATGCACGCGGCCATGGAGAGGACTGCTACCTCAAGAACTCTGGCTTCTACAAGCTTGGTGAGCGTGCGCACAATGGGTTCCAGCCAGGTACCAAAACAGTCTTCTTGATTTGTTTCTCAAACCTCTCCGTCCCAGAGTGTCTCATGCAGCATCTCTGTGCAGCATGTGCAGCGTCACCAGAAGGAAGTAATATTTCCGCTTACGTAGCATCTGCTGTGGACACCTGCGAGTGCAGCAACGCATTGGTGTACACATGTTGAAGCTGGTGGTGTGCCCATCGCTGCCTTGTCAGGTGCCGGCCGCAGGGTGGGTGAGAACATGGAGCAGGCATGGGCGCAGCTGCGCCCTGTGATGAAGCTCACACGGTACATGACCAAGCAGGGTTATGTGACCGGCCTTGACGACGCCTTGCTGCAGATTGCAGACGACAAGCTGCTTGAGTTTGTGGCGTCGCTGGTCCGCGCGGACAAGGCTTGCCGCAAAAAGCTGGGTAGGTGCAGTCAGCACCCCTCCTCCATGCCTGCACAGCATGCGTTTGTTTCCATGACTTCACTGGCCGCCTTATGGCTACCCCTGCATCCATTCAGCTGCCGGCGCTGGAGCTGCTGGTGGTGGTGTTTAGTGGCATGTTGCAGTCAGTATGAGTGGCACGTGCGGGCACTTGATTTCTTCACAAATCACCTCCTGAGATGCCAGATGGGTTGACCTGGCTCAACTGGCTAAGTTGGCGGGTTGGTGTTTTACTTGTGTGCTTGCAGACGAGGCGCGCCGTCAGCTGCAGCAGTTGTTGCGCTCTGCAGCTGCCAGGAACATCCAGGGCAAGGCGCTGATGGCAGCAGCTGTGGCCACAATGGCTGAGACTGCTGTTGATGACAGTGCGATGCCAAAGCAGGAGAAGCTTGTGGTGAGTAACTGCTGCACAAGTGCTTCTGAGCTGGAGAAGCTCAGAACATAGCTATTCAAGCTCACAACGCAGCCGCGGAACTGCAAGTAGTGTTGCACATCCACAGCGCATCTACAGCTGTGTTGTGACTGCCCATGCTGCGTGATGCAGATGGAGTACGTGCGAGCGCAGGAGCAGCTGCGTGCCCTGACATCGCTCAGGAACAACCGCAGCAGCTTTGCAGTGGCGCTACCTGGGGCTGAGAGCCGGCCCCTGCAGGCGCGCGCCTCAGACAGCAAGCTTGAGCACAAGCTGCTGCGCCGCGTGGCAAAGCTGCAGTTTCAGCTGGACTGGGATGCGCCGCCTGGGCGTGACAGCAGTGAGTACCAGCAAGGGCTTGCAGCGCTGCGGGACGAGCACCTACGCAAGGCACAGAAAGACATCGAGCGCGATGTGGCTGTGCTGGGCAGTATCTTGCAGGAACGGCAGCAGCTTGGGGCAGCCAGCAGACGGACCCGCAACCAGCAGAACAGGGCAACACGCAGGCGCAAACGCATCCGGCAGCTTGTGGACAGCATGGCAGCCTGGCAGCAGCTAGACCTTCCCTCCAGCCCTGCCTCGCAGCTGCTGCCAACAAGGTGGACTGAGCAGATCACCCTTGATCTTTTCAGGGGCTCCTTCCCTTGGAGACAGGGGGAGGATGGTGGTGTGCCTTCTCTGCTGGCGGAGCAGTTCAGGGACGCCTGCGCAGAGGTGAGAAAGCTCACACCCTGAACTCAGGGCTCAGCATGACATCAGCGGCCATACCGTGCAGTTTGTGGTCACTGTGCAGCATACCGACATTGTTGCAATGCAGGTTGTGGCCCGCGCATGTCTGGAGCTGATGGATATGTGGTGCGGCGCTGACGCTTCTGTTGCACAACTGCCGTTCACCGTTGTACAACCTGACATGCTGCTTGATGCTGCCTGATGTGCTTTCTATGCTTTTGCTGCTAGGAGGCTCGCACCTTGGAGGAAGTGCAGATGCAGCAGCTGGAGCGTGGTCGCGTCCTGACGTACTTTGCTCACATGCAGCGGCAAGCAGCTGCACAGGCGGCAGCAGCAGCGGAAACACATGACCAGCTGGTTGCAGCGCAGCAGCAGCAGCTAGAGGACGCAGCGGATGTAGTATCTGCTGCCATGAACCTGCAGCAGAGTGTTGAGCAGGTTGCACAGCTGGGCGCTGAACACAAGATCATGCAGAACTGGGCAGCTGAGTTTGAAAAGTGCAGGCAGGACGCCATCCAGCGCTTTGCCAAGCTGGCAACCTGATGCGCTTATGTGTCCCCCCCCCCCCCGGGCTGAGTTGCGAGGGGTTGGTTGTTGTGACAGGGGAGGGAGCATTGCGCCCTGCAGGTGTATTGCGGCATTGCCATCTTCTTCACATATCTTTGGGCTACTTGGGCAGGATGCGGCAGCTGGTTGAGACCCTGCCGGTCCAGGCAGCATGGTCTGCATGTGGGCAAGAGAGATGCCCGACAGGGTTGTTTGTAAACTGTGCACAACATGTTACCTGGTTAGCTACCTCTTGTGCTGTTGGTTCTGATGGCCGTAACTGGCCCATGCTCTCGAGTGTTTTGTGTCAGCTGGTGTACAGCTGGTTGCCTGATTTTGTCTTGCTTGTTTTGCACCATGGTCAAGTTGCTGCTGCATGCGCAATTGACCTCACCGGAAGCATGTGTAAGGATTAATTGAGCTACTTGGCATTGCATGCATGCGCAGTGGAATCCATGGGCAACTTATGGTCGCAGTCGTCCTGTGCCAGACGCATGCGAACACATGCCAGGTGCTTTGTGCAGCGTGCGCAAAATGCATGCTCAGGCTTTTGTTCAATGCTAGCGTGCCACTGACTTGCAAGTGATGTACTGCATGTCCGGCTTTTCACATGGTCGGTGCTATCAGGAAACTTTGACCATCATGTCTAAGAGAGGGGCACGCCAAGTGATAGGTCTTATAGGCACCCCATGAGCCCATTGTTTGGTGGCAATGCTGAGGACTCCTCCTTCCGGGAACTTCCAATACTCTAGTGTTGTCACTTTGGTAAGAAAGCACCAGGGCACTTCAGGTCAGCTCACGGGCTCTTTGTCAGTCATCACCACCCTCAGGTGCGGTGCCACTGCCAAACGGAAAGTAGCGCACCTCTCAACCAGTCACATAAGGCAACGTTATCTCTGGACCTTCAAGGTCATACTTGTCAAAATAGGGTGACTCCAGCACACATGGATGGCATCAGATTGCTTCAGGACACGCCTTGCACAGACCGCTGAGGGGCAGCTGCAGGCCTGGGCAGACTGAAGGCCCAATCTTTCCACCCATATGAACAATTGTTGCGCCATCAATCCCTGAACCCATACCATGGACCCTGCACAATGCCTGCAAGAGGGTTGTTGCTGTTGTGCACTTGCGGGCGCATGCTGTCAGACTCATGTTGCGCATGCGTAGGAAACCCCAGATCAGCTCGTTTTGGATTTTGTAGTCAAGCGGCTGGCAGTAGTGACAATGCCGAGGGTTGCCAACAGTGTTGCACATGTTGCAGATATGGTGTGTGGGCATGTTACGGCAGGGTGCTTTGTTGTGCCCACCGTGTACAGTTAGTACATGAGCACTCAGCATGGCCAACGTTGTCGGTGGGAGCCCTGCGCTGTGTCGTGTGCTGTGTTAATGCCATTTTCTTCTTCAGTCTCTTGCGTGAAATGGCGGCCGCATTCAAGATGGGGTGACTCTCACTGCACACAACAAGCAAAACACCGACAGTGTGTTGGGCATGAGTACTGTTGCTGTAGCAGTTGCCAAAGTCAACTTCAAGGCAATGCGCTGGACCTGTGTGTTATGCCACCATCGACTGGAAGTTGGCCTGAGTGGCATCACAAGCGCAGAGTGACAGGTTGGTGGGTGCTGGCAGGAGGACAATGCCTTTGCACAAACTTTCATAAGTGTGCTGAGCATAGGAAACAGTGTACTTACCGTGAACCTTGGCACCTTTGCACCCTTCTTTGCCTGCCGCACATGCGCTATTGTGGGACAGAGGGGCTGGGGCTGCTAAGAGGCTGTATGGATCTGGCAGCCAGGTGCCACCCGGGGTGTTGTGACTGCCAAGTGACTGTAACAGCTCTGCTGCTAGCTGTTGTTGGCAAGGTGTGGTCATGTGAGGGTGGCTGGGCTGTGAGCGCATAGAACCAGCTTGCAGATCACGTCAAGGTGGATGTTACTGCCAGCTAGCTGTACGGTGCATGCAGCCCTGTGCTCAACTGCAAGAATGTAAGCCATGTGCTTGATTTCAGCCACTTTCATCCTGGTGACTTTGGCACTCTCATTTTGCTTGCCGCGCGGCCTCTCAGGGTGGGGTTTGAGGGCCGCCAACAAGCATTTTTGGTCCGGGGGTCAGATTTGAGTTGGTGATGCCACGTGGCTGGAAACATGTTGGCGAAGTTGTAACAGCTCTCAAATGTGCTGCTAGCTGTTGTTGGCAAGGTATGGGCTCGTGTAGAGGGCGGCGCTGTGTGCGCGCAGAACCGTGCCTGCAAATCATGCAAGGTGGAATGTACTGCCAACTAGCTGTGCCGGTGCATGCAGCCCTGTGCTCAACTGCAGGATTGAGATCCTTAATACATGTCGACATCGGAGCCTTTCCCAGTGGGGGAAGTGCAGGTGATTAACCTGCTGCATATGTCAGGCACCATTGCTTCCCATTCAGAGTCAAGGTGAGACATTGCCTAGAAACAGGCAACCTTCAAGATGGACTAAAGCTGTTCCAGTATTGTACAAGAGGTGCTTGCTTAAAGGTGCTGCCCACCACGCATCGGTCTGGCTGAATGCCACATGTTGCCACATGCTGCACTTGGGTTCAACACCAACCAACCAACCAATGTCAAGCTGGCATTGCCTCAAACACAGCTTCAGCCATCAACACCTTCTTGGATAATACATATGTGCAGCACTTTCATGGTGTGACACGCCATCAAGCTAGCAGACTGCATGTCTCAGCAGCTGAACAACAGTGCTGCTGTACTGATCTGCCGCCGCTGCGGTGCTTACGGGCCAGCAGAAAAGTGCAGGCCAAACTTTGGGCTGTTCTGCATGTAGTTCTTCAGAATGCTTGCTTGCTGGCGGAACGGCTTGGTGCCGCCGCAGTCAGCCAGCGCAACAGCAAACTTGGCTGCGCTGACAAGCTCTGCCACTGGCGCATCCTCACTGCCAGCCTCTTCCTCCCACTTCTTGACAATGGCAGCACGGTCCTTGTCCTGCACAGCAACAGAGAACGGGCAGAAATCAGCAGACATGTTTGGCCCTACACTACACAGGCTTTTCCCCCACACCTAACCCATCTGAGCCCGGCACCTGCAGGCGCCTTTAGCTGGCGCATGTCACACAGATATCTGCAGAGTTCAGACCTTGCCGAGAGTGCGCACATATGCATGCATGATGCTATGCAAGCAAGTTTTACCTTGGCGTTCCACAGCTGCTTCTCCCTGCCCGCCAGGCCAGCCACTGTGTACCCTGTTGGTGGGGTGCTGCTGGCCTTCTTGCCGCTGTCCTTGCGCTTCTGCACCTTGGAGGGCACCTCGTCATCCTCAAGTGCACACACTGCAGCGAACACTCCTGCTGCAGCGCCGGCGCGCCGAGGGCGCTGGTTGTCTGCGGCAGGCTCTGCCGCACGCTGCTGCTGGCTTGTTGCTGTTGCTGCTGCTGCTGCTGCTGCTGCTGTGTGCAGCGCCGCTGCTGCCTCGCCAGCTGAAGCTGGAGCATCGGGGCTGCAGTTCCCTGCAGGACAGCATAGGTTGGTTCACCTTGTTGTCGTGGAACTTTCAAATGCCCTTCAGGACGGCACACAATTGCTCGGACTGCATAATAAAAAAGCTGTTCTCCAGGGATTCAGCAGCCGCATGACCACGCAGGGCCACAGAATGTGCGCGTTCCAACCAACACTCGAACACTATATTGCCGGTCAGTTCAAACCCATGACTGTTGTGCTGTCAGCAAGTGCTTGCAAAGCCCAAACTGGGCCTGCACACATGCTTAGCTTGCAGAGCCCCAGCACACACATCAAAATGCCTTACGCAGCCCCTCTGACAGTTCAACCCGTCGCACCTGATGCATCCTGCGCCTGCGGTCCCAGGTGGGAGATCTCTTTGCCCACGCCAGCGGGGCCTGCATGACAGAAGCAACACGATATTGCAGTGACACCAAACAACCCCACAAGGCTGGCCAAACGGGCACACCAAGCTGTCCTGTCATTGATTGATCAACACACCTGACTGTGGATCAGCAGGTTGCAGTGTCAACCCTATGAGCATGCATGCTTCCCCCCCAGCACGCGCTCGCACATGTCAGCAGCACACACGACATGCATACCTGCGCTCGCCGCACCACCACCAGCAGCGCCACTCTCAAAGGCCTCACCACCTAGCGAGAGCAGACACACACCATGTGAGCCACAGTCAAGCCGCGCTGTCAAAGTGCCAACAACTGTGGTGTCAATGGGTAGTGGGTTGGGTAGTGTAGCTGCTAGTTTAGCTCTTGGGCTGTTGACACCAGCACGTATGTGACGGCACGTCTCAGCACCCGCTGCTGTCACAACTCGCACCTGATGCAGCCTGCTCCTGTAGCCCCTGGCTGGGCATCTCTGCACCCTCACCATGGTGACCTGAAGGACAGAAGCAACTTCACATCATGAGGGTGGACAATGGGGCCCAATGGGCAGCACACCCGACAATGCTGATACAATGTCAGCAGCTGCATCGTGAACCCTTCACATGCACATGCTCTTCCTGCCCTGTGCATGTCCACACGAAATGGCTGACATACCTGCGCTGGCGGCACCGGCAGCAGCAGGGCCACCCTCTGTTGCGTTGCTAGCAAGAACAGACAGACACCACGTGAGCCACACGACAGCGATGTGGCACCTGCCAGGACTGCACATAGCAAGACCGCAAATAGCAAGACTGCCGACAACAATGCAACGCACCTGCAGCGTCCACGGGCCCCTCCATAGCAGCTTGGACACAGCGCTGCAGGGCTGCGCTGTTGGGCATGCCAGTAGCCGTCTGGACAGCAGCAATGGCCTGCTCGCAGATGCTGTATCAGCGCCCATGGCGAGCTGGAAGGACTTGACGGCAGCCCCCACCAGTGCTTGCTGCTGTTCTGCAACACACAACAGTAAACCATTTGGCTTGTGCTAGGGCCCCAGGACAGGTTCAAGTGGTATCGCTAGCAAAGCAAAGGATCATTCTGGTCCAGTCAGGACCCTGATCAGGACATGCCAACCCTTCTGCCAACCAAGGCAAGCTGCAAGTATCACCTGTCAGGGCTGGTGCCCTGCTCTGGCTGCCCAGCACGGGCCCTGGCTGCTTGGCGGCCCTCTCCTGGCTACCCCCTGCAAATTAAAAGACAAAATGAGGCATGTTGGTTGGCGTAGTCAAACAGCAAGCAAGAAGATTCAACAGCAACAGTGCTAACAAGCGTGCAACACACCTGTGGAGTTGGCCTCATTGCACATCACATCCTTGACAAACTGTACAAGGGCATTGCTCCTGCGCAGCTTGGTTGCCGCCAGGACAGCAGCGCGCATCTCCTTGCGGCTGACTGACTGTGCTCCCATCACCCGCTTGGCATGAATGAAGAGATGACGGCAGCCTCCACCAGGCTGCTGTGCTCACCTGCAACAACAGACCAGCATCACAACCTTACACTCACATGTGCTGCACAACTGCTCAGGTGTGACCACTGGCTGCATGCATTCTCCAGTCTGAAACACAGCAATCGCAGGTGCAGGCTCCACA